>VZRE01001705.1:219385-287695 GCA_013396775.1 Cephalopterus ornatus
GGGAAGTTGGCTGATGGGTTTGGTGTTTCTTCACAACAACCGACTCACTTGCTTACCAGGCGTGCACAAATTCCTGTTTCCCATACACTGCAACAGCCAAACAAGAGCAGAAACCTGCCTGCTGTCCCTCATCTCTGCCAGACAGCACCCATGAGTCTCTCACAGGACTTGAAATCTGTGGGAAGGGGAGCAACTTCCAGTTTTCGTGTCTCTGTGCTGATATGGGTGGAATTTCTCTATTAAATATAATATGCCATCTCATCTGCAGAGAGACTTTATCTGAATCAGAATAAGTGGGGAATCACAAATGGGAAAGACAAAGAAAGAAACTGTCCCTAAGTCAGCCGGAAGGGTATTTTTGGTGGTGGGCACCTTAGTTTTCCAATCAGTTAAATCTCTGCTTGTCCTTTTGGGTTGTTTCTTCCATTTTAAATGTTGTGCTCACCATCCTTGTTTTACAGAGGAGCGTTTCTTATCATACTGTGCTTGACAATTTGCAGGGATTGTCATGACGATGGTGGCAGAAAGGCTTTTGTCTCTGTGCGTGTATTTTCCTCTCAGTATCATGGGAACATAGTTTATAAGAAACAGAAGGATTTGGAAACGAATGCCACTAATGTGACGGAGTGCAGAGTTTGTAGCAAAGTTATTTATTACAAAGCCAAGGGGAACATGGAAAGCTTTTCTTGTAGCCCTTGTGTCTGCAGGGAAGGGCAGAGTTTGGAACCTTTGTGGAAGCCATTGCTACCTTTTACACTGGAACTGGTGGGAAGGAGGATAGGAAGGAGGGGAGAGGAGGAGGTTTTGGAGAAGGGGCTGTGTCCTTTCAGGAGCTGGAGCTCTGGGTGTGCCAACTATTTCAGGCACACTGATAGACCTGTTTAAATCCAGTCCCGTTGTCCTTCATTCTCCAGCTGCTCCAGAGAGATTTGGTCAAAATCAGGCATTCCTGCTGTAACCCCAGAGCTTTGATCTTACCTCAACTGTATTTTCATGAGGAGGTTGATAGGAAACTGTTGAGCTTCATTTGTGATTTTCAGAAGATTAATGGTAACTGGTCACTACCTCATTTATTTGCAATTGTAGCATAAAGGGAGCACTGGTTTCATCAAAGGAATTGGCAGCAGGTTATATGTTACACATAATCTCCACCAGCTGCAAATGCAGCTATCTGATATCTTATACTTCAGTTACGCGATGATATCTGTCTTCTTCTTTTACTGTTTTTCTTAGATATTAATATTTTTAAGTACTTTTCTCAAAAAAAAAAAAAAAAAAAAAANAAAGAAGAGAAAGAAAATGAACCTGTTTCCTCCCCCCTCGCCATTTCCCTCTCAGTGTATGAAGGCCTGTTCTTTTCCCCTTTGACCATCAGTTTCTGTTTTCTTTGTGCAATCCTCCCACTCAGTCCCTTTTTCAATTTGATAAAAGACTCATTTCCAGGCTGGAGTTTTCTAAGTGCCGTTCTTTAGTGGTTAAGCATAAATCTCTGAGCTTGCTTTGCTCTTTTTCTGTGAAATATGAAATACACCGGTCTCTTACTCTTGTCTGAGCCATCAAAGGGTGTCATCACAACATCAAAACATTACATCAGTTGGCTGAATTTCTTCATCTTTTTTTAATTTCAATATATTTGCTTTCCTTTTCATATGTTGTCAAAAGCTGTGTTTACCTTTTTGTCACTCTAAAGTGGTACACAGTGCTTTTAGTTTGTGGAGGAAGGAAGGAAGGGGGAGGACGCATCCTTTCCTCTCAAAAGAGGGGCCATGTTATTTCTGAAATATTCTGTAGTATTTCTGTTATTTCTGGAGGTGTTTCTGAAAGCCAGATTCCATTTCTGAAAGCCAGAGTATTTAATGGCTGGGCTCACACAGGTGGAGGCTCATCACAGTGATGGGACTCTTTCAGGGGCTGTTTTGCAAAGTGGTGTCTATTTTTAATATCACTGCACATCTGTGTTCTTGGGGCTTGTTATTCACTAGCGGGAGGGAAGCAAAGAAAGGACCAGCGGATGCAGGTTCATCCTGGCAGGAGCGGGAATGCATGTCAACGGGGCCAGGCAGCACTGGCTGAGCAAGCTGTGCAGTTTTGTTCCCTTTACAATTATCCTCGGTGAAAAATGTTTCTTTTGCTTATTTTGAAGAGAGCTTAATTCTTTCTCTGCAAGCTATGAATGTCTCTAGTCCATTTAAAGACACCTTAGTGCAACGCATTTTTTCTGACTCGGTTGTACCTTGGCCACTGAAGGACACAGGACAGGGGTGTTGGATGCAGTGCTTGTTCAGAGGCTCCGAAGGCCATTCCTGCCTATCAGTGCCTCCATGTTAACAGGAGGTAGGAGAAAGTGGAGGTTGTAGGCACTGATTGATCATTTCCTTCTTAGTGCCCATCCTATGCTTTAAACACTGGCTAATCCCCAACACAGCAGACAAAAAAAAACACCAGAGAGGAAGGTTCCTGCATATCCCAGGAATTTCAGATGCAAAATGTGCAGTAGAGTTTTCTTGGATGGGTCCTACCAGCCAGTCCCTGCTCAGGTGTAGCAGTCCTGCGAAAGCCGTGTGCTTTTAAGTCTCTGACAGTGGTTGCTGAGACTCCTTGAGACTTTTCCATCTTCAGCATACCATGCCTACCTTTAAAAAAACCCAAACAGTGAACCCACGAGCAGATGAAGCACAGAGCTGTGTATATCATGTGTTCCACCCTCAAAAAAAACGTACTGAGAAAAAGAGAGAGCACATTCGTATCAGCTGGTTATTTAATTTTATTCATTTTAACAACTTCTGCTAAAGATTATAGAATTTCACACTATGCAAACAGGCTGTGGATGAAGGCAGGACAACTCTTTGTTTGGGCATGACAATCCAAACTGTTGTATCTGCTCTGACAGTATGAATTTGCACTGTTGTGTTTACTGAAATATCGCACGCCCATTGGACTGGATGCAAAATAGTGTTTTTCCGAATATTTGACAAATGCAATAATTTATTTTTACATGCCCTAGAAGTCATAATTACATTCCAATCTTACAGAATAATACTCTCTATATCCTTTTGACTCTCCCAAACATAATCTGTTCAGTATCAGGCTTTTAATTCTGCATTGGGAGATAGCCATTTGGCTGATACAGCTCTGAGAATGTCTGGATAAATGTCTGGATAATTTCAGCTTGAAATTGCTCTGAAAGCTATTTGCAGCCCAGTCAGAGAGATTTCAGCCTGCTCTCAGATACTCTGGACCCTCAGAACACAATCAGAGCAAATGGGCCCCAGCGTCTGACAGAGCTATTAAGTCATGGGGCAGCGGTCATGTGGATGGTCTTTTTGTGGAAACTGGAGAACTGTGGTATGTTTAATGCTACACCAGACCTATGCCATCAGGGAGGATTTCAGCTGCCCTTTTTCCTGCCTCCTCAGTGTCTGTCAGAGAGCAGCTTCAGGAGTTTATTAGTTAAGGCAAAACTTAGATATTTAATATAAAGCACACCTATTACTCCTGTCTTTCTCACGTCCTCCACAAAACACTCACACACAATTTGAGTATCTACCTTACATGGGACACCTCTTGGAGGATGAATACCACAGGGATATTGGATGTTGTCTGGGCTTTTTTCTCTTTTTTTTTTTTCCCTTTCAATTTTGGGATGAAGCCTTATGTACACATGGTATTTCAGATCTCATTGATTAGCAGCTGGCAAACAGTTAGCTACGTGACAATGAATGGCTAGTCAATCAGCACCACTGAAGGAAATGCATCTCATCTTATAGCTCTAAAATATCATTTCTTTTGAGATTTACATATCAGCTTTTAAAACTCATGCACAACA
This sequence comes from Cephalopterus ornatus, assembly GCA_013396775.1. Classification (NCBI taxonomy): domain Eukaryota; kingdom Metazoa; phylum Chordata; class Aves; order Passeriformes; family Cotingidae; genus Cephalopterus; species Cephalopterus ornatus. The sequence continues at coordinate 223,212 of VZRE01001705.1, forward strand.
ACGGTCTTGAGAGGGCTTTCCTGGTGGATTTTTCCCTTTGCTTCTGGGTTTGAGTGAGGGAATTTGCTATTCAGGTGCTTTTACCGTACTGTCATGGTCATTTAGGAAGTTCATCTGCAAAAGACGGAGTGCCTGCCCCCATCTGCCCCAGTCAGTGTCTGGTCTGAGGGCTGGGCTTGGATTCCCACTAGAGGAAAAATTTCCCCAACTGCCCAGATCAGCCCCTATCCCAACCTTGTGGCTATGGTTCTCCCTGCTCCACCTAGGAGAGAGAGTGCTTGGTTTGCTTCTGGATTAAAGATTGATTTTCTTTTTCAAATTTTTGCACAGCCCCAGCACAGTCCTATGAGAACTGCTCAATCCCCCATCCCTGCTCTCAGAAGAGGCGGTGGCAATGATCAATTGAGGATTTTTGGTTATTATAATGAATTCTTAGTGCATGCAGAGGTATTCTGCTGACTTTCTCTTCTTCGCTTCCTGTTGATTGGAACTGACATATAATTTAGTTTAGAGTGTAGTTTTCATTTCTTCTTAGCTGGAAACAATTTGAAGGAAACAGAAGAAAGTGAGAGAGGAGCGTTAATTAATGAGTCAATGGGAAGAAGGATACAACAGGGAAAAGGACCTGCAAGTAATCTTACATATTTTACACACAGTGAACGATTCCCTCAGGAATCAGTTAGGAGCCCATGAATAATAAGGTTTTAGTCATTTACATATCTCCTGTATGGACTATTTACATAATTTGTCACTGCAGTTTTCCCTTCTCTCCTAACATATTTTGCAATTGCTGGTGTGTGTTGTGCCTGGTTGCAATTATTTGATCTCCATGTTGCATTAAGCAATGTGAATATTCCCTTGGTTGTGCCTAGTGCTCATGTATAAGTTGCTAAGTGTTGGTATTTCTAAGAGAATTCATGAATCCCTGTAGATTTTTTTTCAACTGCATCTCTTGGTCCAGAACTGAAAAGAGGGAGGATGTGGGAGTATTAAGCTAATCACAGAATGAAACTATTTGTAATTGTTAAAACCTTACCAGTGCCACAGCTTGATTCTCTTATGTGCACAACATGAAGTTCACTTCAGTGACTTACCTCAAAAAGAACATAAAAGATAATATTAAGGGAGAGGGAGAATGGTTTTATTCGAGATGATGAGATGGAACAAAAATATAGAGAATATAAGATGAGAAATGTTCAAAAGCATGTTTTAAAAAAACAGTCTATTGAAAATGAATTCCAGCTCAGTAGGGTTTATGCATGTCCAAGAAAAAGAACAATAAAAGAGGATGAAAAATATGTCCCTGCACACTTCCTTCCCTTTGCCTTCTAAAGGAGGGAGGTGGAGAGAGCAGAGAGTGAGGAGGAAGGAAACCTGAAGCGGAAACTCGACATTTTTTCATTTCCAGACTGAAACAACCTTCTAGAGTGGTTGTTTTGGTTTTTTCTTCTTTTTAACACTATGTTTTATTTTACATCACAATACTCATTTGAACTAAAATCTTGATAGAGAACTTTGAATGGGAAAATTTACAAACACCTTTAATACAATCTGTGCATTTTTTGCATCCATTGTGACTTGAAAATCTCCACATTTGATACTGCTCAGTGCTGTGCTCATGTTAAAAAAATTTCCCTTAATTATACACAATAGTGGCAGTGAATGAAGCTTGAGCTCCTGCAGAGCCTTTCCTGTGTCACCAATGCTCTGACCAAGAGGAGTCCAGACAACTTTGGGGGAAATGTGTACACTGTTAGGTTTCATTATTTGGGTTCTGGAATGAGAGCTGGTGATTAACACTCCACTCTCTCAAAGGTTAATATAAATGCTTAACTCTGCCCCGTGAGTAATCCCATTAGTACCATATTGTTCTGCTGCATGGAGGAAACCTTCCAAGAAAGGCTGACTCGGTGTGAGTGCAGAAATGGAAATGTTATTTCAAAGGGAATTATGCCAGCACTAAAGAAAATTACAGTGAAAGAAAATCAGGGAAAATTTCCTGCGGAACTTGAACCATTAGAATGACATTTCATTCCCATTGATTAGGTGGACTCCAATTTAACAAAAGAATGTCACAAATAGTGTGATGCTTGAAGTGCTAAGGTTTAGTCCTTAACCTTCATAGGTAAGTAGTCACCTGCTGTGCCTTTCTACTTGAGGACTAGGTCTTGAGCATGGATCATTCTGTTAGAATCATGCAACAGTTTGGGTTGGAAGGGACCTTAAAGATCACCTAATTCTAATGCCCCTGCCATGGGCGGGGACACCTTCCACTAGACTAAGCTTCTCCAAGCCCTGTCCAACCTGACCTTGAGCACTTCCAGGGATGTGGCACCCACACCTTCTCTGGGCAGTCGGTTCCAATGTCTCACCACTGACTTATGTAGTTATATGTTCCATGGATAGAGCAGGGAAAAAAGCTCCTGGAAATCTTATATCCTCCTGTCTTTTCTCCCTCCAATTTTTTTTTTTAATAGTATATACCTTCCAGTTTTTTTTCCTCCCTCCACTTCAGCAGCTTGTGCATCTAAAACTCTAGAAAATACCAAACTTTTCATATCTAATAAAAGTTAGAAACGTCAGCACATTTAGGCTGTATGTGTTTTAGGGAGAAAATGAGGTGGGGAAAAGAGTTGATGAGTTAAGGAAGATGGGAACAGCCACTGTACTTCCATTTTCTTCCATATATTTATTTTTATGGTCAATTACTAAAGGACTTGTGCCTCTGAAAACATAAATGTGTGATCTGGACCTCCACAAAAAGAAAGCAACCTCTATAATTCCATTTTGAAGCTGGGCAGGAGTCAAGCTCTGCTCTGGTTCCTGCAGCCCTGAACGGTGCTGGATTTGCCACTGCTCCCTCAGTTTCTCGGCAACCTCAGTATCTTTTGTGCAGAATCTGTGACAAAACAGATGCAGGGGCGGTCTGCTGCCTTAACCACATCCTTGTGCACCCAGGCATTCATACCCACCATGCTAAAAACAGTAAGGGCATCCTGATCTCTTCCCCTGCTATTGTGTCCTTCCTGCTCAGCAGCGACAGAATTGAGGCACATGATCTTTCTACACAAGGTAATTTCTGTTCTGAGCCTCTCGCCAGTTGCATTGAGCCCTTTCATGTTATTAAAATGCAATTGAACAGGAGCAAGCCTCTTGTTGTTAGCAATTTGTCATCTTCTCATCCGAATGAGCAGCCCAGCCTTTCACAGCCATTATCTTCTCCCTGTTGCGTAGCTCAGCTTTGTGGCACTGTTCACTGCTCACTGCTCAGTGCATAACAGAACCGTATTTTCTCTTTCTCATCTTTCCCCTATGAGTATGACTGCCATTTTCTTTTCTTTACGATGATGTTGAGAGAAGAAATACTATTCCTCCCTCTGCCCTCTCAACAATGCAGCCTTTCCCTTTCGTGTGCCGTCCTTCACCAGGATGGATACTTAAACAAATTCCATCTGGATTCTTCACTATTTTTTTTCTCTGTGCATCCTGAATTATCAGGAGATGATTTCCTACATATTTACTGCAGTCTGACCAGCAAGTCTGCCTTCAATTCACTTGGTTCCTCTTTTTCATGGTAGATTTACTGTGACCCTCCCAATTTGTGTGAATCCAAACAGCTAATTGCTTTCTGATGATGATGCATAGCCTTCAATTAACTGTTGAGGATAATGGTGTGTCCAGTTTCACCGCAGCATTTTACATTACATCTTGTCACAGTGAAAGAGAGCAAGACAGGTTTGAAATAATTAACCTGATTTTTATTAATTAACTTTAATTAATTAATTTGAAATAATTAACCTGTCATTACCAATGAAACTATCTGAGAGTTTTAAAGTTTAGGAATGGTTCTCCATGCTGACTTCTCTTATTGCATCTATTTGCTTCCCCACCTCAGTTGTTTTGTCACAAAGAACAGAAAAATTCTGGGAGGAACTAGAAGTATTGTAAATACCAATTACCTGGACGGGTATTTCCCACTTCAGATCCAAACAATGGCTTGTTAAAAGTGGAAACAATATCACTCTTTATCAATCAAAATCAAATGTCACCGAAGCTTACTGTAGAAAAACAATGGCAAGAAAGCAATGCTTGTAACCTGGGAAGGAAACCTAGAACTGTGAATTAACAGCCTTGTTGGTGTTCACAGTAAAAGTAAGGATGCACTGAAGATATTTCATGATTTTTATAAGGCTACAGTTCAAGAAAATTAGGGAAGCAACAGACAAAGCAAGGAATTTGAGCAAATTGCTGCAGGCAGGGTTGGCCTCAGCTCGACAGTTTTTGTCATTGTTTCTTGGTAATGCCTGCAGTTTAGCAATTTGACTAACTCTCTGTGACATTTCAGATGTCCTCCTTCTGAGAAACTCACTTGCATTGAGTTTATGGATAGGGATATGAATGCAGCTGCAGGAAAATGTACCAGGAGGCTGAATCTTTAGACTTTTAAGTGAATTGATACTGAAAACAAGCAAATTAAAAGAAGTGAGACTGTTCTCTGGCTTCTGGCAAGTTGATGTTTTTACTCTTTTAAGCAAAGTGACAAGTCAGTCAAATATCAACAAAGAAATAGTAAAGTGAACCACAGAAAGTAAGGGCTCTCCTTAGGCAGATTAATCACTGACAATAGTGAAAAGTAACTGCCTATTTACGTTGCTGATCTGTTTGGGAGGTGAAGGCAAGGACATTTTACCCCCTAAGTCCCCGTTCCTTACAAAAATAAATAATTCTACAGCATTTAACTGCACACTCTGCAGTCTCACTGACTCCAGTGGGACAAGCATAAAGCTGTGGACACGTGCAAGCTCTTGGATCAAATTTAAATGTATTAAAGTCTTGTTTTCAAGCGGTCAGTAACGTCCCAGTGAGCAAATGAACCTGTGCCCCCCTGTACAGCACACATTTTTTCCATGCTGTTTACATTATCACTTGCTAAATTTATCCCCACTGCTTCCCTAACACTGCATGGCTTTCCTGCCTGGGAATTTCAAATATAACAGAGTCCATACTCCAGCCAGGCACATTTTCAGAGAGCCTACCACCCTCTACAGCCACAATTTGCCAGTGAGGGATTTAGGAGGGAGCTTTTGGGAAATACTCATCTGCAAATCTGGAGAGTGTGTTTACTCTGCCACAACTGAATGAAGGCACCCACGCAGCTTAGATGTAGATGTTGGAGACAGATAGATAGATATAGGTATTAGATATAGAATAGACGTATTTAGAATAGATAAAGATATAGATTAAATTTAAGAAATAAGTTTTTTACAATGAGGGTGGTGAGGTACTGGCACAGGTTACCCAGAGAAGCTGTCAATTCCCCAACCCTGGAAACATTCAAGGTCAGGTTGGATGGGGTTTTGAGCAACCCTGTCTAGTTCAAGATGTCCCTGTTTAATATGGGGGAGTGGACTAGGAGAACTTTAAAGGTCTCCTCCAACCCAAACTAATCTATGATTCCATGATTCACAACAAAAATCATGCTGCATCCTTCCTGCTGAGCATTCTGTTGTGTTGCTCAGATCATCAGCATCTCTTTTTACTTGTGCTTCAGATGAGAATGAGGAAGGAAGGAGGATGTTTAACAGGAAAACGACACTTCCAGGAGTAAACAATTCCTTCTTAAGTTGTCATAATGTTTGGAAAAGTAAGGGAAAAACCCTTGGCTGCAAATGAAGCCAGGACTACATGTAAAACACATGCATGAGGACTAATTATTTGAAAGCTCTAAATGAGAGGAGGCCACTTGAGAGCACCTAGATACAAGGATGTACAACTTAGCTTAAGCAACACTATGCCTTTAGTATGGTATTTGACTTTTACTTCTGTATACAAAAGATCCTCAGAGTTTGATTCAGATGAGATTTGAACCCCAGAGTGGAAAATGGGAGACTCTTTCCTGATCCCAGCCTGCCTGCAGTCATTAGCGCGTTCTGGTCACAGAACAGTGGGATGAATCATGCAAAGATATGATTAAAGGTAGCTTTGTCTCCTGTGAAGATGTTAATGTACACATCTTGGGCCAACAAGGTTAGATACAGCAGCTGTTCATTAATATATTAAGTATATTTGGAAGATGGGGGTCAGTGTGTACTTTTTCCAAGGCCTCTTAGTATTTCTATTATTTAATGAGCAAAAAGAAAACCAATGCAAAGTTAGACTCCAGAATTTAATTAACTTTCAAACGAAAAGCACCAGCTGTATTGCTTTTTATCTGATGCATCTTTCTCTTTCCATCCCCTTCTGTCTCTACCCATTAAAAGAAAATTAAAATGCCACACTTATCAAGACCATATATTTTCAACATAAATCTTCCCATGTGTATGGCTCACAATAACCTAAGAGGGAAAATGGTTCTTGCTAACCTTTTTCCACATAACCAGGAATGGACAGAGTGTAATTAAATCTGTTTTTAAATGCTGAGTAATTGAAGATGAGAGGTAAAAGAATGACAATGGAGTTGTTGATAGACAGGAGAATTGGATCTGTGAAAGAGTCTTCTTACATGAAAAAATAGTGAGCAGTTTCGAATCAGCCTTCAAAAGGACTATTGTGTGAGGCAGCAAATTCCTGAGAGAGGGAATAGTTGTAGACCTTTGTAGTAGACATACACTGTATATTCCTATATACCCTAAACATCACGTATCAGCTTAGAAGGATGTGTGCTACGTTCGTTTTGTTTACATGGGAAGCCTCAGTTTTATTAAATACACACTGGCAGCTATTTGAGTTAACTTCAGTTATTACACAGGAGCATTGTACTGTAATCAGTCTGATGTCATATAAATAATCAGTGTCAGGTCATATTAACATGTTGACCCTCTACCAGAGCTATGCAAAAACAAATAATAGTAAGAAGACTCAAGTTTGGGTCGACAGCTGGCAGCCTTGAGACTCATTTGTAGTCGGTAATCTTCAAACAGTGATACTGGAGATTGTTTCCCAGCTCATGGGACCTGGTGATATCTCCCAACACACAGAAGTAGGAACTAGATAACCTTTAAGGTTCCTCCCAACCCCAACCATTCTGTGATTCTACGATTCTAGGAACTCCATGCTGGAGGAGATCAGAGCATGCATCATCTTCATGTAATATCCTGTTTTCTGTAAAGTGGGAAATGCTAATAAGGATGCTGACAAATAAGCTCTAATGTATTCTGATCACAGAACATCCACTTTAGCTGTGACTTCAATGGCTGCACCAGTACATACAGAAGGCAATATGGGCACTGGGGAAGCTGCCTTAAGCCAGTTGCAATTATTCTTCTCATTTCACAACAGCAACACAGCCTACCCAGCTCTCTTGTTTGCATCTTGCTTCCTTCTTTATCATTAAGGATAAAAGCAAGCTCAGAATGGCATTGGCAGCCAGAGATCAGGAGTGGCATTGTGAAAGCCTCGGTCATCAGACACATATGTGCATCAGCCAGAAGTGATATGGCAGTAGAGACTAGGGTGAAGTTATTAAAGCTGTCTCAGCACCTCATGTGCTGTCTGGGAAATGGCACATCAGAAATTATTTTTTGTGTCATGGCAGTTAAAATTGGGGGGGGGGGGGAAGTATGCTACATGAAATGCTTCTTATACTGTTCATTGCTCCTCTTGGTGCAAAAAAATTATGCTTATCTACTGCAAATAATGTGTGATGCACTGTGTGCAGAAAATTAGAGCCAATTTAATCCTTTGAATCCTTAACATTCTCTTTCAGAGGAAAGGAGAATATAAAAATGAAAGTGGTAAGTCTTCCCTACATGCACCTTTTCTTTCTACTATTTTATAATTAATGTTATTGTCACCCAGTCTAGGCTTTCTTTATGCTCTGTCATCTACACAGTGTCAATATCTCTCTCCAGTGCCAGCTACCATGCAGAGTAAGAGAAAGAAAGGAAAGAAAAGTAGTGAAAGCATTAATAGATATCTATTACTGATTTACTTCAAGTTCGAGCAATGATTGTTTGAAATGTCAGAAATATGTCCACTCGCTCATATATGCAAGACGTTTCCCCAGAATCCAGTTTTGTTGCGGATTTTTTTCCCTGACAAATTTCAGATACACTCATATTTAATGACACAACACAAATCCAAAAATGCAATTACCTCTGCAACTTTTACAGAAGATCCCTGTATACTGAAAAAGGAGAATAAATAGCAAACCAGCATGAACTACAGAGAGATAATTCCATCAAGGTTTTCTGGCGATGTTATAAACAAAATGAACCTCAATTCAGCAGAAACCTGAGCCATAATTATAGCCCTGTGCTTCAATAAAATCTTGTGAAAAATTAATGTGCGAATGTAAAATTAATAGCGTTCATTCTGAAAATGACACAAAGGCACATATCCCTAAAATGTGCCTTCCTGCTTCTCCTTCCTTCAATGTTCAGGAGGTTTGGTGTCAAAGGAATGTGTCTTGGTTTTCCTCCTGTAAAATAAAGCTGACTGAATGCTCTCTGATTTGGAGGCACTTCTGTAAATCCTTTGAGCAGTTTCAAATTTGGTCGAGTGGCTGGCCCTCTAATCCATGCTCTCCACATTATTTTAGGCCAGTCTGAGTTCAAGACTATAATCACGGGGCACCAACTGTTCTTGTGGTTGTAACACAAGTGGAAAAAGGAGATTGCATGTACCCGTCTAATGATATTTAGGAAAATGTGTCCATTAAAACCCTAGGGACGGGAGAGATTTTCAGATCTTTTCAGCTTTCCTTGGAAGGCATCAAGAAAAGAGGTAGGAGACAGGAACAACAGTGGAAGGAAGAATGGCACTGAGAGAGGTGGCTGGGGATGTGCCAAGGTTTCCGCCAAGGAATTTCTGTGCTGCTGCAGCCTGACCTTGCCTGAGCCTGCTGCCTCAGCCACAGAAACCAGCAAAGCTGAGCAGTGTCCCTGTGAGGCCACATTATGGTTGACTCGTGTGATTTCTCCTTTGACTGCCCTCTCAAGCAACAGCTACATGCAAAGTGTTTGCTTGTCCTCAGGTAGCCTCCAAGCTTTAAAATTTAATCCAGTCCAAACTGTTGAATGGGGCTGGGCTGCTACCTCTGCAGAATAAAAAACAGTGGGGAAAGAAAGAAACAATTTGCCACTTTGAAGCCTGAAAAAAAAATCCTTTCATCCTTTAGTGTGATGTATCGTAAGTGACATCCATTCCTTACATTAGCATCCGCAGACTATAATTATCCATGAAATATAACAGCTGGGGGAGTGTTACAGTGTTGCTTTGGGTTGTAGGATGCTTTGGAAGGTTAAACAGAGCTTACTAATAATAGGATCTTTAAGATGCTACATGGTCCCTGTTAAATGGTCCCTTTTCTCTTCTGCCCTGAAAGGACCACGGGGCACCAAGAAGTCAGTGTTCTGCCCCCATCCTGCCCTCTGCTCTCTGCAGCTCCAGTGCCTGGAAATCCTGTCATCCCACAGTAAATCAAGCCACTGTTTTTTGTTGTCTCAGAGGGGCTTTTTCCCACTCACACTGGGAAGGAAAGCCTGCTTTGTCCTTGAGTCATTTCCAGTCCTTGACCCAGGATCTGCAGAGGGGACCAGGCAGCAGGGAGGAGGGAAGGAAGGAAAGCTGTACCTCCAAGCTGCAGAGGGAAAAGGAAACAGCTAACAGAATGGCAGCTACAAAAAAGAAATTCTGAGGTCCACAGAGTTATTATCCCCTAAATCATCTTCCCTTGCTGTATGTTTACAAACAGCCCATGCTGCCACTAACACAGGTATCACACTAAATTCAAGGCTTTGCTCTCTGCATGAAATATGAGAAAGAGGAAGAATTTAGAAGCACCTGCTGTCCCCTGAGTGCCTGCCATACTGAGCAGCTATTCATCACCTCCACATTCGAAGGGCTTAACCTTTGTAAAACCTCAGCAGCACAAACTTGCCAGGATTAAACTATTTAAAGCCAAGCTTGCTGGAGCATCTGCAATTTGCACCTCTTGTCACGTCCATGGGCTGCATGACAGGTTGGAGAAGGTGTAAGGAGAAGTGGCAGTGACATGGCCAGAATCAGAATAACAATATTAATCACGAGTGTCAGAAATACCTGTCACCAATAGGGCCAGTGGAGGAACACCCTGCACGTCTGGCCAGAGAGAGAGCACAAGTATTTCCATTTCTTTGAGATTTACCCTTCATATCCCTTTTCCAAGGAACAGCCCTTACAGAAGGACTGACTTATGTAGTAGTGGAAAGAATGAGGAAATTTGTGATTCATCCCTTAACAACAAACACCAGACCTGTCCTGTTGCTCTGGAGAAGGTATCTGATATCTGCCAAATATGCCTGATATCCTCTGGATCAGAGTAGCAGTGGTGGAAACTCTGCCTGATGGCACAGAGTCATGTGAGGAGTGTGATGAAGGGAGGACACCTCTCCCCTGACTGATCTGTTAAGGACTCTGCTTCCATGTCTTCCTGCACATTAGTTATGGCATATCAATTCCACTTGGGTAATCTCAGTCTCAAAATCAAGTCCAATGTCTAGTTTTGGTGACATGGAAAATTCCTCAACCCCCTCAGCTTTCTCTGAAACTGAACACCAGCAGCGACATCCACTTATTGTGTCTGCTATTGAGTCACAAATGTCCTTTGTATAAAAGCAAGCAGGACATGAGGATAGCTATTCGAGCACAGTTTTCCCTCCTCAGAACATCCACAGGGTGCCTGTACTATTCTGGGACAACAGTCACTTTGTGTTCTCAACTCTGCATGCTATGGCCAAGGCAGAGAAGGAGGTTTCTCTCTCAGAATGCTGAGGAGCAAGTCAAGGACAGACCCTGGGAGTAATGCATCCCAGTTTTCTTACATAGTGTCCTTGAGAATTTGGAAGTCAAGGGTGCAACATGAAGCCCTGGGAAAATTAATACGCAATTTCTGTAATGGCCAATTTTTGCAGTACTGGAATTGCAAACTGAGACCTCAGAAGACAAGAGGATTCCAACTGAGCAGGATATCAGTTAAATTAACTTCTCCCCTCAGCCCTGCACTTGCCAATTTCCAAGATATTTTACCAAGAAAACAAGAGTTGAAACACACAAGTGTTTTCACTCTAGATTTTGTCTAAGCTAAAGACACTAAGCAAACCTTTAGGGAAAATTTAGAGAAAAGGAAAATTGGCTCACCCTTCCCTCTTATTGCTTTAATAGAAGGGTTTGTGAGGAAATGAAACTTCAGGATACAGCATTTATTCCCCAAACCCACAGCAAGCTGTCATTCTGTATTTTCCCATGGAATTGAGTAAACAGAGTACTACTTGGCCTTAAATAAATGAGAAAATAAGCTCACAAAGGAGCACTTGATCAGAAGTGACAAGGGCAAGAGTAGAACAATCCAGAAGAATAAACAAAACTGTGAAAATTACTAATAATATTCTCTAAAGATATTGTAAATTCTATCCTGACTATTGCAGAGGTCCCCTGAATACATTGTTCCAGTGCTTTAACTCTCTTCCATCGAAATTCCCATTTCTACTGTTTCAACTTGCTCAGGATGAGGAAACCATCCTGAAATACAACTAGAAGGCACTTTAAGTAGCTGTTCTCTCACATTTTCCTTCAAGGTGAGTACAAATTTGTGTTTTGGGAGGTTTAATTGAAGTTTACCACCTATGGAGAAATGATGGGCTTGCTTCTTTCGGCTCTCCTTGGGGGGATGCCCTCCCCAGCTGAATTAAGTTGCCACTGTGTTTCACTAATGTGCATCTGATGCTTAATGAATTGGGGTGTTATTCCCATTGGGCAGAAGTGGATTAAAATCGAGTCCAAAGCCTTTTCATTCATTTTGCTAATTATTCTCTGCATTCATTGCACGCAGATGAAATGATGAAAGGCTCCCTGTTGTGAGGGATTTGGATATTTCACACTTGGAACATAAATTGAACTGATTATCCTTACAGCATTATTGTCACATTTTGAGTTTGGGTGCCAGGAAGCAATAAGCTTTGCTCTGCCACATTCCCAGTCTTTCAGCCCCTTGGAATGTGAGGGAAAACCCTTTCTTTATATGTCCTTCTTCAGTTTCATATCTAGATCATTGTGGTGCGCAAGAACTAAAGTAGAGATAGACCTCCTTCCTGTCATGTTTCTAAAAGTATGTTCCATTTCCATATTCCCATACTCACAGGTTTCAAACAGAAGGCAAGATACTGAAATGCTATGTCTTCTTTTGGCAGTATCTGCTGGGGAACCAGATGCAGAAATTCTCTTGAAATAGAGCTTTTCTCATACAAATTACAGGCTGTTAAGTGACTTCCAGAGATCCCAGTTCATGGTTGATTTGCATTCAGGGAGAAAGTCTTGAGTGTTTTGGATTTCCTGTCTTTTAAGCTAACCGGTTTTGGTGTCAGTGTAGAGAAATTTGTTACTGTTGGGGTGCTGGTCTCCTGAGAACAGGCTGTAAGGACAGATTCAGCCCTCAGCTTCTGGTCCAGTTATACTGCAAGTGCATTGCTTCGCGTTTATCTAACACAACAAAGTTCCTTCTCCATAAAGACAGGACCTCAGGAAAATCCAACACTGTTCCAAATGCCGGATCAGAACTTAATAGTTACTTCTTCAACCTGTGTTTTTCCAACTTTTTTTCTGTGTCTATATGTATACAAACAGGCTGAAGATTTATAATCTAGACATGCAGTTCCATCTAACAGGTAAGACAGGCAAGCTGCTGAGAGACATTGAATTCTGGCATTTCAAGAGAACAAATCAAAATCAAATCCGTGGCTGTCATAAAGCATAAGATATTTGTGTGAAATAGTTCTATACTTGAGAAAAGTTTTGGTTTATTCAGAACAAAAGTTATGTTGTCAAAAATCTCCCAGCTATAACAAAAGGGAAACTAATGAGGGAAGTAAGTCTGGCATAAAATCAAACAAACTGGAAGCGTCTCATACATAAACTTGGAATCTGATTTTATGCGTCTCCCATGGATGTGTGAAATACACTAACAGTTTGCTTAGTCAAGTGTCCTTGTCTGGCTGATGGCTGCAGCAACAGCACATGAAAAATAGGGGACTAAAATTACTCTTCAGCTGTGCTCCAGTAACGAAGAAAATGTTGAAAGCAACAACATCTGCGCTGTGTGGAAGAGATGGGGTAAAAAATTATAGTTAACTTTACACGCTGTGAAAAACTCAGATGTGCTAAACAATTGCATTCCCACTTTGTGATAATGTGGCTCTGACTATGTTCTTGGCAGAAGTAAGGTATAATTCCAGAAATAGGAAAGAATAAGCAGGAATAAGCCAAATTCCATAGCCTCCCAGAATCTCATAACCGTTACCAGTACTGCACAACACATTGGCTTCAGGGCAATTGCTCCTGGAAAAATTTGGGATCTCCTAAGCAAAAAAACAAGTACAAATGATTTAAAAATAGCATCTTCTAATCCCAGAGTTGAGGGGCTTGCTGAGTATTTACCCTTCAACACATGAGGACTGACTTGTGGGGATAGATCTAATGTTATTTTGTCCAACTGTCAGAACTGCAGCCCAAATTTTCCCTCATACTCATCCTCATACTTTGCCTTTTAAAAGAGGTAAAACCACTTTGTCCCACAAGGGGGTTTTAAACAATTTTGGGAGGCAACTGGGGGAAGAAAACTAAATGGGATCCACACATCCTTGTCACAGGCAGAAGCATGTTCCTACCAGCACATGACTCGCTGTTTCCAGCCACAGGCATGCCCCAGATGTGTTCATCCTGCTTTTGGAGTGAAGCAGCACCATCACTAGTGAGATGAAAGAAGGTTTGCCACAGAAATATGGAAGGTTTTTTCCTTTCTCTTTTTTCTGTGAAGGCAATAAGATTTTGTAGCCTGGCTGAGTGTAAACATGGTGACATCAGACAGAAATGTTCAAATTGCTGTATTAACCATAATGTCTGACTGGCACGCCTGGAGTTGGAGTCATGGACAAAAGCCCTGGTGTCCCATTTATTTTCCCATTAAGAACATCTTGTAGGCATTCTTGCTCTGTTGATGTTTGTGGATGTGTTGCTGCTTTGAACAGAGAACGCAGCCATAGGCACCCTTCATTAGAGAGGGGTGACATACAGTATGCAGATGCTGCTCATGACACAGCTTGACCAGGGAAAGGTTCAGTGCTCCTGGAATGAGGCCCCGCATACAGGATACCACAGCTATACCAGCGCTCCAATGAGGAATCCCGACTTAAATGAATGTTTGCTGGCTCGTTCACCCTTAATTAGTCTGTATGCACTGAAGTCATAATACACTGTAATTCATTGACCCAACATGAAAGGCAACAAATTGGTTAATTGAGAGAGCAGTGCAAGGCCTGTTCTGTCGGCAGGAGCCAGAGCTGCTGCTTCACCCAGCAGAATTGCACCCAGAAGGGCTGCTGGGTTAGCATCCAGCTGCACCCTCTAGCAAGAAGGGCAGCAAATAGCCTATTGTGAAAGAAGGATCCGCTACACCCCTCCTTTAATGTGCTCCCCATCCTTTCGTGTGCCCCTGTGCCCTCCTGCACCCACCCCAGGCACACTCTGATTTCCACAGATTGCCTGTGTGGAAGACTTTGGGAACAAGCCTTCTTGTGCCTTCGCTAATACCCTTCCTCCCCCGTGACCCCCTTTGGTTCCCTGTTCTTTATCCCCTCTCCGTCATACCTAGGATATGGAAAGTGGAAAGAGGGCTGAGAAAAGGGATTGCTTTGCAGCTTGCATGGGACTTGAGCAGCTGCCTTTTTATCTTCCAGGCCTGAAGGATTCCTCCGGATATCCTGCTTACAGCTGCTGAGCTGTCAGTTCTGCTCAACTCTGCTCCTGCTGCTGCCTACTGCGAATTTCAGTGGAAAAAGCTCTCTCCTCCACTCACTTTTCCTAACAACACACACAACTCTCAGTTCAGGAGGGTCTGAGGAGATTTCTTGTCTCCCCTTTTTGCTGATCCCATGAACAGCCAAGATAGAGCTTTTTCCTTGGTTTTAGTCTAAAAGCTCCTTTTTAAAATTGACAAATGTTGAAAACATATATTCAAAAAAAGAAAGAAATACCTAATAAAATAAAAAGTAAAAAAAGATTATGGAAACTTTTTCTTGCATTCAGTCTTTTCAGTGGTAAGAACATTGCTAGTTTTGTTCTATTTCATATCAGAGTTCTAAGGATTGGAATACCTGTAGTGAACTCCAGTTTGTCTTTGAGTCAAAAATGATTGGAATAGCAGCAAAGACACTCAGCTGGAAATTTAGTTATTCAGAAAGTAAAACCACCAAACTCCAGCCAAGCCTGCCCTATAGTTCTTCTCCAACAAAGTGGAACTGAAACTATTTGAAAAACAGAGCAATCCCATGACATTTTGCTTCTTCAATTTTGCTGCTGGAAATATCAGTTACCTTTCAAATATCTTCAAGCATTCCTGAGAGCCCTGTGATGATGAAATGCCTGGGGATTTTCCAAGCCAAGCCAGCAAAGCCTTCGGAATTTGAGGCTAAGGTTTAATTTACATTTCTGCCCACCTCAAAGTCTCCTCACCTTTTAATAAGGAAGGATGTCACCTTGGCCTGTTAAAATGTTCAAACTGTGAGATGATACCTTGATTTCATTTTGATTGATATCATATCTCATATCAAATATTATATTATATTCTTACCTTGGCAGGGGGGTTGGACTAGATAAACTCCATAGGTCCCTTCCAATCCTAACAATTCTGATATAAATTTCTTCAGGTTGACTAAAGTAGAGAGTGAAAGATGCATTTTTTTCCATAAGATAGACAAGACTTGAAAATTCCTTCCTAATATAATGTCTCTGCCCAAAATGATATTAAATCATTTGAACATTGAATGAAATCTTCTCACCTGTAGGAAAAGAGGAAGAGACATGGAGAAGGTTCATTACTTGAAAGAAAAGTCTCATTATACTGCTCTAGAGCCAAAAAATGTAATCATAGAATCATATCCTAGAATCACAGAATGGTTTGGGTCGGAAGGGACCTTAAAGACTGTCTTGTTCTAACTCCCTGCCATGGGCAGGGACACATTCTGCTGGACCAGGTTGCTCACGTCCCTGTCCAACCTGGCCTTCAACACTTCCAGGGATGGGGCAGGCACAGCTTCTGTTGGAAACCTGTACCAGGGCCTCACCTACCTCACAGTAAAGAATTTCGTCTTTGTATCTCTCCTCTTTTAGTTTAATGTCAGAGTGAAGGTTTGAGGTTTTTTTTCATTGAATGGATACTTGATTACTTGTTTGGTTGTGGGGTTTTTTTTCTCCATTCCCTCATTCTGATGCCTAAATACACAAGCTTCTTTATCCACATGCTGTTGCCTCACTTGGAAGATAAATCAACCTGTGCATTCTTCCCAGTTTGCAACAATACATATCAATACCTTTCATTAAGTTCCTAAACACTGAACAGTGGCACATATCTTCATAATTTTTTGCAGGATTACGGATGCTAATAAAAACCAGTGAGTAGGGCAGTGTGCTGGTCTGAGAATAGGCAGCACTTCAGATGGTCACTCTCATGCGTGTACAAATTTAGAGCATGGCTGAAAAAAAGGTTAAGTGGCATAATTCTGCTTTCATGCATGCAAAGTATATTTTAACAGCCTTTGTGTTAGTTACCACATATGTCTGGCAGCTGGAGCTGAGAGGGTGGGAAATGGAGACAGTACAGGAAAGCCATGAGGGAGTACTCATGAGTATTCTCTAAGTGAACAGCACAAATAAAATGACAGGACGAAACCACAGTTACTCTAACACAAATCCTCATCTCACCACCTCATAGAGCCCCCATTAGCCATCCTCCATACTTGCCTTTTCTCTCACCCCTGAATTTTAATAACTATAAGAGATGAGATGATGCACACTGATCCATCTCGCTGTGATTGTAATATGAACTAGATTCCAAAGGGACCTCATAAAAGCACATTATATTAAAATATTCTACCCAGTACAGTTTTGTTTGTTTTGTTTCTTTTCCTGTGGAAATGAACTTCACGTAAAGATGATGTCTATCTATTTTCATCTTGTTCCCAGACCCTGTTAGATTATGCACCCATTGGCAAATATGGCCTAAAGCTGTCAGAGGTATGGCTACAAAGACTAATAATGCTCTTATATGTTTTGTGAAAGAAAGATGACAAAAAGAGAAGTCTACTTTGCTGTAACTTCAGGCATTAGACTACACGGAATTCACAATCCCAGACTACATTTTCTTTGACCTCAAGGCCACTCCACCACAAGATGCAAATCTGTAGGACAAATGTTCACATTAATTCCATCAAACACATGGACAGGCAAATTCAGAGAAACATGGAGCTGAAATATATTACAGAAACCTTTCCGGAAAACTTGGTGCTATGCTTATCTGACTCTTTGTTTCGTATGGTGAAAGATATATGCGTGCAATATATGTTAGCAATAAACCCCAAAAATTCTATTGCCATTTAATTCCTGGTGGAATGGTAGAATGAGGTAGTAAAAAGGCTGAAATTCTTTTCAATCTTCATTGTACACCATGAGCAGAACTGTTTATTAAGATCGTGGGACTGTCAGGGAACAAGTCTCATGCAAGACAGAGTATTTATGAAAGCTGCAATCATGTGGGTGATACCTAATCATACATGATTATCTAGTCTGAGTAGGGAATTGAATGAGTTCAGGGAAAAACAACTGAGTTGTCACCAACATAACTAACTTTACATCAAGCCATGATTGTGTTGTTCAGTCTAAATTAAATTGAATTAAATTATAACAGGTTTTGGAGTTTAGACAGAAAGAAAGGACATGGGTCAGTGAAGAACACCTGGACAGAAAAACTCAATTTAATTATATCAATACTTAGAAAACTATCAGGACACTTTGGGGGAAAAAAAACAAAAAACAAACCACACAACAAAGCAGGATTTCAAGATAAATCACCTGTGTAAAGAAAGCAGAAAGATCTAAAACCTTGTAAAAATATAAACTCTAGAATACATGTTACATTTAATTTCTGTTTATATTTAATATCGATTTATATTTAACAAAATAAAAAGTTCAAACACAACAGCAGTAAGAGTCAGTAATTAGTCTATAAGAGAATGTTTTGAGATTGGCTAACTCAGATTTCAAAAAGTCAGCAGTTTAGTGACTGACTAAACTTTTCCTATGTGTTCATGTGTATTAATTGACTTGCTGGATGATTATAAGCACCCAGCACGATGTTGACACAAGAAAAGGGCATTTCAATGTTTGTGAGACGTGGAATAATCTGTAGGAAGGCTTGAGCAAAGTAAAAATAGCAGTAAAAGCAGTAGCAGTAAATTTGGGAGAAAGACCTTCCATCTAAAGTTGCAGTGAATGTAATTAGTCTTCAGGCTTTGCTCTGCCAGCTTGAATTTATGTTTGCTTGATAAATATAGTCCTCCTTCTGGAGCATTTGGTAAATTTTGTTTCTTCAAAGTTTTCTTTATTTAATAATTGTAGTGGTTTGAAAAATACTGACATGAATTGAACTGTTTAAATGGACTTAGGAGTGGTAACTGAGGTCTCCTTCAGACAGCCGAAAACAATTTCCTAAATTGTAAAAGTAAAAAAATAGAAAAGTTGATGCTCTTCAAGGTATTTCTAAGGCACTTTGAAAATAACTCAATACTTCTCTGTGTAAATCTAGATTATTTATATAGCTGGTGAAAAACAATCCAAGGATTGCTCGTTCTGTAGTTCTTCCACAGTTAAAACTGTGGTTTTGTTCAAAGCCTAATTCCAGCTGTTCTCAGTATCCATATCTCAGTTCAAGCAGCATCCTAACTGATGTGCCTGGGTGGAATGAGTGTGATAAGTAAGATGGATAGGCACAGAATTCCTGAACTGCAGTTATGGAAAGGAATTTTATCAGTCTGCTCTGAAGCATGTCACTTGTAAAACTATGTATACAAGGTTATCTGGTGGAGATGCGGATACCTCTGTGAAGTGCATTGCTGGGTGATGGCGATGTGGAGGGAAATGGATTTTATTTGCACTGGTTGCTGCAGCGCTCCCTGTGACCAGCTTGGGCTGTGTTGCACCTGACCACTGGTGACTTGTGTCCATGCTTTCTTGGGGAGAGCTGGAATTTTGGGGCAGAGGAAGGGAAACCCTGCATGTCCAGACAGAAGGGTACCTTCTAGGCATTCTGCCCCCAGAAACACTGTTAAGAAGCCTACAAACCACACTGTTTCAGTGAGAGCTGAAGCCTTGAGAGGGAGGATGAAAAACAAACTAGTTTTATAGTGTCTCGTGTCTCTTTGCATTTGTGCACTGCACAGGTGACATCTTGACTTCAAATTTCAAAATAAATAGTGCTATTGAGGAGACTAACCTCCAAATGCAATCAACCACGATGCAAGTTTCCTTTCCAGCTTTCTCTTAGCAGGGTAAATGTTAAATCCAGTGTTGTTCCAAGTTATATTTCACTCTTAAAAGCAGTACCTCTGGGTGTTATCTTAGAATTGACAGGTTTCTGGTGAGCATTTGAATTGAGGAACAACTTACGGTTTTCCTGCCAGTAAGTTTCCTTTAGGAACCTGCAATTGTTTCCTCAGGAAGTGCTGCTGTGAGTAGGAAACCTGAACATCCATAGTGGTGCAGAGTCTATAGCAAAGCTGACTGATATCCTGTGTCTTGTGTACTGCAGTGTATGCACTTCTCAAGGGAAAGCCACAGTTCAGTGAAGTGCCTTGGCTCTGCAATTAAACCCCGAAAAAGGGAGGGGAGAGGGGGACAGGGGGATGCTGAAGATGCAGAATGTTTCTTACCATCTGTAAATCATAAAAAAGCAAAATGACAAAAGCGTCATGAGTCTCCAAAGACACAAAACTGTGACTTCAACTAAAAAAAATAATCTGCAAATAGGGAGAGATGGATGGTAGTGATAACCTGATGTTATGAGAATGCTCATAACTGTAAGGGCAATATATTTCAAAAGGGCAAAGGGAAGGTACTACCCCATAGTGTCTAATTTGTGGGTTGCAAATATAAGAAGCCATGGAGACAAACAGCTTAGTGAGAATCAAAGAGCACCTGCTAAGCTGCAGGTACCTGTACATCTTACAGATATTTCTGCCAAGACAGGCGGAAAGAAAAGCTTGATAGTAAAGGGAAATTTGTTTCATATGCTTCCCCATGAGGATCAAGAAGAAATCCAGCTCCTCTATTTAGAGCCTCATGTAGCCATTCATACTCTCTATGTAGAAATGTGCTGACAGATGGATCAAGAGAAATAGAATATATTATAGCACAGAATAAGCATATGGGCTGAGCATTGGGTTTGATCTGATGAATGGAAGATCAGCTTTTAATGCAGATGAGAACTCTGATTATACTGTGATTACCATGTTTCAGTGTTTCAGAGCACATACATATCTGCATCCAGCTGAAGTCTGAAATAAATAATGAAACTCAAAAGGCTTTTTGGTCTTCTGTAAGGGATGTCCATGTTTTATTTTTCAGGGTTAGAATCCTGCTATAAAAGGAGGCAAAAATCAAGACATAAATGCCTTGATTCAGTTAAAAACCATTCAGTTTCTTCCATTCTCGTTAAGTCTTTCTGGAACTAATGCTTCCTTCCCTCCAGCAGGGAAGCTCTCTAAATGTGTTCTGCTTTTTGTATGTTAATGGCTGGAGTTTAAGTAGGAAATTGCTCCACTATCAATTATGTGAGTCGACTTGAGCAAGGAGACAAAGGGACTGAATACCAAGTATCCTTATGGCTGGGAAGGGAGGGAAGTGGGGGGTGCAGCCTGTGAAAGGCAGCGAGCACTTATCTAAGTACACCGTAAGTTTGGGGTTTGCATTATTGAGTGAGATAGACTGTTTTTGGAGCGCATGAGTGGTCCTGAGCCATCCTGGGTGCACCACTGCTTGGCAGGAGGAGGATGCATAATTCAAATATGGAGTCTGCTGATCCAGGTACTTTGTTCCTGCTGTGTGTGCTGCCTACCCCTTCTTGCTTTCAGAGGGGCAAGATGAGAGTAACTCTTGCGCCCTTTAGCACTTTGACGAAATTGAAGCGGATGGGTTTTCTTCTCCTCTGTAGCAAAACCACTTGCTTCAGTAATTTATTTGTACTTTGTGAAGAGATGGCTTTGCTCTGAGATGCTCTTGGGCACAGGGGTCAGGAGGTCTGGTGCAAATTGTCTTGCCCTTGTGCAAAAAGCTGCATGCATAGGTAGCATGGGTTCTGTAATTTAAATACTCTGCATCACCCTGGTGACAGAAGTGTATGCTGATGTGTGTCCTTAAGTTGCTATGGTACCTGAAAGCCACAGACCACTAGCCAGGTGACAGTTTGTGCCTAGATACTGCTGTGATTGATGCTCTAATAAATACCTGAGAGAGACGGGTAGGAGAGACAGAGGGGATGGACTGATGGAAATGACCTTATCCCAGGAGCTACCAAATACCCATGATGGCCATAAAAACTAAGGGCACTAAAATTTAATTTGCATTCAGCTGAGGGTTCAGCACTGTCAAAAGAGAAACTAATAAAGTCAAAGCTCCCAATTTTCTGTTTTAACATCAATATATTAAGCAGCTGATAAAATCCAATATAGAATATCTTTCTGCATATGGAGCACCTTCAACACAAAAAAAGGAAAGCCTGTTTGAGGCTTAAGGTGTTAACATGGGACTCTGGACTCAACTTCTCCCTGTAGACTTTTTGTGTCACTCTGGTAGAGTCATATATCCTCTCTGTTCCCCTTTCTAAAGGTAATTTAACCATTATAGAGGTACTGAGAGCAGAAATGTCACTATTAATACTACAAGTGCATTGGCCACCATAATGAATTCAAGTACTGTGCTGATAGAGGACGCTTAAGTTACTAAGATAGGAGGACAAAACAGTGTTTGTCTCTGTCAGGGTGGTTCTGTGCAAGGAATTTGATACCAATTGCCACCAGACACTCAAAAACAATGTCATTTGGTATCAGGAATGCAAGGACAAGGTTTCTGCTGACTTCCTCTACACTGGCATGTCCTTACTGTAAGGAAGGTGCCTGGGACTGAGGAGATTCCAACAGCTTCTCCTTAAAAAATTGTAACTGCTTGACTCCTCTCTTCTCACTTAGCCTGGGATAGGAAACTTTGGAAATGGGTTTACAAGGAAACAGCACCGTATTGCTCAGCATATATGGTTAGCCTCAGGGTGAAAATGGAGGCTTTGGCCTGTCTTTAACTATATATAATGAAATGGAATTGAGGGGCACATTGAGGGTGTCTGCTACAAGCACCTAAATTGAATATCGTGAGTTCTCTGCTGCCAAACTTCAGAGAAATTAATTACTGAGGCCAGGGTTAGCCAGGCCAGGTTGTCTTTGGTGATAAGTGGTCATGAATCTCCACTGTTTATTCTTCATCCTGCCCTTTCCAGACCACCTCTCCAATGGGGCAAAGAATATCTTTCATTAATAAAAAGTTCTGCAAAACTTAGTGATTGATAGAAGGCAGGTATCGCTGACATGTCACATTAGAGGAACTTAATGTGTGTCTGAGGGGAATGTGGATGCTGTTTATCAAGCAAAAAAAGGTTCACTGTTTTGGTGTCCTTGCCAAAATATGCCATTTTAGGAATGGCTTGCTGCCATTGAGCAGCTGGGAATAGTGGGAAGCCAAATCACCTGTTCCACTCCTGGCTGCTTTGTTGTATGTTGTTACTAGATGTGTGTTCAGAAATCACTTGATTTGTTTCAGGTGTCATATGTGGAACAGGAATGTGGAAGGGCTCATGTTTCCAAAACTGTTATTTGATAATAGGTAAAATAGAATAATACATAATTCATAACATTGCTTTGGGACTTGTCTTTCAGGCACATATGTATATCCTGGCTGTCTGGTTTTTGAATTGCTGCATATTTCTGTGAAAGTCATTCATATACTGCATTTTTGACAAGTGCCTTTCACCAAACTTTGTTTATATTCTGATTAATTCTACCCTAAAATGAACAAGTGGTTTTCTTAACCATGCCCACACTGCAGGCTCAATTGTAAAAGAGATTTTTTTTTTTCTAATTTTTCATTTCCCCATCCAGATTAGGTAAATAAGCCATAAGGAAGGAATCTCTTTAATTCACTATAGATTTTTCTTTTTCCCCTGGGCAGATGTATCCTTTTTTTCTTTATGATTTAGTGAGACACTAGTTTTCATGTGGACTGCAGTCTAGATGTTTTTGTCTTGAAGACATCTGTTTGAGTTTGTCAGCTGTACGTCAAAATTGCTTACAGATTTATCTCTGTCAGCTGTTTTAAGATACAGATATTGCTCAGATGTTGTCTCTGACTGAACTTTGGACTTGTCCTTTTGCTCTTTCTGCTCTAATTATTTCCTCTTTCACCACCATATTGTCTTAATTTAGGTAAGTTATTATCAGCAAGAAGTTCCCTTCACTTTCTTATCAGCATTTGTCCAAGTAACCTGTTTTTCACGTTAGTAGTTAGAGGAGTGGGATCCCACTGTGTCTGAGTAGCTTCTGCCAATTTTTAAAACAGAATATTTCTATCTCCTCTTTGGCCAAGGTCAATATTTCATGTGATATGAGTCATTTAGATACTACCATAGGTCACCTAGAATTTGCTAGCCTGAAATGAGCAGCATCCAAAAGGGTTTTTGAGAGGAGCTTTGAGCAGTGGATTATTGCCTAAGGGGATAGAGTGCTAATCCTACCATAAACAAGAAGACAATCTGTCTATAATGTTCTGCAATTAGCTGGCATGATTAGTCATAAAAGCAGTTGATAGAGGGTTCACACGACATCTGTGACATACAATTGGACAGAAGATCTGTGAAAGTCCTAAGGACTGATTTCTTGCCCAGGATCTATTATTATTATTATTATTATTATTATTATTATTATTATTATTATTATTTTGCCAAAGAAAATTCGTGGATAAATGGGCAGATCATGCATTGTTCTTCACAGAAGGCCACATGGTTTTGCACTCTACACGTGCACCAAAGCAGACACAAATGCTGACAAGAGGCACCAGGAATGTCAGAAGGTTTGTGGAATAAGTGGAACACTTGGCTTTGTCCCACTATAGCTGCACCTAAGCCAGGCAAGAGATATCCAAGGAGCCTATGCTGTGGATGTTGAGCAGATGGGATACCCACACTGGGCAAGTCTTCAAGCTCACATTAGCACAGATGCAGCCAAAGTCATCTATTTTTAAGCGTGAGATTCCTGAAAACACAAGAGAGTCTCATGAGTGGTCATACTGGGAAGTTTCCTTAACATATGAAATACGAGACTTGGAAACCCCAGTTCTACAGCTTAAAATTCAGAAGAAGCTAAATGGTGATGCAACCAGATCTTAATTTTAAAATTAATTTTAGCTGAGTATTGGCTTGTTTCCTCACCAACTTGCCAGAAAAACTGCAGTGTAATTTTCTGTTTATCTCAAAAGCACCAGCCAAACCCAGACTGAACTTTCCTCGTGTAAAGGAGAAACTGCTGATCAAGGGCCAAATTTGAATATGATTATTTTCTTCTTATGGTTAAGTGGCACTAATCATGTGGACTGTAGTTATGGGGAGAAAAATAAAACCATAGAGACCTAAATTTGTTCTTAGTAGATAACTTGCATTTGATTGCAAAGTTGTCATATGGGTTTCTATTTGCTTTCTGGTGACAGTATGAAATAGAAGAGTGGAAGACGGAGTTGGCCACAAAGGAACTACTAATGTGTTTAGTCTCCCTACTCAGTTTTCCTGCACTCCCTGCTTAGCCAGCAAAACGTAAGTTCTTACATGGGCGGGTGGAGCTGGTGAATTAGAGAACCCAAATGCAAAATGAGATGTCAAACTTCGTACTAGACTAAGAACCTGTGTTTAGGCAAAGCTGTACAACTCCCTGCACAGGGCACCCACTATTCCTCACTCCTTGCATTTCTACTCCTTTCCCTTTCTTTCCTATGTGTGCTAAATCTGGTTTGACAACTATAACTGTGTGTAGCTGTGGTGAATGA
The DNA here is from genome assembly GCA_013396775.1 of Cephalopterus ornatus. NCBI lineage: Eukaryota > Metazoa > Chordata > Aves > Passeriformes > Cotingidae > Cephalopterus > Cephalopterus ornatus. The sequence goes on from VZRE01001705.1 coordinate 248,151, forward strand.
ACTGACACGATTCAAAGAGCAGGTCTTTTTGCAAGGCAATATGCTGCTGTCCCTGGAAGTCAGTAGCAATCAGTGGGGTTTTTACACCACAAACATGAAAACTGTTATGGAAATATCCGTATGTGGAATGGGCAGAAAAGATGATACATTGAACAAGATTTTTCCTGTGACAGACAGTGAAATAGCTTGCATTTTTCTCAGTCTTGCAGCAGTCTGAGATGTTCCACGTGTATAATACATCATCAAGGCTATGGATGCAATCAGCTTCATCAGATACACATAAGTGTTGTAGAATAACTTAACATGCCATGAACTACTATAATTTTAATTAACCTATTGCTTAATTTATATGTATATTGGCTTCCAAGAAAATGTCAGTTTTTAAAGGTTATAAGGAGGCATTACTTCTGCTTTAAAAATGTGTAGCCTAACCCAGTTTCATGACTAGGAACTAAAGCAGTAGGTATGTGACTGGGGATTTTTTTGGTATTTGCCAATTGCTTAGTACCCTGTTGCTATTGTGCTCTATTTAGGGTAGTGCAGACCGTGATTAATTGACTTTAGCTCCAAATTTAGGTTCCTCTAAAGGCATAATGCTCAAGTTGGCTTTGCCAACTGGTTTAGAAAACACCAGTATCTAGTACAGGGTAAGGTAGTCCTAAAAATGTTTTAATGCACGTTTGTTCTTCCTCTTGTGTTGTACATTGAGTAAAACTGAATCACTACACATCTTGTGAAGATGGAAAGGAAACAAATGTGTTTTCTGTTGTTTTATGTGCCTAGTGCTGCTTTACATCTCAGAAAAGATAGCTTAATTGAGACTGTCTATGCATGGCATTCCCTGTGTTTAATGTTTTGCCAGCTTGCAGGAAGGAACCATGGTTTCTTGCCAGATCAACCATCACAGCAGAATATATACTTCCCTAAACACAAATTGTATCATGTTTTCTTGGCCTCCACTACTTAAAAAAAAAAAAAAAAGGGGTGTGCTCCCTAACACTTTGAATGTTGACATCACAATTGCCTTGCTTATGAGGACTGGTTTTTACTAGGTCTAGCTGGTGAGTTGTATTTTCTGTAATGAGCATGTAAAACCTCTGCCGGCCACAAGTACTGCTGGCAATGCCTGCAATCCACTGGCTCTCCGTGTGATGTGTCTCCCACTGTTGTCACAAAATCCCTGCAGACTTCCTGTGACAGCTCAACATCACCTGAGTAGACTGAGTACTGGAGCAGGTGAGCTGTGCTGGGGTGATTCATGTTGGCAGCTGAGGTATGGAAGGGGTAACAGTCAGGAACACCCCAATGGATCTCACAGCGGGAACAAACAGCATCTTTAGTGTTGACTACTGTTGGGTACATCTGGTAGCATCACTAGAAGGAAAATAACACCTAGTGGAACCAAACATTTTAAACTCTTTATTTCATTGCAAATAGCTGCTGTCCAGTGGGATGGAGGAATCTCTACTTTCTCCAGTGATGCTGGTGACAGAAACGCTAACAAAATAACTACAATTTGCAAGCCAACCTTTGCTACCATGGCATCATGTCCTATTAAGGCGTTAGATAGACTGTGTACTTAGGCTACAGATCTCATGGTACTGTTCTGTTTCTGTTCCATCACCTCCTGGTGACCCAGTCTGTGGGACTCCTGATGGCATCATAACCTCAGTGAGTGGTTTTATTTGTACGCAGAATGCACCGTGCTCTGAGTCTTGATCTTCAAGGTGCTTTAAACAGCTGTGAACTGCAAATGTGACAACATAGGGCTGTGAGGCAAAGTCTAGATAGAGCATTTTGGCTGGCTTGTATGTTTGTGTGGTTGATAGGTCTGGTTTGGATCTCTACCTACAGAGGATGTTTTGGCTCTAGACACAGCTGCAGCGAACAGCCTCTGAAACCAGTGGCCCCTTTGCAGTGTATAAAGCAACTTGAGGTGGCTCAATATATTTCATGCCTGAATTTTGTCCCTAGTATATGTATGTTGAGCCCTTCTCTAATCTATTAATGCATTTATTGGCGTCGAAAGATATGTCTAAAACTTGGGAGGGAGTTCTATTGTATTCCCACACTGCATTCCAGTGCCATTGGGCTGTCTCCTCAACATGCATTGGCTGGGGTTTTTCCCCCTTCCTCTAGCAGTAATTCTACCCTGCAGTCTGGATATATCCTCTGCTGCAAGTTGCTCTCAAAGGGCTGTTACGGGTGTGGATAAATATGGCAGAATGAACCCTTTTTATTTTTGCATACTCCATTCCTCAAATCTTTAAAGCTGGAATCTGCAATTTCCAACCCAGCTGGCTTTCATGCTTTTCTCTTAGCGAGTTTTGCCAAAATACCAACGATGGCCTCAACTGTGTTTTGGTTTGGCACAGCTGTGTTCACAGTGGTCTTCACAAAACAACTGCAATATTTAGAGAAATGCACAAGAAACTCGAGACTGTTAATTGTTAAATATTTTTGCACAAAGCATGACATTAAAAAGATTTTCCTCTGTTTTTCAGTTTAGCAACTGTGGGAATTTCCAGTCTTAAGTGATAGTTTCTCTTATTACTGTGTAAAATAAATAAAAAAATATTTCATAAGTCAGCAAAACCACTTAAAAATCCTACTTTAGTAGTTTTAACAATAGCAAAATTATTTTGGTAAGCTCTACAGTTTCATAGAAACTACAGAGGACTTTCTTATTGCAAAACTGCTAGTTCCTTCAAGCGGAAAGTCACCTGATCCTGTTTAACCAAACTGGATGCATCTAATGGAAAAAAAAGAACAACCCGCACATGGTAGGGGTCCTCACACCCATCCAAAATATGTTTGCCCCAAAACTTCCTCTGCTTGACCCTATTGTTGTCCTTCTGAAAGCCTCCGGCCCCTCAGCTGGGAATTGTGTTGTATCCCCAGTCATTTCAGCATCATTGAAACCAAGTGCAGATTGATCTCTTCCAAGCTCTGCAGGGTGTGAGCTTTCCCTTCCAAAGGGTTTGGTTCCCTTTCTACTGAGTGAAGCCATTCTGGATTACACTTACCAAGGGAAATGGGACAGTTTCTCATCTTCTCATCCTTTTCACTAAATATTGTGCTTCCACTCTGCCCTTCAAGTAGTTATCTTGTTTTTGACAGCCCCTGGAGTCTTGGCTACCGGTGCCAAATTATGCTGACTGGGCATCCTCTCCTGTGCAAATAGGGGAAAAAAGTCATTAGTTTCCTAGGCACACCTCAGTCTGGCTAATTAGACCTGTTCCATAGACTGGAGGACTGTTAATTGGTCATTTCTAATCAGTGTCTGCCAGGGGAGGGCTTAGTAATGATATGGCATAAAACCAGAGCCTTATCCTAGGTTTGAGAGTTTCAGCTTTAAGTGCTGCAACAAGCTCGAACAGAATGGCAAGTTGTTTAAAAGAAATATTTTAAATACATGAAAAGGTTACTTGAAGGAATTTGACTGAACTGTGAGCTACCACTTCAGGGAATAGAGAGAAAATGACCTCCTTCGCTATGGAGACTGAAACATTGCCAAGCCTTGAAATATTCAGATGATTGGTCAGCTGCCAAAAACTTGTTATTCATGAAATGCCTGGTGTATACAAGCTTGTATGGCTATTACAGATCTTAATGAGCTACAATAGAGACTTTTGCTTTACAAAAGACAGATGAAGGGGCTTGTCCTACCAGATCCTCTGTCTCAGCCCTGTCCTGCCGGCATGGGACTAGAGAATAGAGTGCCTTCCTCTGGTTTGAGTGATGGGCTAACTTTGAGTGAGCACAGGAAGGTGTTGACCATGCAGACAAGCTGTCTGCCACAAAACTCACTAGATGACTTGACTAGATTTTGCCTGAGCCCCCGTGTCACTGGAGTCATCCTTATTTAAAGCCATTCTTTGGCTGCTCGGTTTTGAATTTGAGATCAATGCAGCCCCAGCATCTGTCAATTCCCAATCCCAACTCTCCTGCTTTTGCATGTCTGAATGACACTGCAAAGCACTTGATTAGATGGAGAATCATGCCCTGCTGCTCTTTCCCTCACTCATGGTTTACTCAGTTAAGCAGCTTTATGCCTTACTAGTAATTGCAAGGCAGGCACTGCTAATAAGCTACTTGCTTTCCAGAAACCAGGCTCTGCTCCATGAATTCCCATTCACATATTCTGAGATTGCCAGAGCTAAAAAACCTGCTTTTATCATTGGTTTTTCATGCCAGTTTGATTTGTTTCTCTTTAAGCATTCGCATTTTAACCTTGGTTTTCTGGCATGAAATTGAGAAATGCAGGTGACCCCCTGGTTAGATGTTCAAACCATTCCAGTCTCACTATGAAAAGTCCTTGTCTGATTTTTTTTCCTGTTTCCTGGTCATTAATTTTGAAAAAGCCAGAAAGCTGTCGGACAGTTATAGTAGGAGATTTGGTGATTTCTCTGAGAGGGAAACCAAATGGCAGCTTGAGGCTTCCAGGGGCTGAAGGTTGCCTTTGCCAAACACATCAGAAGGGCTACTGCTTTTTTCTTTTTTTCCGCTCTCCCTTGAGAAAGAGGTCAGGAGTCTTCAGTTTTTCACACCTCAAATACATATCACTATCATTTCTAGTTTTCACAAGAATTAGGTGTTGTTCTCGGCATGCTGCATGAATGTGTCTGCAAGGCTTCCAGCAAAAGCCAATACAAAAAAAAAGTAGAAAAAAACCCACCTTATTCTTCATACAACCTAGTAGTTTCTAGGAGAATCCTTGCCAAAAAGTTGGAAAAGAATTTTAATAAGAATGTGTTGAACTGTGTAAGAGGAATTAAATACCTCCAAAATTGTATTATATCAGACTGTTTCACAAAAGGAATATCAATTCGTAAGCATAAAAGTGATAGAAAAAGCTTAGCTTGCTGAAAATGCTCTGAAAATATTCCAGTAAACTTTCCCACGAGCCCAGTGTGCTGTACATCTACTGTGTAATGTCCATTTTAACAGTATGTCAGAGGCTAAAATCTGCTTTCTTGTATTGTTTTAATTACAATACCAATGTATCATTGACTACTAACAGAGCAATTGGATGCTCTGGATTCTCGCAAGGTAGTAAAACTGCTGTGTGGGAATGTAATTCCAGTTTCTCAAGTAGGGATGACTTCTGCAGGTCTTTGAGCAACCTGGTCTAGTGGAAGGTGCCCCTGCCCATGGCAGAGGGATTGGAACTGGATGGTTTTTAAAGTCCCTTCCAACCCAAACTGATCTGTGATTTTATGAAACAGTAATTATCAATATTTATTTATTTATTAGTAATAATTATCAATACTTATTTAGGTCTCGAGTCTTTAGGGCTTCAGCCCAGATTTTTATGGAAGGACTCGTTCAATCTGCCAGAAAAGGTGCTGTGTGTTTGTGATTAAATCCTGCCCAAGCAGCATACGCAGGTACCTGAATTTGTGCTGTAAAGCTTCGGCAGGAGGTCCCTCTGAGATACAAAAGGGTTCACTTGTTTTCTTTACCTTATTGCACTTCTTTTCCTGATTCTTCAACACTTTTCCTTTGAAGGCAGCAACTTAAATGAAGCTGGTTTGAAGGCCGGCTTTCACAGCTGCCTGGCCTGATGCTAATTTTGGAACAGAGCAGCCTGAGAGGTCAGAACTGTGCTCTTCATCCCTCTCTCCATCCCTCCCTCCCTCCCTCCCGCCCGTGCAGGGGGATGCGTCGGGCTCCAGCTGACCCCTAGTGGTAACAGGGAGGCCAGAGCCAGCCCGGGGGGTCTGCCGGGGTTTTGGGGGGCAGCTGCTTCCCAGACATGCACTGTGTCTTGCTGCTACAAACGCCTGCAAGAGAGAGGGGAAAATGCCTGTGTGCATGTTTTATATGCACACAATATAGCTTATATCATGAGAAACTCCAAGTATCTCTTCTGAGAGATGCTTAGGCAGCAACTGGGAGTAAAACAGGAAGTGTAGAACGTGGCTATGAGTGTGAATTCATGCAGATTTCTACACTTGGTCAGGGAAAACCCATGGTGTAGGGAGGACAGGTTTTCTGTAGGTTGTTCTTCTCCCCAAAAAAGCCGCTGCAGATAATTAATGAGTATGAAAAAAACACTGTTGAGTCGATGATGAGATGAACGTGCATGCGGTTTAAAGCTAAAAGAGGTGATATTAAGATTAGATGTTAGAATGAAACTCCTTATTGTGAGGGTGGTGAGGCCCTGGCACACGTTGCCCAGAGAAGCTGTGGCTGCCCCATCCCTGGAAGTGTTCAAGGCCTTTTTGGATGGAGCAACCTGCTCAGGTGGAAGGTGCCTATAGCAGGGGGTTGGAACTAGATGATGTTTAAATTTGCTTCCAGGGTTTGGCCCTTCTGTGAGCTACTGACCTCAGCATACTGCTGTTGCTGTTCTTTGAGGTTTATAACCCATCCAAACCTGCTCTCTTTCCATTTAAAGCTATCCCCCCTTGTCCTATCACTTACTAGAGGTCTTTTCCAACCTAAATGAGTCTACGAAATATAAGTTATCATATGTAATTTGCATTGTCACTAGCCCAGCTCCTGGGTGTAGCTGGTGGGTTCAGCCCCTCAGAAAGGTACAAGGAGAAAAAGGCTGTATATCTGCCTCTGCAAGTGCAAAGGGGAGAACACTCACATGAAAGGCAGTGTGGAAACATGAAAGTTGACTCTGAAGCAGTGGAAACATTTTTGGAGGCCACGATTCCTGCTAGTGGCATCTGAACTGCTCAAAGACAACCCAAATCCCAAACTAAGCCATGAATTTCAGCATGAATCAACCTGAGTAAATGTGCTTCTTCATCCTCCTAAAGATGGGAAATCTGCCCCTTTATTGCTTTCACAAAGAGCCTCTGGCTTCAAGAGAAACCAAATATTTTGGGAGATGCACTCGGGAGCCAGGAAGGAAAGAAACAAAGGAAAAAAAATTCCCCTTTTTTCTTTGACAGGTATAGTCAGTAAATACCCTCTAGCAAATATTTGAAATGCAACTTTTTATCTTCAAGACAATTACTCTGCTCTAAAAATCTCCTCTGTTTCTGAGGATATGTCTATTTAAACTCGTGATGTTGAGAGAATGGAGTTCAAAACTTTGTAATGTAACTACAATTAATAGGTGTGCATGAAAACTGTATAGCCATAAAAAACCCCAGTATAAAGTATCTCTGTGGATACTTTAGAGCTGCTATTTTCCTGAGACTGGTATAAGATGATGAAGTCAGACCTCAGATCCAAGAAAAACTGAAAAGTCAGGACTTCCGTCTGGTGCTGTGAAGTCAGTTCTACTTAGTTGCACACGGTAGTTATCTGTAACTGGGACAACCATCCACAGCAATAATAAATGGTTCCATTTAGGCATTTTGGAGCCAGTTAAGCCCTTAACATAAGTCATAAGAGGTTCAGTGTGGGGGGGAAGTTAGAGCTCAGAAGCTGCCACCTTCTGCTGTCAGGGGAGAGCTGGCAAAAATCTCACGTTTCTTATTTGAAGAGATTAGTTCGTTCTGCCACACACACAGGGATCCTGAGGACTTCAGCTGGAGTTACCTGCACATAAAAGAGAGTGACTAATGTGGAGAAGGATTTAAATATTTAAGTCTCTTTAACATAATCTCCATTAATTTTTATGGATTAAGGAATTCTCAGTCTTAAAGCAGGCGCGGAGGCTTTTGAACTCCTGGTCTGCTAATTGGTGGCTAGAAAATAATTCCTTTGTATGTCCAGATAACTGTGGACTGTTGGAAAATTAAGGAATTACAGTAAAAACTCTGCCTGAGGTATTATTTACTGGCCTCCCTTGGCAAATGTGTACTAAGCATTGAAGAATTAAGGGGGAAAATTACCTGGAAATCGTTGACAGGCATAAAACATACAAATTGCTGGATCATGCCAGTGTACCTGTTTGAGAGCTTCAAGAACTGTGCTCAAAGAGAAATGCTCAGTAACATCTTGGGGTAACATCTTGGGGTACTGCAGGGGGTGGAAATGTGCACAGACCCCTCTCCATCTTCTGTTATTCCATTAATCTCTTAGATGGCAAACTGGGAAATAATATCTGAGTGTGCTTTGTCTTATCTTGCTGTGTTACTTGCTGCTGCTGCCAACAGCAGTCTGAAACAAATGCTGAACCAGCAGCTGGCAATCTCTCAAATACATATGTTTTTATCTGTTTAAAAATAGCGACTCAGAATGAATGCTTTCCAGGATCAGGAAGGTCCTCTCTCTGGGATTTGTTTAAGATAGCATATTTTTGTTGTAACCACACAGCCTTTGTGCTTGCTTTGCCTCTCCAGTTGGATCCTGCTGGCCTCCTGCCTCTTGTTTACTGACGAAAATTTCATAGGCATCTTATGGAGATGTGTGTCCTGCTTTTTTTAATGCCTTCACTTGGATGAAATCCATTCCTGCACAGAAACTCAGTTGTCTAATTGATGCTTAAAGCTGTTCCTAACAGGGAATCCAACCATGCCCTGGCATGGAATAAATCCTCTTTCTTCATGGTTTTGTTGTGGATCTGGCATTGCTGGGTCACTGGGCTCAACCTTAGGGGTGTTTTCCGACTTTAAGAACCAAATCTATGAATACTACTGACCATACTGCTCAGTCTAGGGATATGCCATATGGATTCTGAAATCCCTTCCTGCTAAATAGTACATTTTAAATTGTCCGTTGCGGGGGGGTGGTTCTTTGCTGTTTATACAGCTGGGGAAAGCTGTGCTTTTTCTGGATGTTAAAAGTCAAAATCTTCTCATGAATTGGTGCAATGGCTGTAAATAGGCATAAGAAATATCGTTACTGTTTTTCCTCTGGTACCTAGGGAATTTAATGGGACAGGGGGTAGTCAAGTTCAGCACAACAAATGAGGACAGTTTGGATCTGAATTACTGATGTCAAACTGAAGCCAGGAACTGGACATTAGGATTATTAACACATGATTTTAATTAGAGGATTTTTCTGTCAGTTCTGTAATGAAGAACCAAGATTTCTGCCTTCTTTCTGTTTTCTGGCATAGGCAGCTGCATGGAAATGACAATGTGCTGTGACTTAATCTAGTAAGAAAAGGCACTATTGACTACCACAAATATCTATACCAAGGCTGTTTCCTCTGACTGCTCTCAGCACCTACACAGATACCAAAAGTCCTTCCAAGTTTTTTGATTACAAGTTTTCAAGACTTGGGCAAAATCAGGAAAACAAACTTATTTATGAGAGCATGAGATCTTAAAAAGAAAAGAAAAAACCATTGTTGTTTGACTAAATAATAGTCACCAGTTAAGCAGAATATTTTAAACATGTTAAATTATATGTTAACTTTGGTTGCAGGTGTTATAGTTGCAGGTACTTCTGAACTTTTTGGGGTGAGGAAAGTTGTACTTAAATGCTGCACTGTACCTTCCCTTTACATGTTTCAAGACTGGTTTTCCTGCCTTTTTGTGGAATGGTTTTTCTCCATTCATCTCTAGAACCCATTTGAGAAATTGCCATGTAGTCAAGTCAATACTTAAACACTAAGCACCACGATAACCAGGCATGTAGCTGCTTTAATAGAGTAAAGAAGCTTTAATTTTGTCATAGTATTTTTCAAATGCAACTGTAGCCTAGAGCTCCACTCAATGAAGTCAGCCAAAATATTTTAATATGGTTAGCAGATTTGCTTCCATTGTCTTTAGCTGGCTTTGGACCAGCCTTGGGGTGGACAAGAGGCTAATGCTGCATCAGCCGTGAACTGGTGCAACCTCCTCTAATGCAGTGCCCTTCCAGTATATTTCACCAATGTTCAGTCTAAAATATTTTAAGATTTGTATTTTTGATAGACTTTTTCCCCAAAATGTGGAATGTGAAAGGCTATTGTTGCTTATCCAAGGAACAATTGAGAACTTTCCCTAAACTGTTTTATATAATACTGCAAACAAACCTCCAGGAAAACAATTTTTTATACAGAAAAACTGAATAACCTGAATGGAATTTGGAGAAAAGCCATAGGGATCATCAGGAAATCTGGAAAGGCTTAACAAAGCAGATTATTATGGTTTAGCAAAGTGATAACTAAGGAAAGTCATAACTGTTACACAAAGAGTGGAAGGAGATAAAAGCTAAGGGAGTGGGCTGCTTATTGTAGAAGAGCCAAGGCAAGGAAACAATAGTCTTGGGTTATAATGGTGGGTTGTTTCACTTTTGGCTTTTGTTTGTTTTGGGGCTTTCTTTGAAATAAAGGCTTAAAGGTGAGGTGGAAGTATGTATATGGAAGTTGAACAATTTACAGGGATCAAGTGGTTTAAGACTACCACAGATGGTGTAAAGTTGTACTGTACATTTGTCATTCTCTGAAATTAAGGCATTGATAGAAAAATATTATTTCAAAGGGGGTGGGTTAGTCTATGGCAAGTATAATTTCTCATCTCTGAACTCATTACGTGTTAATGCACTAAGGTGGGCTCTGGACTCTGCCATTATTAAGGGTGGGTGGGAAATGAAGATTTCTGTCTCTTTTGACAACTTTTCTCCCTTCCTATTATTACGATGCTGATTTTAGTTTTCCTAGGTAAGAGAGGGACTGGAGCAAAGACTGTGGTTGTATGTATGCCTATGTTATTGGAAATGCAGGCTGTCCTTGGAAGCTGTGAGCAATCTATAGATCGCACTGAAGGGAAAGGAAGAAATTCCATAGAAAATAGGCTTTTTAAACTGAACATTTCTTCAGGGCTTCAAGTCAGAACACTGATGTTTTAAACTTCCTAATCTATCCTATCATTTTGTGGTGTTTGCTGATACACTGTTCCTCCTGTGTGTTCTTCTCTGTCCTGCTCATGAATAGCGTTGGAATTAAATCTTCAGTGGAAATAAGGAGGGTTATTGCTGAAATCAGCTCACCAGTGTAACGGGGAAAGAGCCAAGTAACAAAAACTGCACTTAAGAGAGGGGTTGTGTGTATGTGTGTGTGTGTGTTAAAAACTAGCAGCCGTGTTCATCTGATTTGATTTTTTCTGGAACTTTAGGCTTGGAATTAGAAATCAGTTTTTGATTTATGTATTTATACCAAGCCTACACTTTCTGATCAGTGGTGTTGAACTCCTGTGAGATGCAAAATCTTCCAGTAATTGTAAGAAAATGCTACAAGTCTGTGCTTTCTTTAAAAGCTATTTTTCTTCAGATTATAATTTTCTGCTTGACTTATTGAGAATCTGTAGAGAACAAGCTTTTTTTCCCCTCTACTACCTACTTTAAAGGCTTAACTTTGAAAAATGCACTAAACCAGCCAGTGCCCCCGTTTTCAATTTCCTTGTTTTACCTTGAAAATTACTGTAAATCTTTTTTGGCATTGTTATGCATAAAAGATAAGAGCACGTTAATAATGCAAGCTTAGAAAGTTTCTCTATGTTGTAAAGAATAGGAATCTATTAAAGAAAAAATGGTTTTGTTTTCTTTTTGTATTTCTTTCCTTTTCAGTGCCATCTACCATAACCTGTAAGAGACTGAAATAACAACTCTTTCATTCTCAGTATACTTAAAGCTGCCTGGTTGAAGACAAAACAATTTTGTTTAAGGATTTTTTTTTTTAACATAAATGAGTCAGTTTGCAAATTGTGGTTGAAAATGCAGGTAGGAGTCTATACCTGATGCTTAACCGGGCAGGATTATATACAGAATTAGTGATTTTCAGGTACAATTTCAGTGAATTGTGAACCAATGACAGCATGTTGGGTAGTTACATCAGATTTGTTACTTTCTTATAACTGTTGTATTTATTTGAAAGGAGAGAATTCATGCTCATCACTACTCGGGGAGGCTTATCTCTTCCTGAATAGCCTGATAATAACAGGAGGCAATTAGAATGAAACTATACACTCTTCTTTTCCTCATAGTTCAGTATATCATTTTGGGGGGATGGGGGGTGGGGTTTGGTTTATACCAAATCTGGGAAATAAAATCAACCAAGAATTCAAAATCAACCATCTACATGTACACAGGAAACTTTAAATGCTCTTGTTTCTCTTCGTAGAATTCTTTCCATATCTCTAGGTCAATTTTGCACAATTTGTATACGTCAAAGCCATTGCCCCTCTTAAAATTAATGTCATTTTCAGATGGGTTTCAAATAATAGAGAATAATGGGTACTTAGGAAAAGGAAAATCAGCACTGGGAGGGGAGGAATCACAGATATATTGATCAGCAAATCTCTTCCTATCTAGAGGTGAGATGCATTTTTTTCCCTGAATATTAAAAAAAAAGAGGTGTTGAAGAAAAGAAGCAAAACGCATATAGAATGAAGCCTGCGCACGTGAGTGGATTCTGTACAAAGAAATTAAATTCTCAGCGAGGCTCAATCATCTGTGCTTGTGTGGGTTTGCCCCAGTGGGAAGCCTGGTAGTTGGATGAAAATCCTTGAAGCTGCGCAAATATACATATAGGCAACACTGAAAGCACATATTCAGGAACTGAAGCTCTCTGAGGGTTTTGAACAGCTCCCAAATGGAAGGAAAATACTTGAGTAACTGAACTGGATTCACCACGGGGAGCTTGCTGCTCATATTCCTCCTCCTTCTGGCCCTGGAGGAGGAGGACTGGGGAAGGGAAGGAGTGGGAAGCACTGACTGAGGTTGTAAATGAGCAATTTAAAATAACAACATGCAATTTCAAAGCCTGTGGGATGGAAACAATCAGCCTGGGAAGCTCTGGTTAAACCATGCCTTAAAAATTCCAGCTATAGATGGCTGCAAGGAGGTAAGAACCGAAGTATCATCAGGGCAAGTAATATCTGAGTATATTTGTATTGTTATAGGAAGATAATTTGTGTGTAGCAATTTGTTTTTCTTTTAAACACTTGGGTTCCTTCTGCAGAATTGTCATGGTTTGTGACAACTGTATGTTTGTGGTCTGTCTGTACATGTGAACAGATCTGTAAGTAGGTATGAAACACTTCTAATCAATCCATGTTGAATCATTTGCTTTTGTGATCTATCTCTATAGCAAACAACTTACGTAGACATGTTTTTTAGACATCAGATCTACCTGTCATCTATGGGTTTTCCTAATACTGACCCATTTTTATCCCCCAAGATTAAGATCCAGTGATCACTACTACTTTAGCCTTCTATTCCAAAAAATATTTCTGTTCCCAAAATGTGGGCAGCATTGCAGACAAATGTTTGTTACACTGATAGGTTTAACCCCACAAGCAGTTGTGGACTTTCAGTATTTATATGGATCCTGTCTTTGTTGCTCAAATACAGGTTTGGAAATCCATCTCTTCAGAGTTTAGGAGTTTTAAAGATCTGACCAGGTAAACTGATTTTTGGCAGTGACAGTGTGATAGGAGTTGCCCCTGTAAATAGATGGAAGTTTAGTTACCTGTAAATTAGTCACCAAAGAGAAAAAACACATTGGGGTCACTTCCACATCTTCCCCTCAAACACAACTCTGGGACCAACAGAGTGGTTTAAGCTGTTTGCAAGTTTTTACTCAGTATAATTCACGCAGGGTGAAATGTTACAGTTTCATCTAGTACAATAATACTTGGGGATGAAGATGAATTAGGGATGCATGACTGGCCTTTCCATTTACTGACCATTCTTTCAAGGAGCTGAAACTCAACTGCAAGAGGTTTGCTTGTATCTGAAACTTGGCAGATGAATCCTGAATCCCACAGAAATTAGTTAATATAAACTCCTAAGACTAGAATTATTTGGCAGCTTCTAACCCTCTGGCCATCCATTAAATACATAAACAAAACCTAAAGTGCAGCAGTTCCCAGATGTTTGTTTGTACTCAGCTGGGGAGAGAAGGATTTGCTCTTTAAAATGAAATTAGAGGAAATTTTGCTTTTGGAAGTGGGAAGCGAGTTTATTGTAACTGCTCATTTTCATTCAAATGGAACTTATTAGATGTTAGAACATTTGTTCTAGCAGGATGGAGCTGCACCAACAGTGGTTTAAATGCAGTTTAGATTGTGCTTGGATTCAGGATATGCCTGGAGCAGCACAAAGCTGTTCCTAAAGAAGGACTGAACTTGCTTGGCTCTGTGTTTCATAGAATTACAGAGCAGTTTGGGTTCAAAGGGACCTTAAAGATCATCCAGTTCCAACCCCCCTGCCATGGGCAGGGACACCTTCCACTACCAGCCCCATCCCACCTGGCCTTGAACACTTCCAGGGATGGTACATCCACAGCTGCTCTGGGCAACCTGTGTCAGTGCTGGGGAGAAGATGATGGAGAGCACAAACAAGTCTGAAGGGTAACTTGTGAGGGATTAAAATTCTGGAGTGTGTATTGGAATACATTTGTATCCAGGGAGACGGTGAATATGAGGATTTATATAAAATGACTGCCCAGCCTGCAGTTTGAAGCTTTAGATGACATTTGAATAGCACAAATACCCAAATCTCTCCTTATACTTCTGTAAACCCTGTGTTGCAATGCAGCTTTCTATTTGGAATTTTGGTGAACAAATCATTTCTGTAAATGGTCCTCATTAATTTGCAGAACTTCTGTTTAATGATGAGTCAAAGCCAACTGTTTTACAACCAAATCCTTGCAGAGCAAATAATAAGAAAGCAATTATTAAATTATACCTTTAGAATCACAGGGCAGACTAAGAGCAATTCCTTTATAGCTTTAATACAGAAGGATTATATTATTTAATGAAGCTTCGTAAGTATAAATGACCTATGTTGCTGCAAACTGAAAGTTTAGGGCTTTTTCAAAAGAAAGAATATCCTTTCAGCTTAGATGTTCATTTAACATCACATGAAACATCTTTTGGAATTATGGCAGAGGAGGATCATAAAGGCATTTTTTAGCACTCAGTGACCAAGTTTTTGACTAGTAGTGAAAGAGTCAAAGTTATTTTTCTGTGGTATAACTACTGATGTTTGACTGATTCCCTCTTCTGTAAGCCTGAAGCCAACAACTCAATTATAAAATGTGTGCATTATTGATGCTGCCTGAATTCAAAATACACAGGTTTTCTACTTATTCTGTAAAGCAATGTATATTATACCAGAAAATTTTAAGCTCTACTTAAGCCTTACATTACAAAAAAGCCCATCTCATTTAAAGAAAAAAAAAATCAGTTTCTACATATTTAAAAAGCTAAACAATCAGGGAGAAAAGAAAAAGGAGATTAAAAAAAAAAAAAAAAGAAAGAAAGACATGTATATTAAGNNCATGTATATTAAGACCCTGGGCCTCTTAATTTTTAATCCAGCCAAGTAACACAAATTCCAGAGCTGCAGGGACAGAGCCAAGGCATGGATTGCCATCTAGTGGGGTCTGGCCACTGGGGACAGAGACAGGAGCTGCACATTTTGAGGTGGTGCCTTCATTCTTTTCACATTGCACAGCTCCAGATTAGGTTATTTTCACTTCAACTCTCCTAGCTGCCATCTGGCTTAAAGGCACTGTTTCCTTGCACAAGCTGCAGAAGTAAAACTACACCACGTTCTGGATGGCTGTTGCAGGGGGCTGCTGCAGTGCTTGAGAAGGCAACACCAAGTCATTACAGAGTCTGGCTGGCAGAGGTTTCACAGAAATCAGTAAACCTTGCCACATAAGGCAGAGTTCACTGTTCTCATTAAAAGCAAGTGAAAGCAAGTTTCAAGCGAAATATGGCATTTATTCATTTGGAGTAATTTTTCACACTACACCTTTAAATAAAGACCCAACAGTGCACTTGAGAGAGGGCTCTTGCCAGAATTCAGTAGTATTTGGACTGGTTTATTTACCCTTCCCTTGGGCAGGCTCTCATAAGGGCAGGACAGTGTCTTCTGGCTACACAGAGTATTCCAGAACAATTGAGAAATTCGTTTTTGGAAGTGAATTTTGGAAGTGAAGCATGGAAAACCCACAGACCCCCCTGCAGAGGGGACATTCACCAAAGTACCTGGAGAAGACTGTACCTGAGGCACCGTGACTCACCTGAACAGTGTGTGCAGGTGAGAGGGAAAGGAGTAAAGAGGTTTTTATCGCCAGCAAAGGCTAGAGTTGTCCAGATTTTTCATGAAAAATCTTTTCCAAGATGGTTTCTGACTGAGCTGATGCCGATTCTGCAGTGCTTTGTGGAGACTGGGACTGTACATAGACCTTGGCAGCCTGAGGTCCCACCTGGCTGGTGCTCCTGTCCTGACCTAGACACACTGAAACACAAACGATAAGAAAATTCCATAACACTTCGGACTGCATTTGAACTTGGAGGTTTGGCAATGAAGTGTTAAATAATTATGTCACTAAACTATGACGCCACTAGGTGGCACAGAAGTACTTTTTTTGGGGTAAACTTACTCACTTCCACGGTATTAAAATTAAGAAACTGTGTGTCCTTAAGAGAATCCAGCACCATCTACCTTTTCCATTCCTTTGGCACGTTAGTCACCTCGAAGCATGAATATTGTGGGGGTTTATATCAGGTGTTAATAAAAGCCATCAAAGTGAAAACCCTACGTCAATCACTGGATTTGTGATTCTTAAACAAGAGGAATCTTAAAAACTACTGTGATGTCTCTAGGCTGGAATTCAAGGAGTTCAGGAAAAAAAAAAAAAAAAGGCCAAGCAAAGTTGGGTTTATTTCTTTTGTAGGTATTTTGGGGGGCTTCCCCCCCCCTCAAATGACATGGGAGCAGTAACTCCATAAGGAGGTGTTTGAATCAAAAAGCTACATGCTGCAAGCACCTCTTGACAGCAGAATGACCCTGCCCAAATGTCAAAAAGCAGAAGATTACCTGCCAAAATGAGGTATGAGACAAAGACGAGGGAGCAAAGTGTGGAGTCCTCTGCCCTGATAGGGCAGGATGAAGTGAATTTTCCTAGATACCTCATCCTAGCAGTGTGAACCTTCCCTCAGCACACTGCAGGTTAGCCTTGGCACGTTCCCAGGGGGTTTACTCCAGACTTCAAGCTGCAATGATCAGTGGTGATTGAGCCAAAGAACAGGAATGCTCTTAAGAAGCCATATGGGCAAACTGCTGGGATACTCTTTTTTCCTATGCAGCCGCATAAAAAAAAATTCATCAAGTTCCACGGCCTGTAAAAAAATGGTTTTCACATTTTTTGAAAGTCTGTGTTTTTTTCAGATTTTTCACTGAAAATCACTAACCTCAAAAATCAGAGTTGTGTAGGTGTTTGATTTAAAATGGAACGGTCTTCAAATTCTGTGGTCAGGGGAGACCAGGATTTCTGTGTTGGACAACAGCAAACTTCAGCCAGCTCTGTGCAGTTCCCTAAGCTCTTAATCAAGTGACAGGCCATTCTAGACATTGGAGTAGAGTTTCCTATGACAGACAAAGCATGCAATTATTTTTGTCATTTTCCCTCCTCTTGAATTTCCCTGTCTCAGACTTGCCCATACCCAAATTTTCATGGTCTCTGCCTTCCTGTCACTATCCTGTGGCTCGAGCTTTTGCAAAATCGAGGTCATGGGTTCCAGCTGCCAAATGCTCCACAAGGTTGGTAACTGGTAATAATTTGTGTTGCTTCTCACACTTTGGCAAAACTACTTGGCAGGTCTTGCTAATCCAATCCTCTGCTTGGTTTATTGCTGGGAGAGAATGGAAGCTGCCCAAATCGACCCTCGTTATAACTATGACAAAGAATGTTTCATAGATTTAGTTCTAAGGAAAGATTAGACTGAAACTAGGGACTTTATTTCATTTACACTTCTTTGGTCATAAGATATTTCAGCAAAGGATTGAAAGTTATAAACTTCGACATGGATGTCTGTCAGTCTCAGTGGTCATCTTCAAATTATGTTATTTTAATTTCTGTGTTTATGTATTGGATGTTGAAATAACAAAAGACTCAAATGGCCAACTTTTCTTCACAATGTTTGGGTACTTATTTCTTAAAATACTGCCTTTCCTCTATAAAAATATAACATATTTAACATATATGTTTTGCATATACGTATGACTTTTATGGTCAGCCTGCATGTCCAAGGATTTTAGTGTTCTGTAAAGCAAATTCTGTGATGTTGCAAGGTAATATTGCATGAGATACCACAGTTAAAGCAACTGAGCTATGGGGTCTGAAGAGTTGAATACCGTAAAATGAACCATGGCTGCAACGTGGTACCGACTGTTGTTTCTGTTGTGATTAAGAAGGCCCCTATTGCAATTAAGAAAGATGCAGAAGAAATTATTCCTGTGAAATAGATCTGAAAATGCAGAGAAACACCTAATTTCTGGATTTTGGGGTTTAGGTGCTCTTCCCCCTTGCCAAAACAACCCATACTTGTCCAAGAAACTTAGGACAGCTATGGTGCCTCACCTTTAACTGGGATTTATGAGTGCAAATCCCTTCCTGTCTCTCTGAGAGTGTTTTTTCTTTACTACTGCATCCAATAGTGATGTTCACACAATGCTCATGGAACAGGCTCGTCTTCTCCTTTTGCACACTGTTATCTGAGAATTAAACATCTATGTATATCTGAGCACATTAAAAGCAGTTCCAAGAAATACATTACTAAAAACATTAGTGTTTTAATTAGGCAGCCACCTTTGAAGTTTTATGGCAGTCACATGGCTGGTGCATGTGTTTGGGTATTTAGCAATACCTCTCTCATATGTAAGGCATCTTCTTTTGTAGGTGACATTTAAGAAATAACAAAATCATAAATGTTTTAATGACTTCAGATGGAAAAAAATTTCAAGTAATTTCTTCAACGCAACCTGTCCTGTCTCATGCTCCTAAAGCTTTATTGTATTTTATTGTTATGCCTGCCTTTCATGTTGTATAGTTTCAGCTATTTCAGGTACTGCTTTTTCTTGAAATGAAAACCAGCAGCTATCTGCTGGTAAGCACAGCAGCACATACAGGTTAAGAGTGTTTCGTTCAAATAATAACACAGCTTTTGGCTAAACTCTTTTCAAAGCAACCTGTAACCCGCTGATGTGTAAAGGTGTAGCTGTCCCCTTGTGCAGTGCAGGAGGGGTCCTGCTGATGGCTTTGCAGGTGGTAAATTTGGATCAGATTCTCCTGCTTGCTTTTTGCTGCTGGAGAAAATGCTTTTCCCAAGTTCAGTGTTGCAGCAGTGCGAGACAACAAGTATTTGCCTTGTCTGTAGCCATCCCACAGATTTGGGGGCAGGTCCTTTACGGAGGTAGCTGTGTTCAGGTACGTCCCACAGGTGACAGGTGAGTAGCTTGTAGAGGCACTGGCCTCCCTGAGGGTGTTTTCCTGATGGCAGATTTAAGGTTGCCAGTGGGAGGTACCTGATGGCACAGCATCTAATTACAGGCTTTCCACTTTACAGGGTAACCTGGTGTCACACATAAACCTGTCAAAATTCCTGCAACACAGAAAATATGATAGAAACTCAAGCTGACCAGCAGCAGAAGGGGTACATTGCCTACAACCCTGTTTAGGGTTTATAAGTAAATTTCTACTTTCCTTCCTCTCCTTTTCCTTGGCTTTAATCATCTTGAGATTAAAGTTTAGCAGAAAATTGTGCAGTATTTTAAATATCAACAAAGAAAATGGCATGTCAAACAGGTTTCCAATATAAGAGTTATATTTTGTACTGTTCTGGTGGTGCCAATAGCTTCCTGTACACAATAAGGCTAGAAAGCAGTTTTCAGCTAATGTTATGCTCTGATTGGAAACTGAGCATCTCAACTCCAAAAGACTGAAGGCTCCCCAGATTTAACTCCTTTGAAACAGCTTCAGTTCTCCCTGGAATTATATTTAGAGATTAGTGTAATCAGCAGCTACTTAAGGAGGTAAGAACAGGTAAAATCTGCCAGATTTTCAGAAATGCAATGCAGGGTTTAGGCAGTGAAATGTCTGACCAAGGACAAGAAGCCATTAAAAGGCTGATGGGGGGAAACTAGTATTAGGAATTAAGCTACAGCCATTACAATTAAAGATGGAAACCTGAGAAAACACTGCAGTACAAGAGTACTAGATTGGGAGGGTAGATTTTTACCCTATGAAGAAGACAGTCCAACTGGGCATGTACCAGACTCCCTAAGGTGATGCTAATCAATTATAGAAAATGAAGACTACTACTCCTCTTGCTGAGTGCCCTTCCTTCACATGAATACTTCCCAAAAATCTACCTACCACACATCCAGACCAGGAATACTAAACTCGGAGAGCAGAGGAGGATGATATTTTTCATGGAAATCTGTCATACGTGTATCTTGCCACTGACATTGGAATTTTTCTGTTGGTCTCATGAGAGCAGCATAGAACTGAATGACATATTTACTTGTGTGAGAGTGTAGTTGTAAGGGTGAACTACTAATTCCTTATTCATTACAAAATTTGCTCCAGGATATGGGATACCATCTCCTCTGCGTAGGTGTGAGAACAGAAAGGGCTCAGGAAGGAACTAGTGAAACACAGGGACTAAAAATAACTATGTGGCTGCTACTGAACTTCTTAGAGCTTTCCTCTCATTGGACTCTAAAGCTTTGATCTCTTTTTGCTCTTGTTTCAGCAGAATGGAACATTCCATCATAGCTTCTGATATTCAGCTGTGGGCCTTATATGACTCTTTATAAATCTGTATGTATTAGCAAGAGATAAAAAGGATAAAAATGTTAGTGTCTTACTGCTAGTATGGTTTCTCATGGTTTTTAACAGAGGAAATATTCCTCACTTGGGGAAATCCAATACGAGATTTTAAACACTTCCTTGCATTAATTACTTCTGAGTATAATACAATGGCTTCTCACTTCGTATTGTAGTATTTTGACATTTGATCTTGACCTAAAGCAGAAATAGAAATAATGAAAAAGAAAATATTCACTTGGCAACAGCATTAGAACCAAAATCAGCCTCGCTGTGGGTGAATTCCTCATTTTGAGAGGGAATTGTGCTTTAACACCCACCCTGACAATGCAGGATGAAGCCATTCTGATACAGTCGAAAGAAAAATAGCCTTTCTCTGGTGTCTCTGTGGCTTGTTTTAATCCCCAGGAAGTTGTTTAAGCTTTTTTCTCCCAGTTCTGTTAATTAGTCAGATAGAGAACTCTTGAAGGAGAAGCGAATGTGCTGAGTTCATGAATGACTTGAATTCATGGTGTAGGATTTTGGCAATTATCTTCAGTTAAGTAATACTGCGTGGTCTCATATCAAGCATTTTTATATCTTGTGTTTGTAAAACAAAGTTTATTAAAACTTGGTGTTTTCATCATGTTATGTATCTTATTTGGCAGTGTGTATTCCACCAGGGTAGTTTTCAGAGAGCTGGTGGTTAAGCATCTTTTGAAAATTATATGTGGTGTCCTAAAACAAAGTTGCACAGGTTAGAATAAGAAATAAGACAAGAAATTAATTTAAGCTTGCCATATTATTGAGAGTATGAAGGGAGTTCTTAATTTTGTTTGGTTTCTTGGTTTAAATTCCCTTCTATTTTCTTGGTTCTAGGGCTATCTAAAAGCTTCATCTTTTTAATAGCATTCAGCAGGATTTTGTGTTACTTTCAACTTGCAAAACAATTTCAAGGGCCAAAACTTTGCAGACACGAGGTTAGGGCTTTTCAGGGTGGTTTTCTTCTATTTCTAGGTTTTCAACACAATTTGAAAAGGTGAGTATCTAGGATAAAATTCGCCTCCATAGTTACACTTCAGCACCTCTACCCATGTACCTTTTGGATACTCTGAGCAGAAACGATCACCCATTAAAGTGAAGTACCTAGGTAGGTATATAGAGCAGGGAAAGTGTTTTCTCCAACAAAAATTGGTCTGTCAAGTTTTTATACTGTATAAAGGCCTAGAATTTGGTTAATGGCAGTATAGTGGCAACCACTTGATTTGTTTTGACGTCATTCTGCAGGTGCTGGGGGTTATTTTCTGGCAAAATGAAAACCCTTTGATGTTAACAATGGTGTTAAGATATTCAGCTTTAACCCCCACCCCATTTTTGGTAATTTAGTGACCCATTGAAGCAGATCATTTCACTGAGGGGCTCCAGTCAGTAAACAACCATTTAACAGTGCTTTGGAAATTTCTCTTACTTACCACTTTGTTCTAATTTATGAGTTCAGCATTGTTTTTCATGTCTCTGTGGGTTTATACTCATATGGCAGGTGTTATTAAAACCTACCTGTGTGCTGTGTTTTAGCCACTGTGTAAAAAAAACTCACGGTAATGCAGAATGGCGTGATTCTGTCTCTCTCTTGGAGCTGTAAACCAATATCCAGAGTGTCAAAATCTATTCTGAAGTGTACTAAAAAGTGCCCTTATTTTGAGGAGATTAGAATCAGAGAATTAAGATTTAATTCTTAAAGGTGTTAAAATCTGTTCTGAAGCACAATAATAAGTGGCCTTCTTTCAAGAAGACAAGCATCAGACAGAATCAAGTCAAGATTTGATTCTTAAAAGTGGTGCTATTAAGCCCCAAATTTTGACCCTTCAGACACAACCACAGGTTTCCCTTGTGGCAAGGGTGGACATCTTGGATGTGGACCCAAGGATGAGCAGGGAATGGGTTCTGTAAGAGAGTCATGAGGAACATCTTGGTGACCTCCAGTTCACACAACAGCAGCGCACCCTCACCTTCCCTGCTGCAGCACCTCCTGAGTGATTTATGGGATCTGATTTGCTGCTGTCAGTTACCTCTGATTTGTGAACAAGCTGGAATGAGCCTCAGGGAGAGGGTGGGAAGGTGACAGGGGGATGCTTGAAAGAAAGGTTACATACCTCCCCACTCTGAAGGGCTAAACGTATAATCTTCCGTAGGAGTTCTATAATTTCTAGCTAACCTGGTCAGCTGGTGGGAAGAAAAACTGCAAACTGATGACAGCCTTGAAACAAGCACTTGAGGTTTTGGGGTGTTTTTTTTCCTACTTGCAGGTAGAAATCATAAGGCAGGGGAGGGTATGAGAAAGGAGCTGTTTGCATCTCTGGCATGTAGAATTAGTTACTGCTGGCAAAAGTTTGATTGAAATGTCTTAAGAGAGATCTTCATGATAGAAACAATACAGGAGCCTTTATTTTTACACAACTTGAAAATAAACAGGTAATTTATTTTCTTCTTCCTGATAGCTTGTTTGAAAAGCTTATGGGCTTTGCATTTGATGGAACCTCACTGGCCATGTAAGCATTACTTTGTCAAGTTGCTGAGGAAAAGCCCTCCTCACTTCTCCATGGAAAGCCCTTGGGTTGCCCCAAGAATTTTTAGACCTCTACACTTCTTCACATCTTGGTGCCTTTAAGTGTGTGCCTTGCTACCATCCCTTGCAGCACCCGTGGGCAAAACCCTTCAGGTATTAACACCATGTCTGGGCTCAACCCATACACGACCATGTCCTCGTGTGAGGGGACTCTGACTGATCCTTGGTGTTGCCTGTTGACTCTTCGTAGCAAAAGAGTTGCAGTAGCTGCAGGACTCCTGTATTTTTAACCTGTGCTCAATGACCGTCGAGATCCAAAGTCATTCCCCACAGCAGCAAGTCGAAGTATGTGAGATGGCTCTGGCTGTCAGGTGGAAGTGATTTCTTCCGGGCAAGACCTAAACTCCTGGCCCACGTTTGCTGCTCTTTTGCAGGACGTGTGCAAGGGCAGGCACCTCAGCCAAGTCTCCCAGCTGTAGAGCAGAGTGCCTTTCAAGGACCTTTCAATGGGGCCTAATCCATGTTTCCCATTTTGAAGACTTCTGTGAGGCTTGGACTTGTGGAAACTGTTTAAGATGCACCTAATACCCACTTCATTGTTTAAACAGTGAAGGCTATGGAGCTTGTGTTGCTAGGGGGAACCTCAGCAACCTAACCCAAATCCTTCCACTTTTCCTGTATGTCATCCTTGTGTTGCTGCATCAGCTTGGCCACAATTGCAGATCAAGGGCAAATTCAAAGAAAAGATTCTGCTGGAGAAGTTAAACATGATATTCCCTCACAAACAGACATACCTGCAGCCCGTAAAAGCATTGATAAGTGTTATTCAGTGCCAGAGAATAGATGCAGAACCCAAAAACTCAGGCTAGAGTTTTATAGCAAATACCAGACAGCCTGGGTTTTCCTATTGCCTCCAGAAATGCGTGGAAAATCCAGCTGTTCTTCCTGTACCTGTGATGTAAAGGATGAGTAGCTCCACATAAGTGAACACCGAGTAGATTAAATCAATAGTTACAGCAGGATATGAGATGCTGGCATTTTAATAAAGCACTGTACCAACCATTCATTAATGAAGAACCAAAGAAACGTGCTGAGTGATGTGCTATCTTTTTAATCATTTTAGTCCACATGAGACTTGGACAGATCTATTTATTATCCATCCTGTTTTCATAACTGAGGTTTCCAGCTCAAGCAGAGGGACAGAAGATGCCAAGTTTCTCTCTTCTTGATTTTTTCTTGAAACTTTGGCTTGAAGAAGCTGTTAATAGCACTCAAAAAATCAGTATTATTCCTCAAAAACTTACACTTTGTTGTCGGTTTCTGTAAAACAGACAAAATTATCAGTTTTCCTTGGGATCAGTACTGAGAGGCTTAGAACATGTTAGAATGGAGATCTTCCCTGACTGTCCTACAGACTCCAGTGGCTGCCAAGGGCTGAGTACAGAATCATAGAATCATTTAGGTTGGAAAAGACCTGCAAGATCATAGAGTCCAACCTTTTTGATGATCCCAAGATCACCACATTGTCAACTAGACCACAGGACTAAGTGCCATGTCCAGCTGCTTCTTGAACATCTCCACAGATGGTGACTCCACCACCTCCCTGGGCAGCCCATTCCAATACTTGACAACCCTTTCCTCAAAGTAATTCTTCTCGATGTCCAAGCTGAACCTCCCCTGATGCAGCCTGAGGCCACGTCCTCTCATAGAAATGAATCAGCTCTAAATTGCAGAACTGGGGAGGATCTCTAACATCTCTTACAGGTCAATCACATCAATGAGCGGTATTTTAAATTTAGGCCCACTTATGTAATTTCTACTTCTCTTTGAGACAGGTCATGAACATCACTATAAATAAGTTTAATATAGTCTAATATGAGCTATTTTCCAAAGAGGTTTGTTTAATAGAAAAAGAGCACTTTGGAATTCCGTAATATCCAGATCACTCATTTGTTCTTACCGACCTTTGCCTTAATTCAGAATAAGCCAGGAAAGATCTATTTATCAGTTTAACTGTCCTCATAAAATTTATTTTTTAATATTTCCTTGCAAATTGAAGATAATATTTTCTTTACCTACAAAAAATCTGAGTAGTCTGTAGAGGTCCTTTTGATACTCACTTCATAATATGATTTCTGAGCTGAAACTCTGAGGAAACATCACAAAGCTTTGAAGAAATTTGAAAAGAAAATTATGATGTGCTATTTTCAGTGCTACTGCTGCCCTTCGGAGCTATATAACACAGGTATGCCCAAGTAATGCAAACATTAAAGTACACTTTTGTTTATCTATGATCATTTTGGATTCAGGAAAGCTCTGGCAATTCTGTATGTGCAAGATTCAAAAGAAAAAGCTGGCACAGCCATGGCTACAGCAAACATCCCACCACACTTAGGCGAACAAAATCCCACTGTATTGTAAGGAATTATCAAAGATCCAGTGTATAAACCATGGATCAAAGTCCAGCAAGCATTCCCAGGCTGGGGAATAGGAAATCCCTGCTTTCTTCATTTCAAATGATCTCTAGACAAAAAAGTTGCAATTATCTAGGCAGCTCTAAGGAGTTGAGTGAGCAGTTACTTTAGAAACAGCATGGGTGTTGAGCATACACAGTTCAGGTGTTGCCTTCTGGCAGTTTTTGTGTGTTCTTTAATATTAATCTTTGTAATTTAATAGGCATAAATAGAGATCATAATTACCTTAAACAAAAATGCTTTTAAAGTTTTGTCTGGCCCTTTTATTTGGCACTTTTTTTTCTTTCAGACTGTAAACCATACGGGCAGAATGGGAAACACAATACTTGGTATCTTACACTGGACAGCAGCAAGCTCCCCTGCTGAGACGACAGCCAAACCTGGGAGAACTTCCACAGAACTCACTTTGGGTTATTTCAGGGATACCCAGCGTTCGGATTGTTTGGAAACCGTTTCTTATTCCGACAGTCGGTAGCGTACGTAAGCATTTTATGGGGTGGTCCAGTGGGATCTGGGAGAATTTATGAGATGCTATGTGCCATAAATCCAGCTCACTAATTCATAAATAACCATTTAAACAAAGGGGAACGAGGGAAACTTTTGCCTAAACCTGGAAGCAAAACACCTCTACTCTGCCTGATGCTGACGTGCCCAGGCTCAAATGTTGCCTGTGCACCCCTTGGATAGAACAGCCCAAGTCTTGAGGGTACTTTCCAGGACAAGTTTAAGACCCAGTCTCTCTCCTGAGGGAGTTAGGGTTTTCATGTGCTCCTGAAATCCTTTAGTTATTCCTTTGCTGCTGTTATTTCTAATAGCTGAGGATTGGGGATGTGGGGGAAGCTCCAGGAGGCATCATAAACAGAACAAAGCACCTAAAATGAGGCCAGTCCCTCCCTCCTTTCCTTTTCTTTTCTTTTTCTCCTCGCAGTGATGGCAACTCTTCAGAAGGAAAAACTTGCATCCAAATAGTCCCTTCCTACTTTTGGGATTTCCTTTTCACAGCTGGCCAAGGTTTGTTTTTTTTCTCCTGTGTTGCACTCCCTTCATGAAGAGGAAAATGCATTGCAAGGCTGGAAAGCCCAGGGCAGGGCTGGTACTTCCCCCTCTAACCTTCCTGCATTCGTTAACCTTCCCTCTTGCTTAGATGTTTGGGAAGCAGGTCAGGCCAAAAGGAAGAAAGGAGAAGCGTGGGTTTAATTTGGCTTCTTGTTTATGGTAGGTTGCCTAATTTTAGGTAAATGGCCATTTGTTATATTAGTCGATGTGTATTTTGATATTGTAATTTGAATTAGAGTCCTCTAGTGCCAAGATTAGCATCATAAAATGAAATAAAATAAATTAAAAAAGGGTTAAAAAAACAATCAGCCAGTCCAATTAGAATTGTGGCTGTCTGGAGCCATGGAAAAATGTAGCATAAACAGAGCTGCAAGATTTGCAGGGTGGAGCTGGCATTGGCAGCAAGGTGTGTACAGGTATATACCTGTTTCCCTGATTTGGCCCAAACAACCCCCAGTGTGCTCCTTTTGGGATCAGAGAACAAAAGTGAGGCAAACACAGCTGAACTGTGGGAGAAGCCAATTCGCAGAGAAAAAGTACCTGTTCAAACAGTCCCCCCTTTCCTGGAACATCTCTCATCTAAAAGATTCTTAGCTCCTGTGCTTATCAGTTTATTGTCGTGCTTTCTGGCAATTAGCGATCCACTTCACCCCTTGCAAGCTCACATCACTGCTGAGCTAAACTGACAAGATAAAACTCGGTGCTTAAAATTCCATTTCCAGTAATAGAAATGTACCCCATCCTGTCATTTTTTTAAACAGGCTCTTTTTTGAAGTTATACAAAATACCACCATATTAGATTAAGCCTGGGAGGCATGAATTTAAAGGGAGAAACCTGTGTTTCTGAACAGAATGACAGCCTCTAGTTTCCACACTGCAGAATTTTCAAAATAGCTATTTTCTTTTGACTTTGGCACTCAGATTTCTTCTTTCTTTCATATAGCTTTTTTTAATCTGTTATTTTGTGTAATCAAGCCTAGAATCAGTAAACCACTTGAACATATATTGCAGTGTAAGCTTTACTTGGGGTTCTCTTGAAATCAGTGGGTATTAAGGTTTTGCTCAAGTGCCTCATTAAATCAAAATCAAAATCAAAATCTTTGTCCTTCAGTCTTACTTTTGGAATGGGGTAGGGGGGAGGTTTGCACCTGGTTCAGTTCCTAGATCTCATGTCAATATGGTCATGCCAACTTTGCTCATTAGCAGTAATTTCTTCTGGAGTATTTTTGGAAATCAGAAGAAAATGGAAATGATCCTTGGACCATATGAAATTCCCTTGGAATTCAGATTCCTGGGTGACCACATTGGCTCAGCTGGACACGAAGCTGATTTTCATAGTGTGGCAAAGAGAACCCCTGTATTTGGAGCTGCATTTGAGGCCTATGGAGAGCCTGCACCGTGTGATCCAGCAAAATTTTGGGTCTAATTGAGAGACAGAGCATCATCATAGCTCAGCACTTGCCACTCCCTTCTTAAAACATGTCTTCCTTATGCTCCCCTTTATCACTCTTCTATACATTGCCCTGAAAAATGAGGGCTTAAAAAGGAAAGACATACTTCTCTTTTGTCTCATTTAAATTCGCTGTACGAACCAAGTCAGCAAACACAAAAATGCTCTTAGAAAAAGTCTTTCATGTAGGTAACACTGGACTTCTTTTTTTTTTTTAAGAGGGCAGTCTGCCAGAGGGTGTCCAATATAAGCTTTTGTAGAGAGCAGTTTTTCTACACAGAGCTGAGTTGACAGCTTTCCTCCTGGGATAATCACAATCTTCATTCTTCTGGGACAAAATTGCTTCTGACAGTATAAAACCCAGGACATCTTTGATGTAAAATCTGACTCAAACACATGAATGGTGAGACTACAGAGACATCCCATTCAAGAGAAAATGTTAGTAGTGGAAGCAAGATCAGAGGTGCCAGCTGAATTAATCAAACTAGTAAAATGTGAGGAAGTATCAGTCCATAAAGCTGCCTAATAAACCTGAGTGCACAGCATTTGAAGGGAAGTGCCTTTGGACACTAAGCTGGGTGTCAGACTGGGAATGGGCTCTCTGTGTGTGTAGTCCTGTCCTGTTGGTATACTGCATTAAATGTTTTGAATGTGCATTTTTTTTTCTAAAAGCCTGTCTAAATCTCCAGTGCTCACTGATGCAGCCGTGGTTTGGTCTCCCTCTCTCTTTTTTCCTTCGCCTTGTTTGAAATGAGGAGTCTGGGCCCTGAACGTGGCACGGTTGGCTCTGTTCCCTCAGCCTGCCCTGGGTATGACAGAGGGTTTGGTGTGCCCCTAGATTTATCAGCCAGTTTGAGTTTGTAAAGGTTAATCAAGGAGATTTTTTTCCAGGGAAGGACACAGAGTATCAGGATGAATATCCATCAGCAATTTTTTTGCAGAAAGAACAAACACTGATGTGGGGTTTTCTCCTTAGATTTTGAAAACCGGAGAAGTGGGTTGCTTTTTCAAAGCTCAGGATGTTTTGGGGCAGATGAGGGTGCAGTTAAACATACTAATTTTGGCATGTAACCCCAGAATATCAATAACCTGGTAAGCCTGGCTTTGAGCATTGCTTGCTTGGAAAGACTTGGAGATCGATTTGAGTATTTCAAACCAGAAAGACAAAAGGATAAGAGATGTTTCTACTCCTGGAGACTTACAGCTAGAAAAATGAGAAAGAAGGGCAGGGAAAGCTCCATTTGCCGAAATCCCTGTGGCCAAGTGGGAAGTGGTGGGACAGCAGGTGGCACCAGCGCCTCATCCATCCACACATCCAGCGCCCTTCATCCCCGCTGCACTGCTCCACGACACAGTGCGTTTGGAAAATATCCTGTTTGCTCTCGTTTATACCTCATATGCAGTGTCACCCAACTGCCAGGCACTTTATCTGAGCAACAAAACTGAAGGAACATCTGAAGTAAGGAAAACTAAGGAGTTTCCTTTCTGCTTACCTTGCAGCAGGAATGCAATATTTAACAGCCTGCAAGCTCCTAAAATTTAGATGCTTTTCCATCTTGTTTTGTTTTCACATTCACTTTTCTTAAGTATTCGAGCAAGACCCCTCTAGAAAGGTAATGGAGTTTAGCCTGGAGAAGAGAAAACTGGGAGGAGACCTTATCAACATACCTAAGTCTCTGAAGAAAAAATGTCAAGAGGATGGAGCCAGGCTCCTTTTGATGGTGCCCAGCAATAGGATAAGAGGCAACGGCCAGAAACTAATGCACGGGAAGTTCCACCTGAGTATGAGGAAGAACTTCTTACTGTGTGGGTAACTGAGCACTGGAACAGGTTGCCCAGAGAGGTTGTGGAGTCTCCCTCACTGGAGATATTCAAAAGCCACCTGCAGACAACCCTAAGTAACATGCTCTAGGGGACCCTCCTTGAGCAGGGAGATTAGACTAGATGGCTACCTAACCTTAACCATTCCGTGATTCTGTGAGATGGAGGAAAAGCCAGAAGAGGGAAAGCCTGCAGAAGTAGCACAGACTGATGAGGCACACACAGATTTCCCTATTCCTGTCAATATTTCTGCATCAGGGCCCAAAGTCTCACTAATTTCCTCACAAATCAATGATGCTTTTCGAGCTTACTCAGTCTCTTGCCCACTCCTTCACCCTTCAGTCTGCGACAGCGTAGTAGAGGCTCCCTGTTCTCTCTACTCAGCAAGTACAAAGCAGCCCCTGTCTCTGTGGTTCAGCACAACATCTAAGCATGTAAGTAATTCCATCCCCATTCAGCAAAACACTTAGCCACATGCTTACCTTTAATTATGTACTTAAACCAAAGATGTGTGAACTTGTGTTCTGGTCTCATGCTGGACAGCACAGAACTTAATGAGATGCTTGAAGTTAAATAACTACTCAGTGATTTCCTGAATCAGGACCTCAATAGAAGATTGCTCCACCTGATTTTTAAAATTAGATTATGTTTAATTTTGAAGGCAGGGTACTTCCTTGAAGTCACATCGATTTGCCATAAACAGTTCTTGGAGGCAGTGCCCTTGGGGTCTAATCCAGGCCCCTTTGATCAGGCTCCTGTTGACGTCAGTGGATTTACATCAGGTCCTGGGTCCCAGCAGAGAAAAAGGAAGGAAGGAAGGAGACAGCTGAGATCACACCCTGTTGCCTGACACCCCCACACACCCCTGAAGTAACACTTGACAGTGAGAGCTGTCAATGAAGGCTCATCAGCCTCCTTTCCCACAGATGGGGAAAGACTGCAAGAGACAAGAAGGGTGGGAGCCAGGGTTCTGTAGATCATTCACCACCCCCATCTCCTCTCTTTTATTCACCCCCACAGCCCAAATAAAGTCATGGAGCTCAGGAGAGAAATTAAAATATGTCCATTTTGCTTGTGCTGACCAAGCGTGGGTCTGCTGCGTGATGCTTTTGCTGTTGGGATGAGGCAGGACTGACTTATTGCCCACAAGCTTTAAAACAGGATGGTGACTCTGTCATCACACAGCTTTTGAAGAGCTTTTAGCTCTGATTTCTTTAAGGAGGTGAAATGGATAAATCAACAAATAAGCTTAATTAGAACAGAGTAATAAACTTGTACAGATTTACACACCTCTAGACAGTAATACATCTACTCACTTCAGGGGGGGGAAAAAAGGAAAAAATATGAGTTTGTGTTTTGGTTGTAAGTGTCTGAATGGGATACTGGAACCATCTTAAAACACACTTAAGTGCAACTAAGAGAGTAATTCACACGTAATCCTGTGCTCAGATGTTAGGGTTTTTTTCTTCGTGCAAGACATCTATCATCAGAGAGGGGAAACCATCTCATTTAATTTGCATTCCAGGTTACTAAGGAATTCTGTACTCTGTTGCAGTAACTCTGGGCAGTGTTTTTCTTAGCTACAGAAGCCAGAGGCAGATTGTATAATTTCCATTTCCTGATTATATGACATACATAAGTGAAAGGGCAAAGCTTGGAGTGCTAAGTTTACTACTGGATGCAGAGTTTAAAGTGCTGTTTGCAAAATTAGGGTTGTGAAGAGAGACCAGCCTTTTCTCACCTCTTGTCATGATGTTCTCCTGAAAGATCCCTTCATTTAAATCTCCAGTTTGCCATATAACAAGGTTGAAATGTAGCTTTATTTTATTAACATGTGTATGTTTGCAGTGTGTTTTAGATTGCAGTTGGTGCCTGATGAAATCTGGCCTTTATCTTCATCTTGCAGCTCTGACACACCAGAGAAGGAAAGTCTCAGGCACAAATCTCCTGGGATTACATCTGTGACAGATCTGGTGTGCTCTCTGACATCAGTGGCAGTGCCAGCTAGACAGCCCCCTTTTCCTTGCCTTTTCCCTGCAGTCCATTCCTTAGCTTTTCCTCCCTTTTTCGAGCTCTGCCTCTCCTTTCTTCTATCCATTTACAGGGATTTTGCAAAATCCGAAATGTGGCTGGCAGCACCCCAGGTGAGGCACGGGGAGAGAGGGATGAGCCGGATGGCTACGTCCAAACATTTGAAAATGCTTAATGCAGGGGCTGGATCCAAACGTCGTGGCTCGGGCCCATCTCCATAAAGAATAAGAGAGAGAAATTAAACACCCTGTTCCTTCAGCCGACCAAGATATGACGATATTTCGTAATCATAACAAAAAGGGAGCAGCGGGGCCAAACTACATCTTGGCTGTTCTTTATCACTGCGAGTAGTACAGGAGGACAGGAATCAGATGGGATGAGCAAACTCTAGGCTGTAAAGCAAGCGCAGATGTCCCCTCCTGAGAGGAGCTCCTTGCAGCTGGAGGCTGCATGATGTTTACCATGGAGCTGCACCAGCTCTAGGAGAGAGGAAAGGGTCCTCCTGCTACTCAGCAGCAAAGCAGAGCAAGGCAGTTCTGCCCTAATGAGACTCCCATTTTTTTGCAATGTTGATTTATGAGTGTTGACAGAGGATGGGATGCAGCAGAGGGAGGGATGCTGGAAGGTGGGTGTGTGGGCCACCCCAGCAAGTGATGGCAACGGGAGCAGGCAACTCCCATGCAGGTACCAGCAACAGGGCTAGTCCCACTGCTGGCAGATGGAGGCATGGCTGTGGGAAGAGACACTGTTGTGGAGGTTGCCCAAGTCAGTCCTGGCTCATGCTTGGCTCACCACACCTTTGCTCCCACTGAGGCTCTGCCGCTGATGTTCCTGTGTTGTGCTGGCACCTTCCTTCCTTTCCCCTCACGAGTTTTGCATTGTGGCTCCTGTGCTGTGTATAGAAGAAGGTTCTGCTTCTTGTTCTTTTGCAATACTAGTAGCACTCAGTTTAAATTTAATTTTCTTCTTTCCAACAAGCATTTTTTGGCAGTGCCTTCTTTGCCCTTCAGCTGTTTTAAATGTTTATTTCTCCTTTTGCACATGTTTGACAAAGACAGCACTTACACAATTCCTCTCTGAATAATTTCCTTTCTCCCTAGAGCCAATAAAGTGAAGAGATTATAAAATGAGACACTGCATTTCTGTGTTAAGC
Organism: Cephalopterus ornatus; assembly: GCA_013396775.1. Taxonomy (NCBI): domain Eukaryota; kingdom Metazoa; phylum Chordata; class Aves; order Passeriformes; family Cotingidae; genus Cephalopterus; species Cephalopterus ornatus. The sequence continues at coordinate 281,145 of VZRE01001705.1, forward strand.
AGCGAGGTTGCCCATCTTGTTTCTCTGCTCTAGAAGACAGTGCCGGGATATGAAACCTTGAAACTCTAGGCCAGAAACCCAGTGTGGTGCTCCAGCTCCTTCCAAAAGCCCTTCCTGCATGCCACTATTTTTCCAGACGTAAAAACTCAGCTTTGGGAGGAAAAGAACCACCATACCTGAACTGTCAGTTCACAGTTCTTACTCACCTTTCTTCCTGTTCTCTAAGGCATTGAGATGTAATCAAGAAGTATGTGCCCACCGAAACTGGGGCACCTGGCAGGGCAGTCACACTTTCCAGTACTGTGAGAAGGATGGCAATTAATGAGTGCAAGTACACAGGGATTTACCAGGAAGATAAAACATCTCAAGACTCTGCTGCTTTTAGACACAACTACTTTGCGCATGGGCATAGATTCCTCTGAGAAAACTGTAAGCCTTCCAGCTCATTATCTCATCCAAACAAGTCACTAGTGACTAAATGACCAAGTATTTTCTAAAAGTTCTGTATTATTTATATTTAATCCACTGCTTACGCAAAGAAATTGGTCTGGAAAAAAAACACTCTACAGGGAAAAGGGTTTTAACAGAGAAGATCTGTCTCACTGTTTAGGGTACAATAATCTCAAGATTTGCTCTGAATTTAATCCAAAATTAAAATGGATCTAGAAGGAGAAAAGGATTGAATCACAGAATGGTTTGGGTTGGAAGGGACCATTAAAGGTCATCTAATCCAACCCCCCTGCAGTGAGAAGGGACATCTTCAACTAGATCAGGTTTGTCAGAGACCCACCTAACCTGGCCTTGAATGTTTTCAAGGATGGGGGTTCCACCACCTATCTGGGAAACTGGTGCCAGCAGGTTGTTATTCTAATATTATTTTAATTTTCTTAATTTTTTAGAAATTTTTTAGCAATGACACATCTGAAGGAATGGACTCTTTCCTCCCATAAGTCCAATCTGTCCCACAACAATACTCCACACTGATCCTCTAAGTCAATCTGAATTACGGTGTTACAACAATAACACAACTCCTCACGACACTTTTCATGGGGTTTAGATGCTATCTGAGAATAAAGCTGCTTTCTTTTCCACCACCAACTTTACAAACTATAAAAAGATTCATTTTACAAGTTGTGCATCTTGGTAATTGGAGATCAGGTACCAGGGCCTACTATGGAATAGATTCAATTCATTCAATTTTTTTGTAAATTTGGCGAAATTGTTCTCATTAGGATTTCTGGCCTGAGCCAATAACTCATATCACAATAAAAACTGCTGCTTTTTTTTCATGACTGCAAACTGAGTTGGATGTATCTACCATTTGACTACTTTAAGTTCTTTGGAGCGGAAGTCTTGTCACCTGTCATGAATACCTGAAAATTGCAGCTGCCTTGTTTGTCACATTACAAATACAGGCTGAAATCCTACCATGGGCAAAACTCTCCTAAATTTTGCTAGATCCAAGTTTTCCCTCATGGGATACTTTCATTCTTCCACCATCTATTTAGCTAATTGCTATAATGAGATTTGCAAAGGGCAAGCTTGAAAGGCAACTGTAAACTCCGAAGTGAGCTATTACCTCAAATTCACTTTCCATGAGTATAAACCTCTCACAGAGTGCTGAAAAGTACAGCGAAAATGAACACAACAGACCAGCAAACATCACCAAGTCCAAACTCAGTTTAGAGTTCAAATTACCTTGCAAAGAAGGATCTCTTTCTTTTAATATTATTTCAGTTCTGCAAATTTCATACTGCAAAACTGCCCATGAAAAAAAATTAAAATCGAAGAAAGAGGAAAATGTATGGGTGATGTGACAGAGTTTGCCAGGTGCTCCACACACCTGAGAAAACAAGTTGTGAGCTTTTCCCTCCCCAGATCAACCCTCAGAGCAATGTGCTGCTGGGCAGTGATGGGCATTACCCCACAAGATCTCCAGGTGGTACTCCATGCCCTGTATCCCTAGGCACTGCATGCCCTGCTTGGGTCCTGGTTTCTCAGAGGGATTCTAGTGCAATGTGTGTAGCTACATGGAATCTGGAAGTGATGACTTTTGCAAACCAAAGAGAACCCAGTTTGTTTTTCACAGCAGATATTCAGGATATCATCTGCTTCTCTTGCTTCAAAGCACTTTGTGATTAAATGATTGACTCAGCCACACACCAGCCAAGGGGAAACTGGGCTTCTCCTCAGCTAAATAAGATAAAAGGTTGAGCTGTGCTGGATGTTGTGGCTCACTGCTTTGTGGTTTCACTTGTTCATATCATGTGCATCCTAGGTGACCAAAGGATTTATGGACCAAGCTGACAGTCAGCACGGATATTTTCCGCTTCTTTCCTTCCCCTCTCCTGTCTACAGGAAAGCAGGATGAAAGTGTTTGTGTTTGGGACAGAACTGACTACTGAACAAACATGTTAATGTGCAGGTGAAAAGCTCTGAAGGGTGAGAAGTTTTTCCAATGATAAAATGAAGGCACAGGAATATTTTAATTAGGAAGGGTGTAGAACTGTCAAGTTCTAAATCCTGGTTGTTAGCTATCATGGGTTTTATGTTACTCTTGGAATGAGTTACCCTGTCTGTCCTCATTCTGCAACAAAATGAGGGAGCAGTGGCTCCCATAACTTTCCCCACTCTATTCCCAATTTTTCTTCCAATATTGTTTAAACTGGGAGTTGAGAGTCACGCATCGAAATCTGTGGGGATATTGTGAAGAAATTAATGTTTTGAAGAAATGAATGTGAGGTAACGTGTGGCTTGGCTTCTGGGAAAAACTTTCAAATGCTGAAAATAAAGAAGCTCTGAAATACCATGCTAACGGTAGTCTACTTGACGAGTAGAAAATGTTGCCACTTGGACCCCTGAGAAATCAGCTGGACAAACCATGTGGCAGGGAACACTTCCACCCTGGCATACCCTGAGACTGTGAAAACACCTAATTGTCTGCGTAAGCAAAATATTTCCTGATGAAGTATTCACATTTATTTATACCCAGACTTAGCTCTTCCTCTTCAAAATGTATACGAATACTAGTGCCCACTCCATTCCAGTAATTAAATATTGGCCTATGTGTAATTTTGGAAGACTTGTGTTTTATAGTGCATCACAAATATCAGCTCAGACAATACTCATAATGAAAAACAGATAAGGTAAAAACTGTTTTGAAACTTGTCAGGTTTCTTCTTCACCTGAAGCAAGTGACGGGCTGACAGTGATTTGCACAGAAAAGCTAATTGTCCAAGAAGATTTTGTCACCAAAGAGTTTAATATGAAATTATTTTGCCATTTACATGCAGCAGTTTCTGCTTTTCTGAAAGCAAATTGAGCATTTGCGTAAGCGTTTGATATTGAAAAATAACTGCTCCATGAATTCAGCTTCCTCAAACTTTAATTGTTCAACAAAACTTACAGTTGTGAAAGTATAGGATTTGTGACACTTGCAACTTCTTTTTGACAACTTCTCACAGCTGTTTGTGGTAAACTGTCCAGAAATCATTGCTTCTTTTAACTTTAATAAGGCTGGTGTGCAGCTTTTTTTCTTTACACTTGCACACCAGCAGACCAGCTACGTTCTTTATTATTACATGGATTTTCCATCTGGCCTTGAAAGTTTTGGTAACATTAGGTTATGGTTTTCATATTCCTCTCTTTCTTCTTTTTTTTTTCCCACAAGCCATTCTTCTCTGCAGGCATGGCAGGTGCAAGATGGTCATTCAATTGAAACTCTAGAACATATATATTTTTAATTCTCAAGTTCTCCATCATTCTTTTTCCACTGCCTCACTGTAATTGATTTTCCTGTCAGCTCCATCTCTGCCTTGGACTTTCAGCAGTGGCACTTGCTCCCTACTCTTTTATGCACAGCTATCACCTGTGTTAAATACAGCCCCCCCACGTTGTCTTATATGGTTGTAGTCACTGCAAGAGCTTCACGGTGTTTACTCAAGGGTGTAAGGAATTGCTTTTGCAATCACAGCTTGGCAAAGAGCAAACCAGGAAAGGATGCCCAGGTGAGAATGAGTCTGTTAGGCTTCAGATATTCATAACCTCAGTGCTGTGTTGCTGTATGAAAGTGGAGCTGGTTCCCAGGCAGAAATGTTCCTGAGGGAGGTAGGAAAGTGAAAAAGGTGACAGTTCCTACAGGAAGAAGGTCTTGCTCCTCCAAACTGGTAGTGATATGTTCAGTCCTATTAATTCCTGCCCACAATTCTAAAATAAAATATTCCTTTGTTTGCTTCCTACTCCAGGGCCAGTTTGCAGGTTGAAATTGATAATAGTAAATCGTTATATTAGGAAAAATATCCTGTCCCATAAATACTTCTCTTAAATGGCATATGATTGGGAACCCAATAGGAAAAAAATGATCTTATTTCCTATCCCTTATCTGCAAAGGTCTTCACTGAGTTAAAATGACCAACATTTCCATATGGACTCCAGCTGCTGAATGCATAACTGAAATAGAGATATAGGGCATAAATAACCAGCGAGATCATTTTCTAAAACGCAAACCATTAGCAACCAAAATTGGCCATGGGACAAATCCTGCAAAGAGAAAAGACAAAAAAAAAAAAAAAAGCACAGGAAGTTTCAAAAACAGATTTAAGTAACAGGTTCTCCTAATCTCTGTGAGCTGGTGATTTTCCAGATAGGGGATGCTTCAGGGGTTCCCTGAAGTGGAGCAGAGAGGGGTCCCTGCTGTCTTCAACAGAATGTGGAGAACCCATCACATACCAAAAAATACAGAAAGCTGAGAACTGAAGCTTACACTGGTCTCTCAAAGCCTTCTCAGAGAGCTCAGCAGTTTGCAACCTGCAATTCAAAAATTCCTATCAAGTAGGAGCACGGAGGCTTTGTCAGGAATGCTTGATCATATCGATTTGTGAAACGTAAATACTTTCCAGATTCAGAGACTCCTGCCCACAGAAGAGGACAACTTAATAAATTTAGCCTTTTAACCAGTAACTCTTCCCAGTAATTAGCCATGCAAACACAGCTCCAGTTGGAATTAGGAGAATGTATGAAGATGCATTGGGTTTATCAATATTTTATTTGAATTCCTTTTTCATTATAGAATTCTTCTTATGCCACATTTTATCATTGCAGATTTACTGTTGAATGGTGTAAAATCTTTTGATTTAAAGCTCTATATTGATTCTTCTATAGTATTGCAGATATATTATACTTTTCCAGTGAAGCTTCTACATAACTTATAAAGCAATAAATCAGATTTTATCTCTGATCTGATAAATGGGAAAATTCATCCTTTCTGCCATCCTTTTTAAAAATCAAATATTTCAAATTAATCACATCCTTCCTCAACTCTAAGCATGGTTGGCCTTTTTCAGAAAAGTTGTTAAAGTTTTAGCTGCTGGTTTTGTCTGTTTGTTAGAACGAGAGACTGATTCCAGTTCCTATGTGGTAGTTGGTGCTTTCATTGTAACCATTACAGAAAGCACTTGGGATCTGCAAATAGAAGAGTTTGTTTAGAAGGAAATTGTAAATGTAGTATTTCTTAGTGCTACGTGGTAGTTTTCAAATGAGGACTTCAGACAACAATGATTATTCTGTAGTAGAGAATACATTTACTGTAGTGAGAGATAGTTGAATTTCCAAGGCCAGTATTTTCCCTTATGCTCTGTACAGAACTTGAAGAAATCTTTTGTGCACACCCTGTAATTTGAAATCTGAAAGAGTCACCAACAGGAAGAAGAGTGTTTCTCCTGCCTGGCATGCTGGGTTTGCGTGTCTGTGACTCTCTTTCAGCAATACAAAATGTTTGAGGTGAGTTTTAGACCCTTCTGTCTTCAGTTAAGGAAGTCCTCACTGTTTGTTTTGGGTTTGACCAGGTTTATTAATTTACTTGGTCACTAGTTTGGAAACAAAATACTTTTAAGGAACCAACTGACACACGTGATTAACAAAGTGCCAAAAACCAGATAGTTAACTGCTATAAGGGCATACAGCTTAGTTGGAAAAAGGGACATGTGTGCCTTGGCTTTACAATGTGTTCCCCTGACTTTTTTTTGATCTGGAAGGAATAAACATGACTTCATAATTGGCAGATCCATGTCATGGTTATCTTTAGGATATCTCCAGTCTGGCCACAGAAGAGGTCAGATGGGCAAGGGGAAAGTTGTGGGAGCCTTTGATGAGAGGCTGATAGATGCTTATCCTTGCTGGATATATGATATATGGATCATCATCATTCATCATTATGGCTAGGCTTTGCGAACGAAGATTTGTGAAGGACTCTACCCACGCTTGCTACAAGCGCGCTGATGGCTAAAAAGGCCAATGCGAGATAGACACGTCCGGTTGCAAAAGGCACAGCAGAATGGCTCCCCAGGTGGTACTGACAGGACACGGTTCTTTCTGCGTTGTCTTTTCTCCTCGAGAGTGATCCTGCGTGTATTTTCAAAAGAAGCAGCAGCGTTGTGGACAGTGTGTCTCCAGGCCTCCCGATTAGAGTCCAGAGCAGACCAGTGATGGTGATCAATAGGTGATGATCACCAGTGATGGTGATCTCAGCCAAGGCTGAGATGTTGTTTCAGGGA
>VZRE01001706.1:0-16453 GCA_013396775.1 Cephalopterus ornatus
AAATTAGAGGACTGGGCAATCACCAAACACGTGAAGTTCAACAACCACAAGTGCTAGAATCTGCACCTGGATGTATGTACAGACTGGGGAGTGAGATGCTGGAAAGCATTGCCAAGGAAAGGGACTTGGAGGTCCTGTGAGTCAGCAGTGCCCTGGCAGCCAGGAGGACCAACCATGTCCTGGGGGCATCAGGCAGCCAGCTGAGTGAGGTGNAGCTGAGTGAGGTGCTTGTCCCGATCTGCTCTGCACTGTTGCGGTCTCACCTGGAATATTGTGTGCAGTTTTGAGCTTTTAGAGAGCGTCCAAAGGAGGGCAACAAAGAGGGGAAGCCGTATGAGGAGTGGCTGAGAACACTTGGTCTGTTCGGCTGGAGGAGACCTCATTGCAAGTCTACAACTTCCTTATGAGGGAAAGAGGAGGGCAGACACTGATCTCTTCTCTGTGGTGACCAGTGGCAGGACCCAAGGGAATGGCCTGAAGTTGTGTCAGGGGAGGTTTAGGTTGGGTATTAGAAAGAGGTTCTTCACCCAGAGGGTGACTGGGTACTAGAACAGGCTCCCCAGAGAAGTGGTCACAGCACCAAGCCTGACAGAGTTCAAGAAGCATTTGGATGATATTCTCAGGCACATGGTGTGACTCTTGGGGATAGTCCTGGGCGGAGCCAGGAGTTGTACTTGATTATCCTTGCGGGTCCCTTCCAACTCAGCATATTCTGTGATTCTGAATCCAACTCCTAACAGTGTGTCAGTCACAAGATGCAGAGAGCTCAGAGGGGCTACTAGCCATAGAAGTTCTCCCCATGATATGAGAAGCTCACGGCATTTGATTCAAGTCTTCTATGGATGCTGGCTCAAAGGTGAGAAAGATGAAAAGATCTTTTGAAATTTTCATGCTCCTTGCTTTGAAGTCCAGACTAGTCCATGTTCTCCCAGTCCAAGTCTTCCCAGCTCCTTGCTTAGTTTCAGGGCTTCTGTACTTCTTGTTGTGGAGCTGAAAGCAGATCTTTGGAAGCCATGAAATCCCTGTCTCTGGGGATTTCTGAATTATGAGACTGTCCTGAAGCCATGAACTTGAGACAACCAGGAGACTTGAAAAAATCATTTATAGTTTTATGTTTAGTATCTGATTTTATGTAATATGCCAAACCCGTCAAAAGAAGCATACTTGTGTTTTGGCAGAAGTTCACTGACATTATCAAATTTTCTAAAAATCTTTAATCGGTAGGCTTTTTAAAAAACTCTCTTCATTATAAAAATCCTTCTCAAATCACTTAGGGGAAAAAAACTCAGAGCTATGTACCTGAGTAATAGGAATATTGTATGTGGTATTTACTGGTAGAAAAGAAAATTCAGGCAAGCTGGATGCTGAAATGAATACATAAGCAATGGAAAAATGGGGCCAGCGGGATCGAAATCTTTGCTGTTCTCTGCAAGCTTGCATCCTAAACCAGCACAAAGTTTGATAAGACCATAGTAGCAATCATGAAGACCCAGCACAGACTTGAAAACAGAAACTGCACAGAGAAAAAGTAAGGGCAGATGGAACTTCCTGAATCTTGACAATATTCTTTTCAACGTAAGTGACTGGGATATGACCAAACTGTTGCAAGATATGACTAATGAGTTGTTCAGTCATTCTGTATTTTAGTTGAAAATGTTTCAGAGACACTGGAGTGGAATCAACACATTTGTGCCAAGAACTTTGAAAGATGGCTTCCTNCCAAACTGTTGCAAGATATGACTAATGAGTTGTTCAGTCATTCTGTATTTTAGTTGAAAATGTTTCAGAGACACTGGAGTGGAATCAACACATTTGTGCCAAGAACTTTGAAAGATGGCTTCCTTGCACAGACATTAGAGGTTGTCCAGCATAATTCTGAGTGCTTTATAAAAATTGCTATGAATTCCACAGATAAATATGGGCTTCCTGATGTATTGAACACATACAAATTTTTAAACATATGCAAAGATTTTTTAAATTCCCAGGAACCTTACAAATACTGTTAAGCAGAAGGGACTTTCATAGAAGATCTCAATCAGAGAAAAGCATTTTCAATTACCTACATGAAGAGATTGTGAATTTGGTGCAAATTTTTTTTTCAGAAGTTCTGATAAAAGTTTGAGCTTTGAGGAAGAAAGGAGAAAAAGTCTTAAATTATAAACCTTATAAATATCAAAGAAGACTTTGATTTGACCAGTTTTGAGTTTTTCTATTTCTATTATCTGCAATGAAAACCTATCTTATGAAATTTGCCAAGTACCTGATTCCTTGCATTTTAATAATAATAACCGTAAAGATTACCAGATGCCTTTATCTGTCTCTCTTAGCTGACTTGTATGGAAAGTGTGAAATCACTGGAAGAGTTGAGAGCTGATTTGTTTTTCTACATTTTGTAAAAAGTTGCACAAACAATTTTAATTGCATTCAAATGAACGAAATATGCCATGCACTGCAAACTCCATAGCTTTTTTCTTTAGTGCTATAATGGCTCAAGAGCTTGATCCAGAAAGACAGACTGTACACGAAGTTTGGATATGGTTATTGCTGTCTTTGTTACAAGAAATTATATAAAAAGCAGGGAAAACTTTTCTATGATGACTACAAAGCAGATAAAAAATACACAAAAGGTATGCCACTGTCAGTGTTTCAGTCATTTAATCACAGTCTAGCAGAATACTCAAAAGCAGAAAATCAAACATAAGACAAACATGGACCTTCTTGAGTGGGGCATGAAGATGATGGGGGGGTGTGGAGCACCTGTTCTATGGGTACTGACTGAGAGAGCTGAGTTTGTTCAACCTGGAGAAGGCAAGGCTTTATATCACCTTCCAGTACCTAAAGGGGGCTTATAAGAGAGCTGGAGAGGGACTTTTTACAAGGACATGTACTGATAGGACAGGGGGAATGGCTTTAAACTAAAAGAGGGTAGGTTTAGATTGGATATTAGGAAGAAATTATTTACTGTGAGGGTGATGAGGCACTGAACAGGTTGCCCAGAGAAGCTGTGGATGCCCCATCCCTGGAAGTGTTCAAGGTCTGGTTAAATGGGGTTTTGAGTAACCTGGTGTAGTGGAAGGTGTCCTGCTCATGGCAGAGGGGTTGGAACAAAATAATCTGTAAAGTCCTTTCCAAAGTAAACCATCCTATGATTCTATGATATTCTGCCACTGAGCAGTATAAAAATAAATTAAAAAAAATTATACCACAATCAGATGTCAACCACTGTCTCACAGAGCTATCATCCCTCTCTTGCAATATGCTAAAGTCCATAGTAAATCCTAGCAGTTCAGGGATGGGTGCTGACACACAGTCTGATTTATCTCAAGAAGGTAAATTCTTGCCAAGTAGTTTTGCAATACATTTGCTAGGCTCACTGTTTGCTTTTTATAAGCAACAACATAAGCTTAAAATGCAAAAGCAAGTAAGCCTTCTTTGGAATAATACTTTGCAATGTTTTCAATAAGATTCTGCAGGACTTCGGGGAGTTGTTAGTTTAAGAACATGTATTAGAAAATTATTTCTCTAACATTTGTCTCATTTGTCTTATCTTTTTCCTTCATATTCTCCACATTCTTCATTCAATCCTATTGCAAGGATTAAAACATTTATAGTTCTTTTACAAAGTATTTGCTTGGTCCTGTGCTCATTTTTATGTTCTCTGTTACAGTTATCTTTTCTGAGGCTTTTGAGATCGTAGTTCTTGGAGATTACTTTTTATATATCAGCAATAATTCTGTCTAATTTAATAAATTTAACATAGAAGAGTTGCTTGATAGAAATATCACAGTTAATAAGATAAAAGAAAAATTATACTCCGCAGTCCTTCTAGAATAATGCTATTTGTGAATTTGTGAAAGGAAAGCTAACACAAATGCTATTAATGTCTGTCACGATTTGCTTCTGCAAAGTGTTCTGGACTATATCACTTTGAGAGCTGTTAGCATATACAGCCATATCAAGCATGTTAATTATAAAAAGAAAACCTCCCTGCTGCGTGGAAAATATTTTCCATTATATGATCCATTCCACAGTGTATATGATCGGTGATGATATAAAAGTCTGATTTGCTTCCGGTTGTAGTCAGATCAAAGGATTATACAAGGACTTCATAAATCAGTTCTGTAAGAAGCACAGTAACAGATAGATCCACTAATATCCTGTATCACAGAGCTGGAAAACTCGTCTGTGTCTAAGAAATATCTGTTTTAGTAACTCTGCACACAAAGTTGCTTTTTCTTTCCATTTTAAACAAATAATACTTTAGCCATCAGCTTTACTTTGGGGGGATTTACTGCTACCTGTCAGTAAGACATCTGTTAGTTTTTCATGGTAATGACATTGAGTAGGATTCTTTTGCTGTAGCTCTGAAAAGTTTCAGTAAGATGTGAAATCAACATAAATTTAGCCAAAAAATAAAAGTTCCATAGTCAGGAACAATGAGGATATCACCAGATAACAGAGGGAAATTTTATCACCTTAAAAGCACCAAGATGTTCAGCCTTTTAAATTAACCATTAGTTTTGATTGTCAGAGATCTGTTTTGGAAACTTCACATTTCAAATAAGAAGATAGCACAGCCACAGTTCAAGAGAGTATTTCAATATGTCCTTGCTTTTAGAAACATGAGTACGTACATCGGTGGGGTCATGTCCCAAAAGGCACATCTCTAAGTGCCATTCTGAACCAGTCTAAAAAACACTATCCTGCAACCTACTTATATCTTGAGAAGAGACTTGAAAATGTCCAGTATTTTCTGAAACTGACAAAAGCAGAACTTGGGAAGCTGCTCTTCCACACTTCACAGGAATTGGGTCCATATAAATTACTAGAACGGAAAATACTTGGCAAGAAAAGCTGTATTAATGTTTAGGTGTTTGTACCCTTGGTATTTACCATACAATTAATGATATGGATTTTCATAGCACTCCAGGAGCCTGAGACCTCTTCTGTGTTTCTTTTTTACTGTAATTCCTATTATCCTTCTTTCCTGGAAATTGTTGCTTACATCTCCTTCGTGCCCCCATGTGCTTCACTATAAATTTTTTGTAAAGGTTTCTTCAAAAGAAATGTTGTCTACCACTCTTCCACTCCTGCAAGATTTTTCTAAAGTCATGTTACTTCCATAGAAATCAATGGAGCAGGTTCCTGTCTTCAAGTGCACGTATAAAAGTTTGTGCAATGTAGTCTTTATTATTTAGTTCTGGTGTGAGCATTGAAGAGATGGGAATGAAAAATAAACCTATGTTTCAGAAATGAAGGGGTTACTTTAAGGGATTACTTTTATTCATTAAGCAAGTATTTCTACATTACGTACTCATTTCACTGGCATTGGAAAACAATTTGTTGTAAAATGTGTGCCTGAGGAGTTAAAAATATAAGAATTACTAAATGTGATTCTAAAATAAACAGTTTTTCTCCGCATGGCCTCTTATAACCCTTAGCATGCTGGGGACAAATAAAGTGGAGCTGCACAAAAAAATGGTTAATGGTTAATATAAATATTAAAATTTTAAAAAATAATATAAAAATTGTTAATAATGGCTCATTTTTTTTCCGCACCTAGAAAAACATCTTTCAGAAAGTGTGAATCCAGACTGCTGTAATTCAAACAGTAACTCCATTGATCAATGTATGGAAGTAAAGAAATTCCTATGGAATGTAGGAAACTGTAGAATCAGAAAGGCAGTCACTGGAGCAGTTTGTATAAAGAAAACAGTCAAGCAGCGTGTGTTTTGAAATAAATTCTAGTATTTTGTAACCGTGTTTTAGATCTGATGTTGACTGGGGCATTTAACATTTAGATGATACATTTAGCAGATGATACTTTGCAGGGCTTCATTTTTTGAGCTAAGACATATTTTGTCGTAAGTGATCTGATTCACAAGCTAAGCAATAAACTTCCATTGATTTTTACCATCAAAATGAAAACTTGAATTTAAAAATGTTTGTCAGGAGCATGACTGCCGTAATTATGAATGACAAAATTCGAAGACATGAAGAAAAAAGTGAAGAAGGATTACATTTAGGCATCCAATCAATCTGCTTCCTCTTTCAGCTTGGGATCCGCTTGGAAATTAAGTAAAAAAATGTAGAAGTATTCAAAAGTAATTCCAATTTTACCTTTCCCTGGCTCTAAATTTTTAATAGTTGAAATTACGTGTGTTCCATAAAGTATTGTTTCTTTTCTGTAGTGGAGAATGAAGTTCACTGAAGAGACAAAACTCTGGAAAGGTTCCTAGAACCTCAATATATAAATGATGGAGTAATATATGTAATGAAAAAATCTCCTGTGAATTTGGTTATATTTAACAGTTTCCAACAGCAAAGAAATTGAAAGAAAGGACTGAAAGTCTGTCAGCCAAGTAGAATAATTTCAGCAGTCAGGACTCGACCCTCTGAAAGGGCTGAAGGATTTATAATTCCATATAGAAGTAGGCTACAGAACTGGCCAGTCTAGGAGTACACAAATTCCAACATTAAGTTGAAACTCTTTTCAACATTAAGCTCATTACCTGAGCTCAAGGCTCAATCCTACCATATTGGCTTTATAGTACCAGTGAGGAGACAAACAATCCTGGGTAAACTGTAACGAAAGACTCTACAAAGTTAAACTAGAAATTGCTGCCTTAGCATTAAGTGACGATATTTTTATAAAACTCCAGAAATCTTGGAATCTAAATTTATTGTATTGTAAAACTATGCCAGAATTAGAATCCAAAGATATTTGACATGGCTTCATGTTTTATTTTACAATGAGATAATGTGCATCAATGCATCTCTTAAAAGAATTACTTGTATATCATAAGAACTTTGTTGTGTTGCTTTCATCAGTTAAAAATAGCTAATAAAAAAATAATGTTGTAAACCAAACACAAAATGGGTGCATGAAAATAATCAGAGTTCACAAAGCATTTCCAATCCCTTTTGAGGGACTTTCTTTGGCCTATACAAAGTCTCCTTTTTACTCAAAAATGGCAGTCAATTAATTTCATTAGTGACTTTGGTGAATAAACGCTACAATCCTGTTAGCTGTTAATGACCCAACAGTAAAATAAATTTTCATTTTCAAAGGGAAGTATGTTATTTTTCCAGCTGTCTGTGGACAGCTTTGTTTTTCACTTTTCAGCACATTATTCCTCTGCCTTGTGTCCAGTATTTGATTTTGTTTTGGTTTTTTTTTTTCAAGAGAATAAACCACAACCATTCCTACTTAAAGTGTTCCACATCTCCTTCATGCTTGTTGCTTTTGGGTGCAGGAAGCATGCCAGAGAATTCGGCTTTAGTTTTCATTCTGTCCCACTACTGGACTAAGGACCAATACAAGGGCTCATTTCAGACTTGTCTTAATGGAAATGTATGAGCAATAAATATCCAGTTTTAGTCTGAAATATCTATAGCTGCCACATAGACAAACCTGGATCAAGCAGCATAAGGCCCTGCTGTTAGCAAATGCTTTACCAACAGCTTCAAAACTAGACTGAGCAGCTCTTGTTCAAAAAAAAATAAAAATCTGTTACCACATACTGTTTTAACATTTATGGGAATTCCAGAGTCGTTGCATAATTTGAATGAATTTGTCACACTTGTGCACTTTGGATTATGCAGTTTCAGAAAGAAAATTCGTATCATTGTAATGTGACAACTGGATAAGTTAAATTTTAAAAAAAAGTGTATATATATATCTATGCACACATATCTATATACATGTGTATCTCAGCAGCAGTGATCGAGAGCAGAATACGGGCTTGAAGGCTTTTGGTGCATCACCCTGCTGTGAAGGTTGACTACCTGAGCAGTCTGGCAGATTGCACAGGAAGACTTATTCAGTCTCTGGTTTTTAAACAATTTCTCCCTAGTGGCACATGTTGAAAATAAAATGCGACTCGAAGTGGGAAGAAAATCAGTGGCTCTCTTCACTATAAAAAGTCTTTTGGTCACAGAAGCACAGAATGGTCCAGGTTGGAAGGGACCTCTGGAGGTCATCTAGTCCAGACCCCTGCTCACTAAGGGCCACCTACAGCTTGTTGCCCAGGATCGTGTCCAGACAGTTTTTGAATGTCTCCAAGGATGGAGACTACAAACTCTCTGAGTAACCTGTGTCAGTGCTTAGTCATCATCACAGTGAAAAATCGTTCCCTCATGCTCCAAGGGTTTCCTATGTTTCAGTTTGTGCCCATCACCTCTTTTCAGGTCAGTGGGCACCACTTGAAAGAACTTCACTCCATCCTCTTTGCACTCTCCCTTCATGTTTTTGTATACATTAATAAGAATGTAATAATAAGGTCCTGTGTGTCAGGTCCTCGGTACTTTTTGAGAAAGCTGCCTCTAAAAAATAAGAGACTTCAAAAGATTCAAGCTCTTTTTTCTCCAGCCACATTTCCTGCAGAAAACACATATGAGAGTGTGTGTGTGTGTGGTTTTGTGTTTGTATAAAATATGTGTATTTATAAAGAAGCTATGTCAGGTTCCTTATAGCTCATTTTCCCCTTAATTACAAGGAATTCTTTCCTAAAACATGAAGTCTTTGATGCTATGATCAAACCAATGGACAAGGATACCACTTTTTGCAAAAGTGTTTATGAAGGCAAGGAAAAGTCTTAAAAGGAAGGACAATGGTGAAAACATACATTCTTCTTTATCTACCATTTTATGTTCCCATTCAAATACAGCACTGCTTCATAAGTAGATTGTTTGTTATTAGCAAACTGTTGCCATTAAGTGTATTTCTAAGTAGATATTACTTTTAGTGATTAATAGCTGTCACTATCAACCACAAAAAATTACCTAATAAGATGAGTGTATAAAGATTCTGGCAGTAATGCTGGTATTGCTTTTGAACACTGATTTTCCTCCTGGTCAAGATCTGTATCTTTCTGTTGGTTCCCCTTCAGTCTGGCGCAGACCCCTCTTCTGGGACACAGCTCTAGATATCTACTCAGTGTTTTTAAAAAACCTGTCTCAATTTTCTGGCCTATCAGAAATCTCTAGGTCACTTCAGGTCACTGCAGATGTTCAGATTCCAGATATGAGAGTGTAGCCAAATACATTAATATCTGTGTGACTTTGGCAATGCAGTCATGTAACAGAACCACAAAATTTCAGATGGAGAAAGAGACATCCTGTCAGATCCAAGATAAACCTCTTGCCCTGTTGAGTCTGAAGTTCTGTAGTTGCATTTTATAAGCCAAAATAACTTTATGATTCTTTTCCTTACTTTAAAATAACAGAAAACCCCTACATAGAACCCCACAGGCTGTATCAGCTAGTTCCTTGGTGTTACTCCAAATCAAGCAATGCAGCTGCCAGAGAGACCACTGGGAATTGACTTGGCTCACAAAGAAGCTACTCACTATGGAAAAGTGCTTGGGGATGGTGTGGGGAAATTGATACTTTCGATTTCTGTATTGCAAATTTTAATGTTCTAGTTGTACCTTCTACATTCAGCTGCAATGATCATGTCAAATGGTAATTTATGTTTCTGTAGAACGTATTTAGGATTTAAACAAGAGGATGATGATTAAGTAAGAAAGTGATGAAATAACTGATGAATACAAGTTTGGGTTTACCATCAACCATATGTTTCCACATTTGCAGAGTCTCAGTTTGGGTATTGAGAGTAGCTGCTGTATTATATAAAATTGTCATAGCTGTACTGAAACTGCCAGGATTCACCCCATGTGAAAATCGGTTATATTACTTTGTTTTTTTAACAAGCACAGAGCTTCCGAGAAAAAACAATTTAAAAGCAATCTCTCCTCCTCAATTTTAATAACTGTTTCATGCTTTACCTATTACAATATTACTATTACTTGAATTGTTTTTATTACTGCCACATTTTGTGTATAGAGTAGCTTGTAAAAAGAAGGTCAAAGCTCACTGAGTGTAACCAGAACTCCTAATGTTCACCTTCCAGGGGATGAACCTGAACATGTTGAGGTTTTCTTGGTAGGATTTTATGACCTGCTGGAAAATCAGTAAAAAATCAGTGAGGCTACACACTCTAAAACTGTGATATAGGAAGCTGCACCTACTCTATTTTCTAAGCAACCCATATTTATCTATTGAACCATTAACCTTGAATTTTTCCACATGCTGTTCTCCTGTTAATCACATCTTCTGGTGCCTAGACTTTTCTTAAGATACAATTTTCCAAATGATGAGTTGTGATTTGACAGTGGATTTTCCAATAAAGGGGTTTATCCAGGTAAACCACTTTAAAATATGTATATCCAGATGCATCAGCTTCTAGGTTTCTCACGTAGAAGTCAAGTCAAAAATGTGGGCTTAATTGAAGCTATATCCTCCCTTCACATGCTGTATGCTCATAACATATTCAGCCACAGAATAAACTTATTTCTCAAATACTTTGTCCAGAAGAATAGGTTATCTCTGTGATTCCAGAGCAGTTATGTTAATTGCTTCACACTCAGAAAAGCGTGCATGGGTATTACTATTCAATTGCTAGAACAGCTTGTAACACAAAACAAAACAAAACCCATATAAGCTTAATATTCTTTTCAAAGACTGACAAGAGAGAGGGAATATTTAGATCCTGTTCACTTTACATTTTCATGACAGGTCTGAAAATGTAAGAAATGGGAGACAGAGAGGGGAGGTTTCGAAAATTGTGACATTTTTGTTGACACATTCAGAAGAGACTGATACCTGTTGGTCTTATACAAGCTCATTAATGTTCACAAGTCTGGCAGTAGTTTGTGTAGCTTATGCCACAGAACAAGATTAAGCTGTGGTATGTTCTCAGTGAATAGGGCTACAGCACTGCCTATAACATTATTCATAAAGCCTACAGTTTGAAAAATGCCTCCTGAAGCTGGAGCCCAGGGCATTGGATGGCATGTCTTTGTCCAGTGTTTTTGGCAAGAAGCTGCTAAACAAAGTCAGAGCAAAGATGAGGTCGTATTTGACTATATATGGCATGGTGGAGAAGAAAAGTGATTCCTGGTGATGGTGGAAAAAAAAAGAGGTGAGAGCAGACAACTGAAAGGATTTAGAAAACTTGCTGCTCAGAACATAGAAAACATAGCCTTTAGGCTGCATGATGCTATAATTTCCACCACCTGAAGACTTCTGTTGAAGTCTGACACATCAAACTGTATGCTCTAATTCAGACGTAATTAAAACTTTATGCAGCATAGTTGTGCTATTACTAAGACACAGCTGTGCTTATCATGAGTGAAATTAATGAAACCGGTGTTTTAAATACAAATGAGGGCTCAGACAGTGAAAATAAAGAGCAAAGCATATAATCAAAGCCAAAAAAATGCCAACAACCTTGTGGTTTGTTGTTTATTATGTTGGTTTCTTTTTTTGACTTTCTGAATATTCAGTTCAAATAAGCACTAACAAAAACACAATAAATTCTAAGGACATAACTCTTTTTTATTCTCATCACAATGCTAATGGTCTTGAGAAAGTAACCTTTGAAATTTAAGCCATAAATACAACACTTTGTGTCAACCAACTTTTTAAAAGTAGAAGGCCAGTATGCCAACACAGTTTAAATGGATTTATAAATATTGGATACAGATGTAAATCAGCTATACTTTTCAAGTTTGGGATAGCATGCAGTTGAGAATTCTCTGGGAAAGACTTTCAACTGTATATCAAACATTAAGACTTCAGAATTGCTGCTGTGTGCTACTTTTATCTCTTTTATCTTTTGGTCTATTTTCAGCTCTTGAATCAAATAACATTTGATTGAACTAAAAATGTAATATTTACCAAAAATAAGACTTTGTCTACTGTCTACATACTCTGGAGGAAATAAAATTATTTTTGGCCATGCACATGTAAAACATAATATATTCTTTGTGTCATAAAAAAAAAAAGTTCATTTTTTCCCCTTTGGTCATACAGCTTTAAATCCTGCATAAAATCTAACAGATGATTCTGTTATTCTAGACAGAATCTATTGATTAATTCACATTGTATACAAGCAGTGGAGAACTGCTCTTGAGTGCAGTAAGTTGCAGAGACATAAGAATTAGTTCAATAATTCTGCACGATAGTAGAGCTGTTACAATGAATGTTACCAAGATGTAAAATTTATTATCTTCTATTTCACTTTGAGTTAGTGGTATCACTGTTAATTATGACCTACCTGTCAATATAGTCTATCTGATTTAGTTGTCAGGCAATGATCAATGTTGTCATACTTAAATAACTCAAGTTTTGGCACACATAAGTACATACCAAATCTTACTTACGTGCTACAGTATGATTATAACAGTGAATTGCATCGATGAAACATCTGATCCATATGGCTTTCTAATGTTGTCATACTGCTTCTGTCATATTTCCTGGGAAATAGCACAAGAGAAATGCAGCTTTGAATCAGAGTAAAAGTTTGTCTTACCTCTCAAGTTTCTCAAGCCACTGCTTGAGACTGCATTTTGGGTCATGTGATGAGGGGTAGATGAAGATGATGAGGGGCAGATAAAAATGAAGAGAGTGAATGCGTGCCTGAAAATGCAGCTGGACTGTGAGAAAAGACTTCTGGTCTTCACGTACATAGAATAACATATTTCATAGCATGGTCATTTTCTGCATGGTGCCTTTTTGGAAAAAACCCCAGCAGTTTATTGGTGTTTCATGGTATTGTTTCAGTTGAAAGTGGGCCATTAAAACAAAAAAAATATGATAAATCTTGTTTGTAGAACTTCTCATGGGTATATTGACCTTTTCAGGGCTATCTGACAGAGCTAGCAGTGAGGCCAGTATAGGTCTGTATTTGAGGATTTATTTTGAACTTCTAGTAATTCTGGTCATGAAGAAAGTTCCAGAAACAAATTTGCATAAGACGTCTTAAATGCTGGAAAAGCTTTAGTGAGTGCTCATGCTTTCCCGGCAACAGAATCCAATCACAACAAGAAATTCTATGAATTTATGTCGAGGAGTCATTTTAAAACCAGAAGGTCTTTTACTTAGGACTTTAGCCAGGATTTCAACCTAGAACTTTTTGACCAGAAATGACATTTTTATGATATCTTGTTTAAAATCAATCAACTTTTCAAAAATTTGGTGCATTCATTGGGGAAATGAAAAAACTCCAGGAGGATAACACAAACATATGTGACTTACACCAAGATATAAAAGTAGTATAATGCAGCTCTTGGGAAATGAAATTCTTGGGAAAAAGGAAGATGGAAAACGGATTATGTTGGCTGGGTTTTCATTTCTACATTTTTACTGGTGCATTCATTCTATAAAAGCATTTAGCTGTCAGAAATGTTAATGTCCAATACAAGACATACTTTTAATATTTACTGTTCCCATATTATCTATCTATCTAACAATTGTTTTTCAACTTCTCTGAATCCTCGCCATTTATAATGTCAAACCTATTAGCTACTGGATCCAATACTGTAAAGAATATATGAGCATATACTTAAAAGGATAAAAAGGCATGATAAATTCCAGGTACACAAATTTAAGAACATTTATGAAAGGGATGCTCCTGGCAGATGATAGAAGTTCTCCTAAGGACTTGAAAATAAAGCTTTAGTAACAAAATACCAACTTCACTTACTTAACATAAAGGATGGATAGCTTAGTCATCTGAGAGGAACATGGTCCACTGAGTGTCAAAGTGCTGTGGAAGAATCAAGGCTGCATAAAAATCCCTTTAGTTTTCATTACTTTACTAGGTACGTAGCCCTTATTCTTTAAAAAGCAAAAACCACCACCAACAACAAAATCCCAAAGCAGCAAAGACCAAAACAAAAAAGCCAAAACACAACCTCAGTTACTATAATACTTTTACTTTTCTATTCTGATCTAACCTGATCTGGAAGTGAGTGATTTTCTACTCTCAGGTTAGTGGAAGGTCTCATAAAGCTTTGCGTAAAGCTCTGATGATGTCCTATATATGTATCAGCCTCCATCACTCAGAGGCCGTAACAGACTGTAGAAGGTACAAGAGCATGTATTATCTCTCTGTTGTCTCATGTCCCACTCAAAAATTCCTTGGAAGCAGCCTTTTCAGACATATTTGAGATAATGCTTGTTGCGTGGTATTCTTGGGTAGGCTTGAGGGTGTGCTTGCAAGATCAAACTGCATACAGCATACAAATTTGGCCTGAAGGCAAGCCTCATTGAACATATAGACTCTTACTGCTGTGATGGAACAGACGTCCTGAAAGTGGGATGAGCAGGGAGCATGACATCTGCCTTTTTATAGCAGCACTGACTGTGCACATCATGGTCTGGAGCAGGATTTTCTGACAGGAGAGAGCTTTCTGGGTCATTCACAGTGTCAGAGGAAAAGCAGAAAAACATGGCAAATTACACATGAGAAATATAGGGAGACAGTAGAGTTTCAAATCATTTGATTGAGATAAGAGATAAGGTGTACCACAGCAGGTGGGAGAAGTGAAGGAGCATTTCTGGGTGAAAGTTTTTATTTTTCATAAAGCAAATTATAACTCACAAATCCCACCTGCCCATATCCTTCTTACACCCCTGTTCTATGACAGAACCTTGTAGTGGAGACAGAGTCTAGTGAAGACAGCAGGGGCAACTGCAGGAGCTGCTGATTAAGTGTTCTCTACGCTTGCTTCCCATCCAATCTCTTTATATGGGATGAGAATTTATATGCAGTTTAGTGTGCCAGACTATGTCAGAGTCTGTTTTTCCACATTTGGGCAGAGACTCTTTGCTGGCATGAATAACTATTAAATCTAGGAAAGCGTCAGCTGCCTCTGCAGTGTTTTAAAGAGAGCTGTCTTCATCATCTTAGAAATACATTTATTTTTGCAATGAGGGTGTTGGTCATGGCCTTGCACGGATTTTCTCCTTTAAAATTCAAGACCAAAAAAAAAGAGGGAAAGAGAAAGCAAGAACAAGAATTTTCTTTTTCCCTAATAAAATACATAGCACTGTACTTCGATTTCCAAGGTAATTGTGAAAGAAAAAGTGTAGCGTGATAAGTCACATCTGTTTTGTTATGACCGTAATGGAAATTAAAACATATGCTAGCTTAGAAGTTGTAAAAGAGCTTGCACAGCAGATGCTGACACTGGTGACTCATAAGTGATGTTCTCTCCTCGGCCAAAGCTCCCATCTGATTTATGAAGTGCTGTGTTGCTGCCTAGTGGTGAAATGCAAAAGCTTCTGCACTCCTGCAGTCATTAAAGGCTACTTGTCCCTCTAGTCGGCAATCAGATTGCCCATATCATAGTTACATTTGTGCATCACACACAAACTTTATTTCATAAAGTCAGTGTCCAGCCTTGTCACAAGTGCCTACTATTGGACAGCTGCATTATTCAATGCAGACTCTGTAATACTTACACAGCTTAATTTTGTTGAGTTATCTTTAGGAGCGTGTATGTCCTAACAAGTCTGGAAATCTTTTTCCATGAAAGGCATCTGTGCTATTTGCCTTTGCTTTTTGCACTAGTGCATAAGGAATATATGGTATTTATGCCACTGTAAAGAAAAAACCTGAACTTAAACGGACCTGGTACATCCCCAAAGGATTAGCATGAGAAAAGGGAATCATGTTTGCAGGAATGCCTTTCACAGGTAACTGAATGGCTCAAAAAGCCTCATAAACCAAGTGTGAAACAGGCATGGAAGGAGTAGAGCAAGTAAAGAGAAAAGTGTCAGGGGGCTGCAAACTCAGAAAGAGAAACAGGACTCTGAGTTTCCAGTCTTGCAGGGTTACCTGTAAAAAGTTTTTCAACCAAACATGCACTTTCCCCACATTCCAACAACAGCTTGCTCTCTAAACATTGCAAAATACTTCCTGTAAATTTAGAAGCCTGCAAGGACAACACAACAGGGCACAAGCAGCCCTAGAGAGTTGTGGAGTGCATTAATGGGGGCCTCCCAATGGGGGTAATCACGGAGCCAGTGAGAGGGTTCTGAGCCGTGTATTTACAGCAGCCTTTGCTATAGTGGTCATAAGATAATGTTCATAATATGACTTTTTCAGGATTCTGAGAAGATGGAACAAGGCAAACAAGTAGCACTACAATCACATATATGCCTACACGTGTGCACGTACAGTTGTTCGTTATTATAAAATTATATCGGTCACCGTGATTGTTTGACCTTAAATATAGCCTGGGCCATATATCATGAAGTAGATGATGGATAGGTTTCAGTCACTTGACATTCTGTTTAACAGCTCAACTAGGTTTGCCTCACCACTGGAGTTGCTAAGTATTTCCCACTTTTGCCTCTCATATGTTTCTGAGGAACATGAGTATTTGTTCTCTGTGCTATATTTGATATCCCATACTGTTGTGGCTCTAAGAAACCAATGTGTTTAAGACATAGATTTTGTCATTAAAGCAGAACCGTTCATTGAATTCACATTAAAAAGCCTTGGATTATGTACAAAAACCCCCACACATTTGCACAAAAATGTATAAGGAAGATCATCTAGACAAACAACTTTCAAAACAATAAGAAAAGAGTCCAGTAT
>VZRE01001707.1:6043-88432 GCA_013396775.1 Cephalopterus ornatus
GGCGTGCCGGGACTGGTAGTCCGGGGCCTGGCGTGGGGTCCCCGCTGCCACTCGTGGCTGGGGCGGGGGGACCCGGAGGGAATGTGCCGGCTCGGGGAGGAGCCAGCGTGTTCACCCACTTTGTTGTTAAATACCTTAAAGGAGCAGTGGCTGTGCCCGAGCGAGCTCCCTAGCGGAGCCGCGCAACCCGGGCTGTGGGCTTTTTAAAGATAAAAATCACTCGCGTGGCCTCCCTTATTAACGACATCTCCCGCTCCCAGTAACTCCTTCGGCGCCTGGGCATCGCCAGCCGGCGCGGGGATGGGTCCGCCTGCCGCGGGGCTGCTGCGCGGCGCTGGACCGCTCTGGTCCTGCATCCCCGCCAGAGCATCCTCCTCCCGGCGCTCTCCGCCTGGGAGCCCGGTGCTGCCGGGGGGTGGGTGCCGAACCCCCCAGAGCTCTCCGTGCCACGTAAAAATCTGTTTCCTCGCAGGGGAGATATCCCCGCCCATGGTCGCCGCAGATAAAGAGCTCTGGAGAGGAGTGGGGAGTAGCGACGGCGTGGGCAGCGCGGCAGATTTCTCATGCCACTGTGGCACAGCCGTGACCTGGAGATTTCTTCCTCCCTCCGGCATAATTCAGTCTGGCACCCGGTGCCTCCAGCTAAACACCCTGGCCCGGCCCTGGCATGTGCCCAGCAGACACCCACATCAAAGCCACGGCGGCTTGCCTGGCCCCTCGCCAGCAGCTACCTCTAGACAGCTTGTGCAAACCTGGAGGGAGATGACAGCGGAGCATCCAGCCCCCAGCAGCTCCTGCCTGCTGCTGTGGGGCAGCCGGGACTGGCTGGGGTGCGTGGTGGGAGCCACAACTGGGTGGGTGACCCCACACTGGGATGATGATGGGGGTGCCCATGGAACATCTGCCCCAGCGAGGCTGGCCAGCTGTGGGCTGGCACTGGCTGCTTCTGATTGCTTTGTCCCTGCTTCCCTGTGCTTGTCGTCGTTATCTCCATGCCCCTCTGAGCCTCGGTGGAGGGGGATGAAATCCCTCTAGGAGGTGAATGTGCTGGAGAGGGGCTGCTGGAGAGCAGCACGGGAACCTCACTGACTGGAAAAGCAGGAATAACCACCAAAATGCAACTGGTGGGGAGGGCTGTGACGCTGCAGGGAGCTGGAGCTGAGCTGGCTGGAGCTGGGTGATGCTCTGGGGCAGGTGGCCCAGGCCTGCCTGTGCTGCCCAGGGTCACATACTGTGGCTCACCTATGTGCTGTCATTGGTGTGAAGGCAAGGGAAGGGCTCGGGTAGCAGGGCCGAGCCCAGTGTCTTGGTTGAGCCTTTCACTCCTGGGTTGTCGGGTGCAGCTCAGCCTCCTCACAGCCCAAGGGCTGGGTGTTTGCCTGCTGAGGGGCTGCACTTGATCCTTTTTCCTTCCTGGGTGTAGGTGTTAGAGAGAGCATCGGGTACACGTGCTCCTGCCTGGAACTGGGCTCCAGCTGGTCCATGCTTCCTGCCTGGTGCCTGATCTGGCATGGCTGGCAGCGGGTAGAGCTGCTGGTCTTGCTTGGTTTTGGAGTTGTCTGGGTGAAATTCTTATCCAGAGCAGAAGAACTCTTCCCTGGGGTGCAGAAAGCTCCTGGTGCATGAGTGGCATGGTGGGAGCAGAAGGGCTGAAGCCCACCAGAGCTCATGTCTGTGGAGGGACCTGCGGTGCCAGGACCCCTCTGCCCTGTGTGTCTGGACTCATGTGGTTGGATGCTGGAGCACAGCCTGTGCAGCTGTGACCTCCTGGGCACATTGAGGGCAGCAGAAAGACGCTTCTGGGCTGCAGCAGAGTCTGCATCATGTAGTTTTCTGTGTAGAAGGAAGCAGTGGAGTGGGAGAGGCTGCCTGCGGCGAGCTGCCGGCTGCTGCATCCAGCAAGGAGCCCAGGCTGCAGGGAGCCCACACTGCAGGTGCAGTCAGCCTGCTGCCTTGGGGATGCTGGAACAAGCAGCCTGAGGGGTCCTTCCCCATCTGTGGCCAGTCCACAGCAGCGTGTGGGAGCACAGAGTGACCAGTGCATCCTTTGCAGCGAGGTGTGAACAGAGACGATCTGGGATGCAGGGAAGAGGGTGGGGGCTCAGTCTAACACCTCCTGCTGTGCCTGGCTCCTCTCCAGAGTCTGTTCAGGGGCCAGGTGAGGTGCTGGGTGCTGTATGCTGGGCTGGACAGCTCACCCCACAGCCACGCTGCCTCAACTTGGTCCAGTCACTTACTCCCAATGCTCCTTGTGCCCCTTGGTGGTGCAGTGCTGACAAGTTGCTGCCTTGCAAACAGCTCCTGTACATGTGTGTGTTGTGCCTAGGCCAGTGGGCACCTGCCTGTCAGGCTGTATGGGCCCTGATACAGCATTTGTGGGGGGTTCATGGGCTGCATGGAGACCCAGTGAAGCTCTCTGGTGGAGAGAAGCACAGAAAAGCTCCCCTATAGGCCTGCCTAGCTCTGTTGCTTATTCATTTTTGCTTTTCATCCCTTGACTGCCATTTGGGAGCCTTGTACCAGCAGCCTCATGGCTGCCTAATGCGTTGTGATGGTTGTGTTGCAGCAGGTGCCTCAAGGAGCCCTGCACTGAGGCTACTGAGGTGCACACCCCACCACATCCCCCGAGCTGATTGCTTCTGACACAGTCCTGGTCGGACCCTTGCCGAGCTGGAACCCTTCCTGATGTGATATTGGAGCAAAAGCCCCAAAGGGTGAAACACAGCTGTTGGAGGAGGCAGCAGGAGCCGTGGGTTGGGGGTCCTGGAGGTGAAGCTGTTTGCAAACAGCTGCTGGGTGCAGCGGTGTTTTGAGCACTGCGTGACTTTCCCACGTGCACAGGCATCCCCAGGGCCGAAGGGAACTTCGGCTCCGGCAAGGGTAGGAATGAAACGTGGATAACAACGCCAGGCTAGCGTTGCTAGAGGAATTAAGAGCCAAGCAACTGCATCCATAGGAACCTCAGTTGTTCCCTTATCCCCTTGCACATCGAAGTTAATTGCATTTCCAACTGACACATCAAGCTGTCCTGCCACGGTCGTCTGCGGCAAAGTCAGCGCATCGTGGTTGCTCTGGGATATAAACCTCACCTCTGGTGTCTCGCTCTCTTGGGGGATAACGTCTTTCCCAGGGCTGTTTGAGCTATGGTCAGGTCTTAGGAGCCCAGGGCTCAAGCTGAGTTGTCTTGTCAGGTCTTTACGGGTATCTCTTGAAGGTGAGACTTGTCAGGCTTAAGCAATGGATGAAATTTTTTTAATGGGTGTTCGGCAGCCACTGTGGAGATGCTTAAGGGCATAAATTTTTTAAAAGCATAATGGTTGTTAAGCTCTCAAAAATAAATCCTAAGTCTCTCCAGCCTTGTGTTTCCCAAGGTATTGGCAGCTTAAAATGAGAGAGCAAGAGAAATGAAATAAAAGGCTTTTAGATGGTTCAGATCACAAATGTTGAGCTTCTACTTTCTTTGTGTGTCTGAATTAGCACTCAGATCTTCGGGATGCTGAGGGTCAGGACACCAGGGTCTTAATCCCTGGTGGGTATTTTGAGGTCCCAAATCAGAGAGTAGAGTTAAGGGAGTTTTCCCTACACCAGTAAGGTTGATTGGGCAGGGTGAGCAGGTGAGGGCTCTAAAATCTCCTACCCAGATGGCAACCAGAGAGCCTGGTCCAAAATTGCATGGAGGCTCTCCTGGTGAAGCACAGCCAGCAGAGTCTGGGTTTGGGAGATGGGCTGGTGCCTCCAGCAACGGGCAGGAAGACCTGGACAGAGCAGCTCTGCCCAAACCATTCTTGGGAGATGATGACAAAGCTAGGAAGTGCCAGGGCCTCCTCTTCCACCCTGAACAGATGAGCTTTTCCCAGGGAAGTAACAGTCCTATGCGGGGGTTTCCCCCTGGACCTTGTTGCACCAGGAGCTGGAGCAGTGGGAAGGAGATGCTCCCTGTTGTCTGGTGCAGCACCCCAGGGCTGGGAAATGGGGAGGAACTGGCTTCATCCTTCTTCAGCCACTGTTACCCCCAGGCTGGGAAGCAGAGCCACTCCTTCTTTCTCTCCAGAAACAACGATGGGAAGAGGTGGGAGCACGCTGTGCTGGCATGGGCAGCACTGCCAAGGATGCCAGGAACCGACAGCCCGAGACTTGTTTGATGCCGTTTTCTTCTCCCACCAACAGAGGAGGGAGGACAGCGACTCCAGGAACATGGAGCTCCTGCTTGTCTCCTCCTGCCCAGAGAGGCTGGCTTGGAGACAATGTGTGAGCAGCCCCGGGAGGTGGCGGGTGAATGTGAGTCCTGGCATCCTGCAGCCCTGCACCCTTGCATTGCTCATGCCAGCTTCCTTCCCAAGGCGAGGTGGCTGGAAATGCTCCTGCATTCCCTGTGAGGTCAGCTCTGCTGTGGCTTTGCTCTCTGAGGTCAGCTTGTACCTGCTGAGGGCTCAGCCCCATTTTATAGAGCTTTTCCATGAGGTGTTCCCTGTGAATGCCCTCCCCTGGGCTGTGGTGATGAGCAATGCTGGTGCCTTCGGGAGCCTGAGGAAATTGGGGTGCTGCATGACTTGTGCCCAGACTTTCTGCCTCTTGCTTAGGTTTTGGGGCAGGTGTTGACCCTCACTGAGGTGACAGGTCCTGAAACATCAAGTTTTGAGTGTTCTGCTGGCAGGAAGAAGTAAGAGAAGTGGAATTTGGGAATGATCAGGGAAAAATTCCTCCTTGAAGTACGGGTTGATGCAGAAATGTTACTTGCTGCTTCTCTAGTTCAGCCTAACCCTGTGCCTCAGTCCCGGTAGTGATTGGTGTGTAACTATGGAAATTGGAAAAACACATTTTTCTGATATGGACTGGATGTGTTTAAAGGGATGTTTCTCATGGAGCCTGCCTGCCTTCCTTCATCCCAAAGGCATCCCTGGATTCTGTGTCCGCATTGCTCCCGAGCCTTGGGTGGCCATCACAGCTAAGCCAAGGGACAAAGGGCTCTATCTTCCTCTCCTCCCTGAAAGCTGTGACAATCAGGGCTCTTGCTGCTCCGCAAAAACACAAGGTGTGGCTGCACCAAGAGCCTCTGATGGGAGGCTGGCACAAGATGTGGCTCCTTTACTCTGTTTTGCACATCCAGATTTTCCTTCCTGCTTCTCCATCCCTCTCCGAGCACCGCTCGCCCCTGCTCAGGCTGGGAGAGCGTTTCTGGGTTAGTGCTGCTGGAGCGATGGGAGGTGGGAGAACACCCTCCCACCCAGCAAGAGTTTGCAAGTTCTCTGGGCTCCCAGCTGCTCCGGCTGCTGCTGCTGCCTCTTGGGGGAGGACAGGAGGGACTGAGCAGGGACTCTCTGCTCCTTGGCACAGCTGCACCGGGGCTCTCTGTGGCTCCCAGGAACCAGGCATGGCAGCTCTTCCCCAGATGGAGGACGGGACCCTGGGGGTATTGGCCGTCTGCTGCTTTGCTGCCCCAAAAAAGCCTGAAGGCTGTTTTGTGCTGCTACTTTGCTTTTCTGCATTGAATTGCACCAAAAGCCATGCTCCCCTCTGTTATCCCTGAAGATGGATGCAGATGACTCCCCTCCTGACATGTGCGTGATCTGTGCACGCTTGGCTCTCCTCTCTTCCTGGGCAGCTGGCAGGTTATTTTTGGCTCTGGAGTGGCCCAGATCTGGTTTCTGCTGGGGTGAGTCCCTGCCCAGCGCACCTCTTGCATCCCTTGGGCTTGTGGGAGGTAAAGAGCCCTGTCTTCCCTTGCCAGTGTGTTGGCTGGAGCCAGTGGAGCTGCTCCGGTGCTCACCTGCTGAAGGGCTGGTCTGGCCTCTCTGTGGCATGACTGAGGGAAGGGGTGTTGCCAGGTCTATGGGGACTCACCTGGATGTAGTGGCCCAGGAAATCTGATCTGTGGGCCTCTGGGAGGAGAGGGATGGGCAGGAGCAGCTGGTGCTGTTGCAGGGCTTGGAAACCCAAACCAACACCTAGTCACGTGTGTCCCTCTTGGCTCACAGGCTGGAGGAACAACAGCCCCCTTCCCTCAGTTCCTGGCCTCCTGCCCACGTCCTGCAGTGAAAACCCCTTTGGAAGGGCATTGAAGGAGGTGAAGGGTTTGCTGGGGACAGCCCTGGGCAGATGCTGGGGACCTCCTGCCCTGTGGCTCCTTGGGAAGGGCTCACAGTGAGAAATAGGGAGGCTGCTATGTAGCTTCCTCACTTGCAAGGATGTCCCTCCTCTCAAGTCTCTCTGCAACTGCAGGATGTTTGAGCCCTTTCTTAAAATCAAGGTTCATCCCAGCAATCCTGCAGCAGAGGCTTATTTCACTGCAGCAGGGTGCTGCTCAAAGCATCCTTTCCATATGTGCATGATGGGGTGCTCAGGGGTCCCCGCTCACCTGGAGGGGAGCAGAGGGCAAACACAATCAGAAAAGGGGTTTCACCGTGATAGGCACAGGTTAAATATTTTCTGGGCACCATGGGCTGTGTGGGAAAGTGTGGCTGCTCGTTTCTCTGTGTCCAAATGTCTCTGCGGGCTGGTGGAGTTGAACACCTTGCTGGAGGTGAACAACTTGGTGGAGCTGAGCCCACAGGAGGTATTTCGAGAGCAGGTACCTGCAGTGGGTGGGTGTCACCAACTGTGTTGTTGCCACTGTATTCAAAAATCATTATTGGAGGCTTTTAGTAGTCTGCTGTCCTGTTTACTCCAGTGTTTGGCCCCATGCTCTGGACAAATGCTCGAGAGCCTGTGTGCCCGGCAGTGGAGGTGGGGTAAGAGCCCATTCCCAGGCTGTGCTGGCCACCATGGATAAGGACACTGCATCCAAACAATGCCAAGGAGAGTGGGACTACAAGCATGGTGCACATGCTTACAAGGTGGTGGCTGGCAGAACTTTGCTGCCAAAGATTCTGAGGGTCAACCTGTGTGTCAGAGCTGCCCTGATGTACCCTGGGTGACATGGGATGCTGCAGTGCTCCCTGTCCAGCGCTCCCCATCCTCATCAGTGCAGCTACCGAGCCAGGACAGTGTTTTCTCACTGAAAGCTGTGCCCTTTCCTCTGGGGAGGGAGCATCAACACATCCTCCCACGCTCCTGCTCATCCCCTTTCAACAAAATGCCGCTCTGACGTTTCTCTCTGCTCCTGGCAGGGAGTGAAGCTGTTTCCAGTCTCTGACTGTGGGGCTCGTGGTGTAGGCTCACAGGTTTGGACTCCCATGCTCCAAGTATCCTCGTTTTCCTCTCAGTGTGGGGTTTCTGACTCACCTCTCAGGGCCAGCCTGGCTCCTGGATCTGCAAGGCTGGCTCCTGCCAGTTCTTCTGTGGGAAAGCTCATCTCCAGGTGAAGCCTGAGGGTCTCATGCCACCGAAAACAGAACCAAATCAACTGTGAATAGGCTTTAAGTTACTATTCAGGAGTACAATAGAAAATCAAAGAGATGTTGCATCTCCTTCAACTGTCTGGTTGTGCCTGGTTTTCTTTGTTGCAGGTGACTGAGGGAAAGAAAATAGGTTTGTTATGAAAGCACCAGGTCCAAACTGCCCTGCTCTGGTAATCTGGAAACCAGGAGATGTGAAGGAGGAGGTTTGTGTGGACCAGGGGTGCTGTGGGTGGGAAAAACATGAGGATGAGGTTGGTGGCTCAGTTGCCCCAGGTTGGCTCTGCACTGTGCAGAGAGCACCCAAGCTCTGCACAGCACAGCAGGTTTGGTGTGGGTGGCTTTGTCCAGCTGTTCATCCCTGCCTGAGCCCTTGCAGAGGACAAGCTGCTTGCCTGATGCCTCCTGGTTTTCGGCTGTACAACACTGAGAACATCTTGTGCCTCTTCCTTTGTCTTGTGCTTCTTCCTTTCTCCAGCCAATCTGTTGGGGTGGGCACAGTCTTTGGCAAAAATCAATCAGACCAAGAGTGGAATTCAAATGCACAAAGCAAAATGTTTGATGTGAAGCACCCTAGGGCTGTTCTGTGCCACTGAGATGTCTCATGGGGATATGTGGCAGGGCAACATTGTGCCACAGAGCTGCTGTCAGGGATGTGTTGTGAGCAGGGAGTAGTAAGGGGTTCCCTCTCTTTCCTGCAGGGCTGATTTACAGGAGCTCTGCTTTTGGAGTGGGCTTATTGCCACTGGGCTGAATTCCAGCCCCATAACCTCCTGAAAAAGGTTCCATGCCCAAACCCTCTTCTCATCTCTCCTTAGCTGGTGCACCAAGCCATGGATGAACAAATGGACACCTGTTGCTGAACCAGGCTCGGGAGGGGAGGCAGCAGGGTGGCCACATCCTTTTGGAGTGCTGGACTCCCCCTGGGAGCTCCTGCCAGCCCCGAGTGTGGGTGCGGGCAG
This sequence comes from Cephalopterus ornatus, assembly GCA_013396775.1. NCBI lineage: Eukaryota > Metazoa > Chordata > Aves > Passeriformes > Cotingidae > Cephalopterus > Cephalopterus ornatus. Next base: position 14,340 of record VZRE01001707.1, read on the forward strand.
CAGCCTGTGGTGAGGCAGCGGTTGGACATGAATACAATGTGAACTCAGGCTTCCCTTTTGAAGTTTGATACCCGGGATTTTCCCCACCCACCAGGAGGACTGAAAACAAAAAAGAGCAGGGAAGAAAAAGGGGGTGGAGGGGGGAAGCCCTCTTTAAACTGCTGGTGAGGGCACGTCAAGGAGGCAGAAGTTGAAGGGGCTGTGGGGGAGGGCTTGGTGTGGGTCTATCTGGCCAGCCAGCTCTGACTCACCAACTTGTGCAGGTACAGCCCTGCTGCAGTTTCGAGTTGAGCCTTGCTCGCCTGGCGATGCCGAGAGGGGTTTGCAGAGGCGGGAGGGAACAGAGAAAAAGGAACAGCTATCACAGCTTGGTGGTGTGTGATGGCCCGGAGTTGTGTCCCTTCTCTCGGCCCTTGCATTCATCCCCCCTTCCCAAGCGCATCCCAGCCTTGAAGGAATTAAGAAAGGCCCAACCTTGGGAGAAATCAAGAGAGCTGGGATCAGGCCCCACTGATGTGAAGGTTGCGGGATTAGGCTGCCTTAAACAACAAAGCTTTGCTCTGCCTGTCAGACAGATACCCCAGGGGCAGACTGGAAGGGTGTGGAGTGGAGGCTCCTCTTTGCAGAGGTAGGATGGGAATGCTTTCTGGTCCTGCCTGTCTGGTTTAACACTCCCAGCTGGGGCTTGGCTGATCCAAAAGGGAGCTTGATCTGAGATGCAAGGCTATGACTTATTATTATTTAAATCTTCTAAAGCGTGAAGCTGCAAAGCTGTAACTTAGGCCCAGATTCACCTGATAGACCTGATCTACTAGGGATGGAGCAGTGGACCAAGGCTGGATATGATGCCTGTTTGTGGAGCGTTGTGCTGGTGCAGCTCCAAATGAGACCTGCAAAAGCACCAGTGGGATCCCACCCTGTCCCTCTCCTCCACCCAGCTGTGAGCCTCAGCTTTTGGTTAGAAGTCAAAACTTTAGGGGGTTGAAGGTGGCTGTCTTTGGCATACCCAAACCCAGGCTTGACTCACACACTGTGTGTTTATCTCTCTGGAAAGAAATAGATGTTTTGTGTGGCTGAGTGCGACCACATGTGTCCTGCCAGTGATGGAGGATCCATCCAGGATCTGGACTCCACCAGAGCCCTGAGCAATGTCTGCACCCTTGCAAAGTGACGTTTGGTCCTGCTTATCCTTCAGCACCGTGAAAAGAGGCAAACAGGTGGAATTCCAGTCCCCAGCATTATCCTTTAGCCCATCCTGGGGGATGGGAGGGGAAGGTGCTCTCGCCAGAGTTGCTCTCACTATGAGTGAGAAGGGGCTGAACGATGGCAGCGTGTGGAGGAGGTGAGGGTTTGTGACCAGATGATGCGATGTCCCACTGGGAGCTCACAGCAGCTCAGAGCAGCCACCCTTTCTGTGGTTGCCGCATAAGGTTAAGCTTTGTGAGGTGTCACAGGGAATACTTTCAGCTCCTTGAGCTGCAAGGAGCTCCTGATGTATTCTATTCCTCAGAAGGATAAATAGCTGGGACATTGGCCATGCCAAGCTTTGTATCTAGGTGGTCTCTACTTGGCGAGGTGAGCCTGCCCATCCACGGCAGGAGGAGAAGGGCTTTGGTGCACTGTCACCCCAAAAGCTTGGATCCCTTCATCTTCCCTCCTTCCTGGCTGTGCACGGCTGCCACAAGACCCTCTTGTTGCAGACTGTGGGGTTCAGCTTTGTGATTTTGCCCCTCCAGTGTCATGGTCCACTTCTCCTTTGGGAACCTGTAACCTGCCGCACAACAGAGCAACTGCCTGGTTCTGTCTGAAGGTGTCCCGCCCTTGGTGACACAGCTGTGCCAGATGCTGAGGTCTGGAGAGCAGCCCTGAAATCACTTTTTCAGCTGGAGCTGCTTGCTCCTGCCCTCAGGAGAAGGATGCCAGGTACCAAGTGCTGACTGGAGGAGTGCACAGCCAAAGGAGAGAGCTGCTGGGATGCCTACCAAAGGGGGAAAACAAACCAGAGAACAACAGAGGGAGGGAGGTGAGTATTCCACCAATGGAATACACTAAATGTGCCTGTTAGACACCCCAAGTTTGCACATTTCCATGCGAGGAGAGGCTGCTCTGCAGCTGGTATGTAGGCAACTGCTGCCTCTGTGCCATGGGTGCGTTGCTTTAGGTGGAGAGAAACTGGGTCCATGCTTCGGGAACGCTGTGGAATAGGGGAGCTGATCTGGGGAAAGCTGCCTGCACTTGACAGGTGGGTTGAAATGGAAGTCTCTTCCAAGACAGTCCTTGATGGAAATTTGCCTTGCACAGCTCGGAAGGTGGGCTGTGAGGGTGAAGGGTTGGGAGATGAGACACACGGTGGCTGCTAAATTTAGGAGGACACCATTTTGTTGGTTATCTCTTTGCCTGGTGAGCTAGATCATGTCCATGGCTCATAGCCTGGTCCTAACAGTACTTATGAGCTCTGTGGTGCCTGTGTCCATGGTAGGAGATCCTTTCCTTCCACCATCCCTTGCATCCTTGGGACTTTTAATCTTTCTTGCTGTCTAAACCAATCCCCCTGGGGAAGAAGATGGTTAATTAGCCCCTTCTCACCCCATTCTTCTCTGCCCACGTTTTGCAGACCCCACTGGCTGGTGACCCCCTCTGCAATGTGGATGTGAAGCTTATTATCTGCCCTGTATAGATTTCTCTGGCAGGAAGGGGAGGTGATGCTGCAGAGGCTCCAACTGCCCTCACGAGTGTCTGCCAAGGTGTGGGGGGCTCATCCCAGCGTGGCCTGGCTTGTGAAGGTGTTGGGGATGTACCCTGGGCCCAGATCCCAGATAAAGTGGGAGGACATTGTCTCTGAACAGTGTTAGTTTTGAGAGGGTACAGGACACCTGGAGGGGATGCTCCTCTTCAAAGTGGGAGGGAGGGTGGGAGGGAGGCAGGCATCCCTCGCTATGGTGGCACTGGCACTTACAGATGACACAGGATCCTTAAGAGCTGGGCTGCTTTAGGATTTTCCCTCCATTTTCCTGGGGGATGCTGACTCTTCTCTGTCCTCATCTACCGCCCTGAGAAGACTCGGCTTATTGCAGTTGGGCCTTACCTGAAGCTAATCCCAGTAAGGGATCCCCTCGCTTACCCCTCCCAGCTGGCCTTGTGCCAGAGGGACATTGAGGAGATGCTGCTTGCCTTGTTGAGGTTGTAACAGGAGATGGGGAAGGAAGAGGGCACTGTATCTGCAGGCAGGGGAGCACCCAGGCTCTCCAGCGTGTGGGACCTTCTGATCCTGCCAACGGGCCGTCACCACCTCCCGTGCGTGTTCCTCCCAATGCTGTGGGGCTGCCTGTGTGTGCGTGTAGTGGTGCACCCCTGTCTCTCCACGTGTGATGCAAGGGGAAACAAGCTCTGCTGTCCCCAGGCAAGGTGTTGTCAAGCTCTGATGTGGAGAATGGGGTGCTGGGGAGAGGGGTGCTGCTGGTGGACTGTTCCTCCTCCACACCAGGGTTAACCACCTCCAGCGGCGTCTCACGTGGCTGGGACAGATCTGCCTCCTGCAGCTGGGGTAGGGCAGGGAAGAAGGAAGCTGGCTGTGCAGTTGTTCATGGAAATCAAATGTGATTGGAGTGGAAATTCTGCGGCACAGAGGAGGGCATCTCTGGGGGGGACCTGCGTGCTACCTTTGCAGGGTCCCTCAGCCTCCTCCTGGTTCAGATGCTGAGCTCGGCACTGCTGAGACACAAGGAATTCTGTCCCTTGGACCCTCCTCCTTCATCCCACACAGCAAGGCTGAGGGTTTGCAAGAAAAACCAAAAAACGCCTCATCCTAGAACTGTGCCTTCTGCCAACTTCTCTTATCAGACCCCGTGCGTTCGCCTAAAGCCGGTAGCTGTAGGGCTGGGGCTGGGGAACAGCCTGCTGTTAACGCTGCTCTCTCGCCTGCAGCCTGTTTGCATTCATGATTGCATCCGTGCATTAAAGTGCTTTGAGCTCCTCGTTACCAAAGTGCAGAGTCTGAGTTTTAACGAGCCACCCGTGGGAGCTGGGACTGGGAGAGACGAGCCGCCGTCCTGCTGAACCGCGGCAGAGCTTGACAACAGGCACCGCTGCCTGGAAACGGTGGGCAAAGGCTTTATTGACCACTGGAGGTCACTTTTTCAATAATGCAGTACAATCCAACTTTATTTTGTCAGTACCTTTCATGCAGGCTGCTTCCGAGCTGCTCAGCAGACCCAGTGCAAAGGGAGGGAGAGGAAAGGCTTTTCCTGGAGCTGGGGAGGTGGAGGCTGCTCAGCAGCGCAGGGTGCAGAGAAGGCTCTCGTGCCTCAGCAAGGAGCCAGAAGAGGAGGAGGAGAGCAGAAAATGAAGCAGCCTGAACGCTGCTCCCCTGTGCTGTAGATGCACCTTCAGGCTCTTCATCAGTGAATGAGTGTTTGGTGCTGGGGGGCTGGAGGAGGGGTGGGAGAGGCAGGAGGGTGCCAGAGGGGTGGCAGGTCGGTGCAGGTGAGGTTGGGTGCTGTGTGAGGAAGGTCAGCCGACGTTTCTCTGCCAGACAGGCAGTTGTTGGGAAATGAAGGCCCTACAGCAGCATGGTCAGGAATCCAGCTTGCTGCAGCTGTTTGCTCTCCTAGAGTGAAGGAGCTTCAGAAACCCTGTGATTTCAGCTTGCGAGAGAGGTTGGATGAGGGCAGGCTCAGGCCATTTCTGAGCCAGAAATTGTGCCTGAATCATGTTCTTTTGCTCCCTGTGTGGTGCTGAGCTGTTCCAGGGAGGGGACTGTGACCTCCTGCCTGCACTGCCTGCCTGCTCCAGGCATCGAGGCGAGATTTCTGCCTAGGCTGACACCCTGTAAGAGCTTGGCCAGGCACCTGCTCCCAGCCCTGAACACTGTCCTTGGACAGGAGGAGCTGTGGAGGACCAAGAGAGTACCTTTGGTCACTCTGAAATCCCATGCAGGAGTGAGGAGGGGCATCCTGAGACTCTCTGACAGCAGCTGCTTTTGTGAAAGAACTGGGGAGGTTTCTGTGCTGGGGAGGAGCAGAGTCCCTGAACACAGAAAGGGATGGAAATTGGAGGTGGAAAACCTAGCAAAAAAACCTTTGCTAAGGAGTCAGCAGCAATGGCTGGTGCACAGCTCTGCTGCCAGGCCATGAGTTACCCTTACATGGTGACACAAGGTTTTCAGACCTGCTGCTTGTGCTTGGTGGCTTGGGGTGTTGGACATGCCTGTCTTGGATGTGACCTGCAGCAAACTTGTGCAGCAAACCCTTCTGGAAGTTTTCTGGCTCCTCTTGAGTTCATAGCTTTGGCTGTGCCACAGGCCAGGCTGAGCCCCATTTGCACAGAATGTCCTTGTCCTTCAGGCGAGGGTTGGAGCTGTGGTGGTGGATGCAGGGAACAGGCTTGTTTGCTTTGCGTGTCCCTCTGCCCTCCTTTCCATTGCCTCCTGTTGCTTCCATGCTGCCTGTCCTCTCTTACCTGAATCCTTGTTCTTTGCCCTTTTTCCAGCAGGAATGCAAGTGCTAACCTGCCTCCTCTGTGTCTTGGGATCTCCTTGCTCTGTGCCTCCAGCATCTTCTGGGTGCCCAGGCTGAAATTCTCCCCTCCTGCCCCAGGAAGCGGAGGTCTCCTCCACCTCGTCTGAGCCTGTTGGAGATGCTTGAAAGGATTGTGGAGTTTCAGCAGGACTCTGTAAAGCCCAAAGGCATCCGGCCTGGCACTGGGGGAATTCAGTCTTCTCATGTTTCTTTTTGCCATGCAGGAAGTCAGTTGGGAAGCTTGTGCCAGATCTGCCATGTGGGAGCCACTTTTCCCCGCTGCCCTTTGGGAACCTGGAGTTCAGGCTCACTATGAGCGGCCGGAGGTGACCTGGTGGGTCCTTGTGTCCAGGCTGCAGACCCCCAGGACAGACAGCAGGGTTGCCTCTTGTGATGATACTTGTTCAACTCCCCACCCCCTAACTCTTTATTCTGGACTAGCTGGTTCAGATGGAGATGTTTCCATCATCACCAAAATGAGCAGATCTGGGTTTTTTTAACTAACTTGCTATTATCATTCCTCTTTGAGAGGCAGGAAAGGAACAACTGGTTTTCACATCTGTTTCTTCTACAGCTCAGGGAGGAAGGGGTTGGGTTTGCACGGTAATGTCAGCGTTGTGCTCGGAGACCCTGGGTCTGGGCAGGAAATTACTGCTGGTCCCACAGCCACCCTCCCCAAATCGCTGCAGTACCTGGGCATATGTGAGGACTGTGAGCGTTTAACTGCCACGGCAGATGGGACTCAAGACTCGTCAGAGCAAATATTTAAAGATCCATTTTTATAAAGTCGCTTTTTGGCCTGTAAACCACCCTCCCCACAGCTCCCAGTGCCCATTGCTGTGAACTCCACTGTTCACTGCTCCTGCTGCTCAGCCCTGCTGCCAACTGGCAGGACTCAGCCAATGTGCTGCCTTGGGTTAGTGCCGGATTTTTCTCCTTTTCCCCAAACCCAGGGTTTTATTTTATTTGTTTGTTTTATTTATGGAAGGGATTTTCCTGCTCTTGGCAGAGTGGAACGGGAAGTGATTGCTCTAACAAGGGAGGGTGTATCTTGCTTGCTGCCCAGCCCCATCCCTCTCTCCTTGCTCATGCAACAGTTTTTACTGTCTTGGCTGTTGCTGGAGCAGCAAATGGTGAATCTCTTCTGCTGGAGACAGGAGCTATTTCCCAGCCTCTCTTCTAGGACAGCTTGGAAGACGGGGACAGGGGATGCTGTTGGAAGGGAACTCTGTGTCTCCCTTTTCTCCTGTGTTACCACCTGAAGGGGTTTCTGGGATCAGACAGACACCAAGGCTCAGTCACACATGGCCAGATCCTGGTGGATGTCTTCCTGCTGCCTCAAATTCCTTTTGCAAAAGGCTGAACTGAGGAATGTGTGTCTCCACAGGGTGGCAAGGCTGGGATCTTGTGTCCCCTTTCGTTCCAGAATACATCAGGCACAGGTGCCAGATTCCCAGAAATGATCCCTGACTCCTTTATGTGGCGTGGAGCGCTCTCCAGTTTGCTCTTCCCTTTACTGCTTCGTCTTTCAGCCTGAGCCCCATGGAGCCAAGAACTTACGTGGCTGCTAACACGGGCAGCTCTGCTCCTGAATGAGCAAAAGAAAAATAAATAGCATCTCAAATTGCAGCTTGTGTGCAACGGGCCAGATTCCCGCTCTCTTTCCAGCCCTGCGACTCGAGGTAGTTACTTCTGACTTGCCTCTGCAGTGAAAGTAGGATGGTAACTGGGCCCAGGGATGGTTTTGGGATAGACCCAATTTAATCTCCCAGTGCTTTCATTTCTGCCTTGTGTTAAAAGCTGCCCAAACTCTCTGAGGAGAGCTGCTAACATAACTCGCCGGTGTCTCTGCAGTGCTTGGAGATCCTCAGATGCGAGCGGTTAATGGTTGGACTTGATGATCTTACAGGTCTTTTCCAACCTAAACGATTCTATGATTCTATGGTTACAGAAGCTTTTAATAGCACTTAACTCTCTGGAACGAAGTCCAAAGCAAGGGGAAAATCACAGCTGATAAGAAAAGCCATGTTGGTGCACTGGGTTAAACCCAGCATTGTGCCCTCTAATTATGCAGCGGTGGCCTGGGCTGCTGGAGTAACCGGCGAAGACGGGATGGTTGTGCTCGGCTGGAGGGAGCCAGGGCTTGATTCAGTGCCTGTTGAGATCAAGGGGCCTTTGATTTCAATAGGTATTGAATCAGGCACTGCAATATCAAATAGGCTAATCAGATAATAACTTCAGATCATCTGACATGGATTCGTGTCCCAGAGTTGGGGCAGGAGGAGTAAATTGGGCAGCCAGCTGGGCAGGGCTGTGTGAGCCACGGGCTGAGGCTCGTCCCTAATGAATGGGATGTTCAGTAACTGATGGCAAAGGTGGTCTGGTAACTGAGATGGGGTATGGGCCAGGCACTATCCTGCCAGGACAGAAGATCCAGCATGGGCCTGTGCCTCTCTCCCACCTTGTTCCTGGGTGGGAGTTAATGCAGGGGCACAGCTACCTCTCCATGGTCTTCCCTGCAAGGCTGCAGGGAAATCTGCCCCAGAGCACATCCTCCCCCTCCTTCACTGACCTTGGGGTCTGCAGAGCTGTTTCTTTCTCATATTCTCCCTCCTCTCTTTGGCTGCAGTTGCTCTGGGTTTTTTTGTTGGACTTTTTCCCCCCTTCTTAAACATGTTATCCCAGTGGTTCTGCATCACGGATCTGTCTTGGAGCCGGCTGGCATTGGCTCTGTTGGAGATAGGTGAAGCTTCCAGCAGCTTCTAGCAGTTTCTCAGAGAAGCACCCCTTGCCATGCAAACCCAATTCATGTTAGATCTCCAGATCTTCCCAGGATGCCTATTTGTGGGGCTGTTGCCGAGAGGCTTGAACTTTCTGACCCTGAATCTGTGTTGGCAGGAAACCTGTTCTGTAGCACGAGGCATGATCCCTTTCCCAGGATGCCCAGAGAACTGTACCCTGCTCTTGCAGGAACATAAGATGTTTGTGATGATCCTGATCTCTCCTGTGCTGTACCCATGGCTCATTTCCTTGTTTTTCTTGGTTGTTTTCATTTAGCAGCACCTGGGAAGGTGTGTGGTGGTGAGCAGGGCAGGGGGCAGTACTCTAGGTGTGGGGTATGTGTCTAGAATGATTGTAGCATCACCCACCTCTCTGCTGCTGGACCTCTGCTACCAGTCCTGTAGCTACTCTGCTGGGAAACTGGTGGCTGCTGTGATGTGGCAGCTCAGAAACAGCCCCTCCAGCAGTCGGCTGAAGCCTGGGTTCTCACCTTGCTCCTGGCCTTGTAGATGAAAGGCTTTGGATGTGCTGCTTTGCAGGGATTGGAGGCTGCAAAGCCCAATTCCTCTGGCTTTGGGTTTTAAATCCAGAGGTCTAATTCTGAAAGCTTGTTCTGTTTTGTTTCTCTGTGGTTGGGGGAAAAAAAAAATAAAATCTTCCTGTCCTGCTCTGTGTGTGTTATATGATGTCTCAGCCGAGTTTGAGCCCCAGCCCGTCCCACGATCGCTCTCTGTGGCTGCAGGAATGTTATCTCTGAGGTCTGCACCTGCCCCGACAGACTTGGCTGGAAGTGGGTCAGTAGGTTTAAAAGTTCTGGGAAGATATGTTGTGATCGTATCAGCGTCACACCGTAAAAGAAACAGGCTGAAGTCAAATTCAAGGCAACAACGAAAACTTGGAGAGGAACGGAGAGAAGAGGCAGTGGATCAGCACATGCAGAAATCCCTCTGGGTCCTATCAAGTGATTTGCCAGTGTTAAATGCTGAGTAAAATATAGTGTCTGAGAGATCAGATCACTGGGTATTCCCTCTGGATGGGGAGATCCTGGGTTGAATATCTCTTTGGTGAATCATCTTCTGGAGCTGTCAGAGCAGAGACCTGGCATGGGGTTATCGCTGTGTCCGACTGGCTGCTGGAGGTGACGTTGCTTCCAGGCTATTTGGGCAATACTACTTGAGGGAGACACATAAATAGCATCATCCTGCTCTCTACTATTAAAGCTCTGTTTCCTGAATGCTTGGATTCAGCAACAGCAAACAAAACCCTTCTGGGATGGCCTGAGCTGGGATTTACAGGGCAAGGGGCAACCAGAGGGGTTTTGGCAGGAGTGTGCTCTGCTGCTGTTGCTTCCAGCAGGGCTTGGGAAAGACAAGCCCACAAAGCTTGCCTAAAAAATACATCTCCTGAATTTGCAAGGCCCTTTGAAGGGGTTTTCCAGGTCTTCAGCAGCATATGGCTGTTTTTCTAGCTCCTTCTCTGTGAACTGAGGGGTGGGCCACTGGCAGCAAAAAACATATGAGATCTATAGAGGGAAAAGAAGCAATTGCTAAATGACCTTCATGAAAGATATTGAAGAGCCTATGTGGCACAGGGAGGTGTCAGGCCCATGTGAGAGAATTCCTTCAAGGAAGGTCCAGTTATACTTTTTTTTTCCTTGGCATTTTCCTTTAATCCATCACAGAGACTCCTCCACAGTGAGGTACAGATGTGAAAGAACAGATGTACGAAGAACACAGTGGGAGGGAGAGGACTGTGCAGCCTTCATGATACCGTGGTGATGGGTTGTCTTCTCCAAGGCTGGTCTGGGGATATGCTGTGAGGAAGAGGTACCTGCTGCCCTTCTGCCTTGTTTTGGGGGGTTGTGTCAGCTGTAGCTGGTCTTGGGGGCTGGTTGTCTGCATTCTTCATTTGGGAGCATTCACAGCCCTTGTGGTCAGCATGAGAGTTGGAGATGCTCCATTGGAAAAGCTGTGGGATTACTGGGAGGGGGAGTGGGTTTAAATTGAATCTCCTGCAAAAAACCAGCACAGGCTGGGCCTCCCTGCCCCTGTGGGGGCATATGTTTGAGGGAGAATCCCAACCACTCTCTGCTTTACTGGTCCCTGTTCAGGTCTGTCCAGCCCTGCACCAGGACAGCTGCTATTTAAACACCAAGAGCATTGTCTGAAGCACTCGGTTAAAGCTGGGCTTGGCTGTGCCGGGCTGCTCTGCAACTTCACCGCTCTGAGTACAGACAGCAAGCTGTTCCTGCGCGTGGGCTACCGGCGCTGCCAGGAAAGCTATTCTCATTCAGGAGAGAGAAATGAGCTGTGCAGAAAGGAGGCACGACTCGTATCGATAGGCATCGCCTGCCAGTTCAACCAGTACGTGATGGTACTGCTGCGTGGAGCTGGCTCAGGAGGCTTGATGGGGATGCGTTTGATGCAGGTGACCCCTTGGATTGTGCCAGTATTGACAGAGGGTTGTCCTGGCTGCTGTGGCTAAATTAGTATGGCTGGCCCTGACTTGGATGCTGTAGTGACTCCTTGCAACAGGGACAGAGTGAGACACTGTGATGTGACACAGTAGAGGACACAGTCCCTTGTGTGTCACGTGGGTGTTCAAAGCGATGTCGCACTGCTGCTCACAAGACATTCGTACCTCTTCTGGCCCAGAAAGAACATGGGCATAGAGGTGCCTTGGGCTGCTTTTTGAGCTTCTGTAGTCGCTTTAACGTGTTTCCTCGGGTGGTGTTTGAAGCTTGCTGAGGATGCTGCCCTCACACTGCACAAGGAAGGGATTTATTTCAGCCCCTTGCTTGCATCTTTCAGGAGGAAATTGCTGGGAGTTTACAAAGAAATGCCAACACAGTCCTTCCTTTCAGAATATTTCAGCTCCTGGTGGAGGTGTCTGTGTGTCAAGCAGAGTCCTTGAAGGGTTGAGTGGAGGGTGCCGGAGCCTCTCCACGCTGTAGCTCGAGGGCTCTGATTTTCGGCAGCGCTGGGCTGGCAGGGCGCCGAGCGTGGGGAGGCTCCCTGGGTGCTGGTATCTCCTGCAGATCTGGGATCTGCTCAAGTGTGTCTGCCCCGACGCCAGCCTGTGCTCGGGTCTGCTCTTGTCTGCTCTGATGGTGTGTATGTATGTGTGTGTGTGTCTGCCCTGCGATCCCTTGGCCTGTTTTGGAGTCCGTAGGTGCTATGGGGTTGGTTTCACCCCCAGTTCAGCAGTGGGGGAGCAAGATAAGGGGAGCCGGCTTGGGAAGCAGGGAGATTTCAAGCCATGTCTCTGGGGTGAGAGAGGAAAGCTCAACTCCTGTCTGCCTCATTTTTCTGTATTCCCCTTTTCTTCTCCCAAAAAAGCCCCCAAAAGCCATGCAAGGAAGTGGCAGCCATGTCTCGCCCTCTAAGCTCCCCATGAGAGCCGTGGAGAGGGAGAATACCCCAACTTGGATCTGCCTTCGTGGGACACAGACCCCTCTCCCTCCCCTTTTGGGGGGCTGTGGCGTGCCTTGAGCCAGGGGCTGGCATCCCCCCCAGCCATGGTGGAGGTCCCCAGACCCCGCCGGATGTCAGGGAGCCAGACGGGCTGCCCCGGCCGTTGCAGCTGAGCTCCTGCCCTGAACAATGGGGCCATTGAGGGGCTGGAGCTGGGGGTGAGGCCCGGCTGGGCTGTGGGCTGCGGACAGGGAGGACAGCTGAGCCTGCTTGTTCCACCCCAGCCGAGCTACAGCCCAAAATAGGCACCTGGTGGCCATTTGGAGGCTGGGCCTCTTTGTCCGGAGGCCACGGCTTGTTTGCGTGTGGAGATTTTGTGGAATATTTATGGCTTGGAGAGGGGGAAGGAAGGAGGGAGCTTGGCAGTTGTGTGACCTTATTTTTATTTGTTTTTTGGTGTTAAAAAGGCAGGACTGCCGGTATTTTTGTCCCCACCCCACACCTTCCCGTAGGTGCTTACGCTCCCTTGCGAGCTGGGCTCCTCTGTCCCGGTGCAAGGGCAAGGGGGTCATTCTGCTGGGTGCCGTGATGGCTGGGCAATGGGAACAAGGGACAGAGAGGAGAAAAGCCCCATGGTGAGGTTGTGGTGATCCCAAAAGCCTTCAACCATGGCCGGTAAGAGGGATAAGAGATGTCATCAGCAGCTGGAGCCACTAATGTGTTTGCCCATCTTCATGTGCCATCCCAGTCCCTAGTCCCAGGTTCCTCTGTGGCTGCCACAGCCACCTCCTGCCCCATGGAGTGCACGTGGGTGTCTGCAGAGAGCACTTCCCCGTCCTCCCTCATCAGACCCCCTCTGATCCTCTTTTGTGTCACTGAAATGGACTCTGCCTGGCTCTCATAGACACTGAGCATCTGCTGTGCCCAGTGACTGAAAATTGTACCCATGCATGGATTTCAGGGCTCGACGTGAGGTGTCTGAAGAGGTAGCCGTGTTTTGAGCCCACTTTGGGTTGTGCTGCTGAAAGCAGGGGTTATGTCTGTGTTGGGAAGGGTGTAAAATTAATGCAATGTTTGGATCAGCTCATTAACTAACTGTGCTGGTCCAAATCTTGCCCTTGGAGGCATATGTGCTGCTGCCAGAGCCATCAACATAAAGCCTCTCCCCAGCACAGCCGGGGATAGGATTTGGCCTGTTTATATTCACGGTGCAAAAAGGACCAAAGGATTAATGACTGATTACTTCTCGGGCCAGCGGGAGCCCTGGGTACCCATCCAGTCTGCAGATAAAATGCAGGGCAGACCACGACAAAGCTTTGCAACAGAATCCTCCCAATTACCTCACCGAACTCCCCGCGTGCCGTAAAATGCACCGTCAGCTCTGCAGCCGGCTCTGAGCCCGGAGACGGAACACTCCCGACCCTGCTCCGAGCTGCTCTGGGAGGCTCTGGGAGAAAAGCCTCCATCGTTCCCCCTCTGCCTCACCCTCTCCCTGACCTGGGCATCGTTTGGAGGTGGTTTGGTGGAGCCTTGGCTGGTCCCTACCTGCCTGTGCATGTGTCTGAGCATCCTATCGGCCCCCCCAGCAGAGCCTGCGCGTTGGATGCAGTTTCTATGGTTACTGCAGCTCCCGGGCCCGGGAAGAGCAGTTGGATGCTGGAGCTGGCAGGACCGACGTCTCCCTCTGGATCAGCCAGAAACTTGACAGGGAGTCGGTGTGTGCAGGAGAGACAGAGAGGAGGAGAGAAGGAACCTAGGAAAAAACCCCTGTGTCTGCTGGGTACAGGGGTTGCCCCCAACAGGCTGTCCTCCAAACAGGCTTCAACACAGAGAGGGTGGGGGAAAAAATATAAAAGGGATGATGAGAAAATTGCAGTTCTGGTGCTCACATGAAGGTGACATTTGTTGTAGCATCTCTAACCATCAATTCGGGGATCTAAACACATGGAAGTTTTAACTGCTGCCAGAGCCTGATTATTCTACCCACATTTGTTTTCTTCCAGCCCTTCTTTCCTCTTATTTGATTCTTTTGGGGTTTTTTTATCCTGATATTTCCCTCCCTACAAGCACAGTTTTCCTCCCTCTATCTATATATTCCCCTCCTGCTGGTTAGGCTAAAAGTTCAAGGCGTGTTTAGCCCTCACCACATGTGATGTTGACGGCACTTTGGAATCAACAGGAGTTTTTTGGACAACCCTGCTCCACCATTTCACCTACCCTGCCCCAAATACTCATGGTGCCTACCAAATTGGATTCAAACTTGCAGGCTGCACTTGAAAAGCCCTTTCCAGCTCGGCCACTTCACCTCCTCTGAACTGCTGGCAGACAGGGCAGAGCCTCCGAAACGCGTGTGCTGTAATAGGCATCTCCATCCCTGCTGTTATGGGCAGGGTGTGGGGATAGGAATGAAAATAATTAAGCCAAAGGCTTGGGCAATGAAGGGCTCTCGTTCTGACCTGCTTGGGAGGTAACTGGGAGCACAGGTCTCCCTGGGCTTCCCAGGTGAGGAAGGCTGCTCGCCCAGGGGGCTCTCGGTGAGGCCTGAGCCGGTCGGACTGGCTCTCTCATGTCCCCAGGGCAGCTCCGAGCACTGCGGCTCTGTCAGGCGAGGGTTTGCAATGGGTTACGGCTGTCCCTGACTCAGAGAGGAGAGGGCAGGCAGGCAGGGGAAAGATTTGCAGAGTTCTGGCTGTTTCCAGGGCTGGCAAGCTGAAAAAAAATCCCTGTAATGCCAGCAAACTGCGCCCTGCCCTGTGCACCAGGGCGTTTGTAACCCTGGGTGGAGAAAGGATGAGTTGAGCAGCTCTCCAGGATCTGCACCGAGGACCCTTCCTACCCCAAAAACAACACTGGCTGGCCCTGCCCACCTTGCGTGTGGGGCCAGCAGCTCCCAGGACTGCAGGGGTGGCAAGTCTCCTCCTCATGCAGGGCCAGCCCAGCTCCTTGCAGAGGGGAGAGGCAGCCGTGCCTGGGGAGACGTCGCATGACTCCTCCTGAGTGTGGCCTAATTTTGAGGGAGCCACTGCCCTTCCCTGACTGTCCAGCCCTTTCCCCTTGCCTGTCCCACGCTCTCACATCGCCTCTCACATTCCTGCCCTATGCTGGGCTGAGACCTCATTCACCCAGGTGGAATATTCCGGACTGGTTGGCTGGGCAGGTTTCCAGGTCTCAGGCAAGGTTAGGGGTGCTTTTCCAGTGAGGTGGTTGCAGTTGGAAAGGCTCTTTCCTCCCTGTGTCTGAAGCTGGATGGGGACCAAGCACCTGTGGTCCTGAGCCTTTCTGTCTGGAGCCCTTGCAAAGCCTGGGCTGGATGCAGTGGGGCTCAGCTCCAACTTGGGTTTTCCCCATCCCAGCAAAGGATCTGGAGGTGATGTCTGTGAGACCACCGGCCACTGTGCAAGAACCTCCCACCAACAGTCATCAGCTCACATACAAAAAACCTTCAACCACCTTCTGGGGCAAAATAGTCTTTTTTTTCCTTCATTTGCCATGATTTCCTTTGAGTTGTGGGAAGGCTGATGGAAGCAAAGGCAGGAATGAGATTCCACCTGATTGAGATTTGTCTCTTTTTTTTTTTCAAGGGTGAGAAAGCTGTAGATGCTGGGATGAATTGGTGGCAAAGGCTGTTGAGCAGAGAGGCTTAGGGAGGTAGTGTGGTCCCTTGGAGCAGAGTAACACCAAGAAAGGTGGAGCTGTGTCTGGGGCTATAATACAGCCGTGTTTCCATAGGGGCAACACTGTGGATGTTCCCAAGAGGAGATCACAGCATCTCCGGAAGCACTGGATGCTTTGTTGGTACAAGACCTACCAATGCTCTGCCTTGCTTTTTTGGGGTCCTCTGGGAGGTGGTGAAGCAGAGCAAGAAGCAGCAATTGACCCCAGACCCTGCAGTGCAGACTCCTGCTCCTGCCTTTGCTGGGCTAGCAATGGATTCTGTGGCCCCATCAGCCAGCATGTTCCTGCCAGCAATTCCCTGGCTGCTGCCACCGCCAGAGATGTCGGTGGGAGGCAGAGAACAGGGTGTCTGCAGGCCCCCAGCTCTCTGAATCACCTGCTCAGCCCTTTGGTTGCCGGGACTTGTAGCTGCCTAAGCTGTGTTTACCCTTCCCCAATCCCTTTTCTCCCTTTTCCCCAGGCAGACTGAAGCCAGACAAGAAAGGGCAGATGCGTCTCCCCCACGACAAGTCGCTGCAGGTGAGGCAGGAGCTGCTTGGCACGAACACCTGAGCCACCTGGCCCTCCTGCCGGGTTAACCATTCCGTGCAGGCAGGCAGGAGCAGCGCTGCAGTGGAGCTGGGCAGCTCGCCAGGGAATGCGTGGGAGCAGGGGCCGGGGGATGCTCCGGGGAGAGGGAACGGCCCCACTGAGGATCCTCTTCCCGCGGCTTCAGGCGGCAAGTCGGGACACTCCCAGTCTGGATCGGTGGCTCACGGGCGGCCTTTGGAAATGGAGCATCAGGCCCATAGTTTTCATATTTCCCCTCCTCCTGCCTTACTCCTTGCAGAAGGGAGCCCCTGGAGAACCAGGTCCGTCTGGGAGCAGGGGATAGCAGGGAATAGTGTTCTGCATCACTGGGGCTGGGCAAGACAGGCCAGGTCCACTCCTGGCCCAGCAGGTTGAATGGCTCGCGTCTCCTCAGCTGAGCTGGACCCAGACTGGTCCCTGTAAGAGGTGTGTTCTGGCTTGACGTTGAAACTGGCCTCCCCAGAGGGCATCACGTTCCCTGAATGCGATCACACTGGCAACGCCATCCACGTGCTCTCTGTGGGTTTCAGTGCACCTGCCTGGGTGGCAGCAGGAGCAACCTCTTGGAGCTGGGTGCAGGAATCCATCTTCAGGAAGGCTGCCTGGAAAGTAGCCTGGTTTTCTGAAAGAACAAAAGCTTTACTGAAAATAAGATTTTCCTTCCAATCTATTCTCCTTGTCATGAAGGAGCCACAGTGACTTCTGTTGAAGGAAAGGAAACCTAGTTTTAGTTCCATGTTCTGAGAAATGTTTGAAATACAATGGAGAATGTCTCTGGATTGGTTTTGAGCCCAGGTAAAGGGCAAAAGCTCTTGATTGATTTATATTTCAAACCTCTCTCACCCCACTCGTCTGCCTGGAGTTCCAAACCTCAAAGTGCCCAGCTCCAAAGAATGGAGTATTTGGCACAGGGGCTCATTTGGGTTAAATTCAAGGCTGTTTTTATCTGCTTCAGGCAAATGTCATTGGGATCCTTTTGGTGTCACTTTGCTGTTCCCAAGTAGGTTCCTCGAGAAACAGTAGGAAGCTGAACATGTACATACATCTCTGAAGCACTCGGGTATTTCCGAGTGATGCAACTTCAGATTCCTTTCCCACCTCCCCCCCTTCTCCTTTGCTTCAAAGCCCTTTTTTGGCCTCAAAGATCAGTTTGGGTTTGGGGGTTTTTTTTGTTACTGTTTCAGACTTCTTGAGGTAGAGCCTTACCTGGGAGGTGGGCAGCCTGGACTGAGGACTGAGGGTGGTGCAGGCAGGGTGGCTGGGGAGATGCTGACCCTTCAGGCAGACCCTGTTCCAGCCTGTTGGTCCATCTGTGACTCTGGCCTGACTGTGAAATCCTCCCATGGCCAGGACACATCAGTAGGTGAGAAATAACATCAGCTATTTGCATGCAAGCTAAACCCATGGATCAGGCTGAGTAATGTGCTGTTTCATGGGCGAGACCTGTTGCCTTTCCAGGAGGAGAACTCCTGATCTGTGTGTTAAAACAAAAATTTAAGTAATTTTGCTGTTTGGATGCTCCCTAAAACATGTTGTTTCGCCATTGGTGGCCACTGCTTGCTGGAAGATCCCAGCTTTCTACCTGGCCATCGCTTCAAATCATGTGTATCAGTGTGACAGTGCTATGTGACTTCTATCTGCCCGGTGTGTGGGTGCTCTGGTGTGAGGTCTTGTCTTGCTGAGGCTTTCACACAGCCTGTTCTCCCCAAAACCTGCCCTGTCACTGAACAGGTGCCAGTAAACCAGCCTGGGGAGGGACCATTCCAGTTTCGCTCATCCTCCAGACCTGTAACCAGCTGGCAGCGATGTCAAACATGACTTGTCCCTGCAGACAAAGTCATGCTCAACATCACTGTAATTAATCCGATTCCTCGAGGTCGTGGTTCGAACACAACCTAATTGTCTTGGGGAGGCAACACCCTCTGGGTCACGCGGTGTCTCCTCGCAGGGGTAGGTACTGCGTGAAACCTGGGGAGCAGCTGAGCTCAGAGTGGGGCTCCCGACCCTGAGTCCTCCCCCCAGTGCTGGGGACTCCAAGTGAGGGGCTGGGAGCTGCAGCAGAGCGTTGGTTTTATGTGGGGACCTGCCTTTCTGCTGCCCACCTGCCTTTGCAGCTCGGTCTCCCCAGGAAGGAAAACTGGAGTGAAAACTTTTTTGCTACTGGGAAAAGAGGCAAGCGGGAAGGCTGTGTCCTGTGGTTTACTCTAGCGGGGAAGGAGAAATGTTTTCTCATCTACAAAAATCTTCCAAAAAAAAAAAAAAATTCTGCCATACTACTGCATAGGATAAGCCCTTCTGAAATAACCTGTCAGAAATTTCCAGTGGGGCTCAGACTTTCTGAGCCCTTTTCTGGAATAACCAGAGACAGTGTCTCTAGCCCCTGTGGGCTGAAGGACCCACATTTCTCCCCCTTGATGCTCCATGTGGGACTGACATGATTTGCTTGCCCTGAAGGCTCCATCCTCCACAGGACAGACCGTGGTGGACATTTCCTAGGGTCCCACTGTTCCCCATGAAAGCTCTTGTTTTAACTGAGCTGTAACAAGGCCGTTGGGGTCATGTTCCCACCAGCTCTGCCCTGTGAAGAGGCAAGTGTGGTGTGGAAGAGATGGGGAACTCCACTGTCTTGGTTCTCTATTTCCTCTGCTTGGAGACAGCTCGGTTTTTATTTCCTGAGCAGCTACAGTTCATTGCACAGCGCTTTGAGCCTTTGGACTGATTTTGTACACCAGGGTAGGGCCCCAACCTCACAGTTCCTCCTGCTGCCACACTCCTAAAACCCTCCGGGGGGAAGGAGTTTGGGCTCCCTATTTGCAGGGAACAAGAGTCCCAGTGGTGAGGCTGGGATGTGGAACAAGCAGAGCGTTTTGTTTCGTAGCTCCGTACATGGCAGCGTGGCTAAACGCGGAGGCAGATTTCAAGGCACGGTCGTTTAACTACACTGGGAACGTCTGATTCCAGGCATGCTTATTTCACAGATTTTAGTTGCACATTTCCTGGGCAACAGTTTTGCAAATGTAATTCTGCAGGTAGGCTTTGGGGGGCTGAGGGCAGCGGATGCAGCTGGGTGAACGCTCGCTAGCGAAGGAACACGAAAGCCTCTTCTCCCTGTGCCCTGTGGGTTTGGTGTTGTTTTGTTTTCCCTTCTTCAGATGAAGAGTCGGAAAACATCTGAGACCAATACTGGGATAGAGTGGGAGGAAAGGGAGGTTTTTAACGTCCTGGTCAAGTTAATGGGAGCAGTTTCTTTTATGGATTATGAAGTTGCTTTTGGAGCTTGGCTCTAGTTTGTTTGCAGGGAACATGGTTTGGCTCCCACTGTCCTCAGCAGAAGCAAAGCTGGACCAAAGAGGCCCTTGGTGCAAGACAGACTCAGGATTCAGATTTATCTTTTAAGAGGCCTGTTCTGTTGCCTGTTAGTGGGTCAAATTTTGTAGCTCTGACTCAGCCTGAACTTTCAGTGGCTTTTGCACCTGGAGATTTAAATATCTATCTGCAGGGGAAGTGAGCACCAAACGGCATCCCTGGCTGCAACTCCTTAAGACGTTACCTCCCCCTTTACCCCCTCCAGCTGTTTATTATTTCCCTGCTGCTGCTTCTTACCACCTCCACGGTGAGTCAGAAGAATGGGACAATAATGCTGCCACCTCAGCCGCTTCAGCACAAAGTCTGGCAGCGGCTTCCTTCCAGCTGCTGGGGAAAGGGGGTTTAGGCAGAGCTGCCAGCCTTTGCCCAGGAGCCTTAAAGGAGAGTGCGAGAGCTGTTCCACCGGCGCTGCGCCGGCAGCGGGAGCCTCCGGCACAAGGGAGCAGATGAACAAGCTGCCGGGGGTGGCAGCGGTGGTGATAACATCTGGACCCACCCGAGGAGAGCACATCTCCCGATGCTGTAAGTGCAGGGTTGGGACCTTTCGCCGCTGAGCCGCCTCTGCTCCCACTGAGTTCAGCAAGAGTTCGGGGTGCTCAGCCTCTCGCAGGAGCGGGGTCGTGCAAGCCGCTGGCATTGGGTTTGGCAGGAGCTGCACCTGAGGGAGCGCGCTGGGACTGCTGCCTGCCGGGCTGGGCGAGTACCTTTGGGATGGCTCCTGCCAAGTTCGCAGACACAATGCAAGAGGGAGTCCACCGGAGCCAGCTGTTGAGCTACAAAGCTCTTCCTGGGATGGAATAGTTTTTAAAAGGGAGTTGCCGTAGAAGCCAGGAGTCCCAGGGGAGCTGAAGCCTCCCCCCACCTCCCTTTGCTGGCTGGCAGGGGGCTGCGAGCAAAGCACCCCCATCGCTCCGCACAGGGCTCCGCGGTGGAGGCAGCCTTGTCTTCTTGCTGCAGCCAGGGAGGCATCGCTGCTCTGTCAGCCCCCTCTTCCCTCCCTTTGATCTCTCTTTCCTCCTCCCGTGGCCCCCCGAGTCCCCCCTCCAGCCTCAATCCGACTTGAAAAATCTCAAGGCAAATCCTGCTAAATAGGGAGATTTTGCCCGGCTGCGTCCCTGCCCTCCCTGGTCTCTCGCTCCCTTTGCCGTTTCTGGCCTGCTGGGTTTTGTGTTTCAGTTGTTATAAATAAAGCTCCAGGCACTGATTTGGGTATACAATGACACCTTGTGTTATTAGACAGCACAGGACAGACTTTGCAAGGGGAGCTTGCTCGCCCGCCCTCGCTCTCCTCCGCTGCCTGCGGTCTGCGGGCAGCCTCCGCGGGCTCCGGAGCGGTGGCAGCAGGTGCTTCTGCCTCCCTGCCGCTGTCTAAAATCACAGCCCCTCAGGAAAAAAAACCCACCCCAGAGGATCTCTGCCCCTGCTTGGACCGGGCTGGGTTTAAACATATAGATGGTGGTGGTGGAAATTTCTGCACTTAAAGAAGGGAGTGTGGCAGAGGGTGATGGGGAAAGTCTGCGCTTCCCCAGTTTTGTGCCTCCAAAAAAGCGGGTGGGAAGTGTTTGCAGGGGTGAAGCCAGGGATGTCATTGTCAGCCATCACCTCAGCCCTGCTGGGGGTGACCTGAGCTCACTCCAAATCGTCCAATGCCGTGGTGCTGGGCAGGATTTCACCCTGCAGCCGTGTCACCCGGATCCTTCCCTTCCCGGCCGTTGGGTACCTGGCAGAGGTGGGGGCTGAGCATCCTTTCTCCCCAGGCTCATCCCATACCCACATTGCATCCTCAGCCCCCAGGAAGGGCTTTGTCCTGTGAAAGCCACCTCATGCCAGCCACCCTCTTGTCTCTTGTTCCCCCTGGGCACTAGCACTGGCTGGAGTGGGGGAAACTGAGGCACATGTTGAGTCACATGTGCCTGTTTCTGGCTCTCCCTCAGCATTTCCTCCCTTACTTCAACACTGAGATTTGGGGACAGGACCCTGGGACAGCTGGTATCTTGTCTTTCACTGTGTTTCACTCTGTTTCAGGGAGATAGAGAGAGTCTCTGAGTGCCCAGGTTGTGGAAAAACTGAGGCAGCAATTTAAAGGCCGAGAAATAAAAGTCCAGCCTGCAGAGTTAGGAAGTCTCCCTTCGGGGCTAAGTTGACTTATCCAGATTATTTTAATTCTTTCAAAGACTTTTGGAAGTGGAGTTTCTGGGCACATTGGTAAAGGGTTCTGGTTATTGCAATCTTACTGACAGTTTTGGGCATTATTTGAAGTCAATGAAATATCAAAGATGAAAAATTCCCTCTTGAAAACTATTTCTGTGGGTTTTTTTTTTTGTTTTTGTTTTGTTTTTGTTTGTTTGTTTTGTTTGTTTTGGTTTTTTGTTTTAGTTGTTTGGGTTTTTATTTCTCTTCTTTCCTGTCACGCTTGGGTTTGTGCTGTGAATAAAGGGTACTCCAAGACCTCTTTCTAGCTGGATGAATGGTGCTTTACACTTGCTGGCCACATCACCATGGCCATAAAAGCAGGGTTGGTGCCTGGATTACTGCTGATCTTCTCCTTCTTCCCCACCTCTCGTGAAAGAAAGAACATGTAACACATGGGGTTTTATTTTTGTGGTCTTGTGTTCGTTAGATTGGGTAGATGCAGACCTAAGGAGAAGGTACTAAATACCCTCTTTTTGTGATTTGTGATGCCCATGTTACTTTATAAGGTAAATAACCCAAACTATCCAATAAAATTCCAACACTGTGCATTAATAGAGTAATGGAGATATTTAACGTATGCAGTAAAGCTGCTATTCCAGAGCCCTAGGCCTGCTTGAGTAGCTATAACAGGAGTGAATAAGATCTTTTCCTGCTTTTATTTATACACATATAATATCAAATATTACTGAGTTGTTGCTTGTTAATGTTAGCCAAAGGGGTTAAGAGAAATAAAAAGGGATTTTGGAACCATATCAGGGGAGAAAGAGCAAAAGTAGGCCCATTAATAAATGAGGGAGCTGAATTCAGCAATGATATTGAAGTGACTAAGTTACTGAGCTGCTTTTAAAATCAGTCTCTGGTAAAATCAGTGGAGACAATTAGGAGACCTTGTCAGATACAATCAAGAGCTCCCAAACAGAAGAGCAGCCCACGAGGAAATAGAGAGGCCATGAGGAATAGGGGAATGAAGCCAGTGCCTGCTGAAGTCAGAGGAAAGGCTGATGTTGAGTCTGTGTAGCTGTCACTGGAATGTTGTGCTGGCAGGTCAGAGACGTCCCTGCTGCGGGATGGGAGCTCACCTCTCACCTGGGACATAGGACAAATGTGGGATGGGGTAGGAAAGCCTGGGGCAAGGGGGATGAAGGGAGAAGTATACATTGGACCAGGCACTTTCCATCTGTCCACGTGGCAGAATTCTCTAGTGAAGGAGCAGGGCTGTCAGAGGGAGAAAGTTGGTGTTTAGCACTCCCAGCAATGCACCTGAAGTTGAAAATTTGCTCCTGTGTTGTCTGAGCTGGTGCCGCTGGAGGTATCAGGGCTGTGGGAAGCAGCATGGCGTGGCACATGAAGGGCTTTTTGGGGGTCAAAGCAGCCTGAGGGAACTTAATGGACACAACATTCCACGGCTGGTTCTGTCCAGTGCCTCCAAACATCTCACAGAGCCATGGATTGAAATGCTGCAGTGAGTTCCTGTAAGTGAGAGATGCAGGTGAGCAGGTATAGACTGAATGATGGGAACATCCGTCTGAGGGTCACATGCTCCATCCTGGCCTTTTTCTCAGGATGGTCCAGGTCACTGTTTACATCCCTCTCCTACACCATAGTGAATGTTTTCATTAGATGCAGAAAGGCAGTGAAGTCGAGGAAGAAAGGGAAAGCCTGGAAAGGTTTGCTCTAGGAGGGCAGAAATAACCATGCCACCTGGAAAATGCCAAGTGGATGTAACTGCAACAGAGATCCAGAGGGAAAGAGCTTCTTGCAGAACAACTGAAGGAGGTTTGGAATAAATGTCACCCCCGGTCTGGAGAGCACTGGTCTAAGTGATGTTGTTGGGGACCCAGCTCTGAAGCTGGCTGTGGTCTCAGAAAGGCTAAAACCTTCTGTTATGTACATCTTGTATAAGTGCAAGATCTGTCTTTTGATATTTTTGGGGCAACAGATGCTGAGGCCACGTGTCAGACAGCCCTGGAGACACTATCCTGCTTCCTTCTCTCTTGCTTGTGTTCACAGCACTTTTCCAGTGCCCAAGCCTGGGCTCTGCAATGACATCCAAGTGTAAACCCACTGGGAAGGGATTTGGAGTAAAGCACTGCAATGACATGGAGCCTGAAGGATAAATGCGGGAGGAAAGGCTGAAAGAGTTAAGGCCTTGGATTCTCCTGGTTACTTTGCAGGGGTGTCCAGGATGCAGGAGAACAACTGCAGCCCTGGGTGCAGTCCTTGGTGAAATGATGTATGGCAGAGACTGTAGCTGTTCTTTATAAAAGAAGGGTGTAAATGCAAAGAAAGAGGCTTGGAGGTACCCAGCCTTTAAAATGTCAAGTGAAGGTGGGAGTGGTAGGACTGAATCACACAAAGGAAAATGGAGGCTGAATAGTGGTTAAAAACCCGGCAAACGAGGCAGCAGCAAGACAGCAGCTCTCGAACGACAGGCTGGCAGTGCCAGCTTCGAGTTGTTTTAAACACAATTATGAGGAGCTCTCGGATTTAAAGGTGTTTTGCAGGAACGTGGTGAAGGGGTGGGCTTGCTCCAGCCTTTCCTCACTGAATTGCCTTGAATTCCTTTGGCTAAACTTGTTGTCATGAGAGGAATTGGTTCTCGCGGAGCTCAGCCAGGGCTTGCAGCTGTGTGGAGGGTGGGAAAGCTCCCTTGGAGTTCCCCAGCTCCTCCTCGATGGGAGGCAGGTTGGGTGGTTGGTTTGTTTGTTTATTTTGGCACAGAAAGATGGGATTTGGAGATCTGAGTTTGATTCCTAGCTTGTGGGCTGATAAGTAAATAACAAAATCTCTGTTCCTTGGCTTTCCCAGCTCTGTAATGGGGATAAGGACCTTCCCCCATGTGCTCCCTGCTTTGTTGTCCCATGGTCTCATCCAGTGCCCACTCCAGGTGCTGGGATGGCTCGTGCTTCCCTTGTCATGTGTTAGATTGACCTCCAGGTTAGGAGCTGTGAGAGGGGAAAAACTGGGACAGTGCAGCCCAGATCTCTCTAAAATCTGTGTTCTTACAAACTGCCCAAAATCACCTGTTGAAGAATGCTGGATAAGCAGCTTCTGAGTGTTATGTGCTTTATTTATCACAAAATATGAAGGAGGGGAATTGCTGGTGGGGTTTGAAGAGATTCCCCTGGAAATTCATAATGTCTTGATTTTTTTTTTTTGATTCTGGGACTAAGAGGATCCTTGGAAGAACAACAAGACAAGCAATCCTTTTTCTGCAGGTGTGAGACACAATTATGATTCCCATGTGGCTGAGGCTGGAGCCTGGGTAGTCAATGAAGGGGTGAACACTAGAGAAGTGTCCACAGTGTTGGGGAGATGCATCAGCTCCAGCTCTGCTGCCTTTTACTGGAGTCTCATAGAGGTTGCAATTCCACACTCAGCCCTTCCCTCCGCTTTATCCCATCCATCTTCCTCTTTCCTCTTTCTCTTCAGCTATTTGGTCTAGAAACAATCCTGATGCATTTTTTAATGTGGCTTCCCTGCATGTAGATTTCCTTCCTCTTCTCTGTGCAGACTCTTTTCACCCTCTCAGTGTCCCTGAGCTGCGCCCGGTTTTCGACAGCCGACGTTGGCCATGGTGGCTTTGCCCTCCGTGCTGGAATGCCGACAGCCAGCACTCTCCTCACGTGTCACTTCTGAGCCTCAGTGCCTTTCCTTCCCCATCACGTGACTAGAGTTTGTGGGAATCTGTTCTGGTTTAAGTCTAAAATACGCATTTGAGACAGAGAGGGTGGGAGAGAGGCATGCAGACCTCATGCCTCAAAGCCCAACCCATCCACACTCCCAGACTCCTTCCAAAAGGAAAGTCAAAGAATCACCTGATCCATGTTTGCTCCAACTCTCATAATTCACAATCAGCCTTTTGGGCTGCTCTTTGTTGGGGGGCTGCCCCATGGGGCTAAAATTCTGTAGGACAACAATTTTTAGTGGTTTGCACGTCTTGCCTCCTCCCTGAAGCCATGGGAGCAGCTCATGGAGGGCAACAGCATGTTGGCCTCAGTGGCACCTGACACGCTCAGTCTCACATGTGCCCATTTTACAGGTTGGAAACTTCAAATAATGAGCTTTGTCTCTGCATGGGTGACCTGCCTGCAGTGCCTGTGTTCCTAGTGTTAGCTCCTCTTTCTGGGTGGCCCCAGGTGGGTGGACAGCTGGGGAAGGCACCCACCTCTGTGAGGTAATAAATCCTGGACTTGCACAGCCACTAACATGTGACTGAATTTTGCCAGATTTGGCCCGTTTTCTCTGGGCTGGGTGTGTGTGACCTGGAGATGTCCCCAGGAGAAAGTGTCCAGCTCCCCTACAAAGGAGTGCATGGCTCTTTATGTCTCAGTTCAGTTTTCCATTTAAACACCCCTCGCTGCCAGGGCTGACAAATTCCCTGGGTGACCCCAAAGGAGGTGGCTGCCCAGTGTCAGCGTGGGGGGTACCCATTCAGGACACCCAGCAGGAGCCCAGAGCCTGCCCAATCTGCCACCCCGTGCCGCTCCCTGCTCCAGCCCGGCTGAGCTGGGAGCTGGCTGGTGAGCCAGGGAAAAAAGAGGCTGCAGCGAAAGATGGAACAAACAGAATTTTTTTTTGCATCTAGAGGGGGAAGCACAGAGCTAAAAATAAAACGGGAAGATCAGTATCTGTCAGGCTGACGGCGGATTGGCTCTGTGGAAATGCATGTAATTACCAGGCTGTAGGTAGACATTTGCATGGAGCGAATAGCAAGCTACTGAGACAAGGTTATGCTTTAACCTTTAAGTCCTGAATCTGCTGGAAAACTAAGACAGAACTGCAGGAAATTAACTTAAATTAATCGAGTCGCTGTGGCTGAGCCACATGTTACTTCAGTGTGTGTCACTTCATGGCACACAGTGTCTTGCTGCCCCTGTGCCCTGGCTCCTGGAGGAGGGAGATGCTTTGGAAGCAAGTTTGGCATGCGTGGATCTCTCCCTCGCTTGGGGATTTAACCTGACTGGGAAGAGGAGCAGTGGCTTTTTGTGGTCCATGTGCCTCCTTTCTTAGCATCCTTTGAGCTGGTAGTCTCCAAACGGGTTGAAGGAATTTGGGCAAAGGGATCTGTCCGAGGGGACGCTGCGGGGTTGAGTGGTGGGTGCAGGTCAAATCCAGCTATGCTGCTCCATGGAGGGCCGGGGAGGGAATGTGGTTGAGGGGATGGATGTTTTGTTGAGTGCCTAGAGCCTGAGCTCTGTATGCAGAACTCTGCAGGCACCATTCAGTGCTGAAATTGTACGGATTAGAGCAAAGATGGTTCTTTTGTGCGTGTTTGTGGGTGTGCAGTGCCTGACACGGTGAGTGCAGAACTGATCCGGTGGAAAACACACAGAGCAATGAAAACCATGCTTGCAATGCTCCCACTCTGAGCTCCCATCGATGTTCCTGATGCTTTTGGGTTCCATGTTATCTGCTTCCCCGCTCTTGCTGCTGCCCATCATCCCCAGGTCAGGCAGCACTACAGGGCAGGAGCAGTCTGGGGATGTGTGATGGGAGGAGGGAGACTACTTAAAGGAGAAAAGATGGAGATACCATGGGTATATTTCTCATTCCCAGCTGGCACAACCACTAGAGCTGCTGCTGCTGTGGGATGCAGGTTTGAGCACCTGAGTCAAGCTGAGGATGGAGGGGAAGCACGCTGGAAAACACGTGGCTTTGAAGCCTGTGGTGACACTTAGCCTTCTGTTGTCACCATGCTGCCTTGAACTGTGGATGTGGTTTGGAGAATCCCAATTTTTCCAGCCTCTTTGCCTCTTTGTTGGCCAGGCAATGCTTGTTTCCAAAAATGCTGCCTTCTTCCCTCCAGCTTGGGGACAACCTCGTCCACTGTATCGAAGCCATTGCTTGGCTCATTCTGGCTGTGCTTCTGTGCCGCGTAGCAGAAGCTGAAAGTAGAAACAGTGTGGTGGGACCAGCTGGTGCAGAGCACGACCACTCACCTTCCCAAAGGGCTGGGCCACTGGGAGCTCAAGCTGCTCCATTGGCTCCCCATCAGCTTCTGAATCCAGTTTAAGGCTCTGGCTCTAATCTTCAAAGCAACTAATGGAGGAAGTGCCAATGGCATCAAAGGCTGAATTTTGTTCTGTCAGCAGCACAGGCGGCTCCTCTGAGACACTCCAGAGCATGAAAGCTGGGATGAAACCTGGGAGAGCAGTCGCAGCTGGCCAGGATGTGACAAGGGTGGCCAGTGGTCAGGGCTCTTGGCCCAGATTCTGGGATTTTGAAGTTGATTCTTTGCTCTGTGTGACACTAACCCCAGGTTCAGGTGCCTGAACACCAGAAAATCCTCAGACCTGGGGCTTTGAGGAGTTTATGCAAAGGGGAGCTGGGGCTTTGTCTCTCTGCCTCTAGTGACCCATCTGTGAAACACAGATAAGTGCTGCCTCATTTCTTGGGGTGGTCAGAGGACAAGCACCTTGGAGACTGCGAGACCCTGTGAATTGGTGACATCCTAGGATGTACTTTAGGCATGAGAGGAAGCAGTCTTCTGTGTGAGTCTGGACAAATCTGCACAGTCCTTATTGTTAGGGAACAACTCATCCTTTTGCTCTTTCATCCAAGAGGGACGTTCATCCCCCCAGCCAGGCATCAAATCCAGCAGGTAACTTGTCCCCAAAGGCAGCACTGCTAGAGACTGCACAAAGCCTGGAGAACGCTGTGACATCTCGTGGAAGGTACTTTTACTCCAGCAACGACTTGGGATAAAGCCCACAGACTTCCTGCCTGGCTGATGGGAGATGGAGGATCAAATTGTGGTGATCAAGGTGCAAGGTTTGGCTCTCTGTGTGCTGAGTCCCTTTCTTGCCTTTATCTGCTGACAAAAAAGAGTTAAAACAGATGTACATTAGCCTAGGGGAAGTTTTGCTTTGTGACTTCTTCAAATGAGAGTGTGGTGTAAAAGGGACATGAGGTTCAGATCTGCCGTTGTCCTTTGTTCTGAAATCCTGCTGTCTTCTGCCTACCTGGATCCATGTAGAAGGAGTGGGGACTGAGGTTGACAATATCATTGTCTTAGAGTGGTCCTGGAGTCAGATCTTGGAAAACTTTCCCTTCCAAAAGAGCACCAAGCTCCTTGAAAATCTTGCTTTGATGGTTTCTTCCCCACCTTTTTGAAAATCCCCCTCCTAGATGCCTTCCTGTTTGAACTCACTGTTTTTTCCAGCCCTTCAGCCAGCAGTGTTTTTAACTCAGGGTGCAGCCTAGGAAAAGAACCTGGAACACCCTGTCTGAACTACAGGCTTCCCCTGCATGCAGGAGACAGACCTTGAAGAAAGCCAGTTTTGCCCAAAATTCAGCCTGTTGTTTTTCCGGCTCTGTCAGTCGGCCTGACAAAAGCTAAGGCCTCTCCCTTTTCCCTCTCCCTGACTGCCTTCGATCCACACTCTTTTCTTTGGATGTTGGTTCCTCATCAGTAAGCAGCAAGCAAGAGCCCTTCCCTCGTTACAGCAGCACGAGGCAGAATTTAAGGCAGTCGGGTCTTTTGCAGGAGGAGAAGGCAAGTCTGGAACAGCTTTTGGAGAGGGAGATGCTGACAGTGGGAATGACCACCAGCTTTCCAGCATGCCTTTGTTGAGCATGCATGAGGAAAGGGTTGTCCCTTGTCACTTACCCTCTGTGGTAATGATAAAGCTTGTTCCCACAGGCTTTACCATCGTTTTGGCACCTCCTTCCTGGGTTCCTGCTTTTGTCGATTGTTCGTGAAGTCCTGTGGGAATTTAATTGTCCCTAGAGCCCCAGCCAGTGCCTTGGGGTGTGGGGGGACAGCAGAGAAGGCTCCTGCTTTGTTCTCTCCATGGCTGCTCACACGCAGAGGGATGAACCACTCATGATGCAGCTCTGGAAACTGCTGTTCACGATGCACTGGTTTGGGGCACCTTCCAGTTGGCTTTTAAGTGCCAGGCTGTCGCCTTGGCGTGGGCAAATCCTTTGGTCTGGTGTGCCCATATCTGCCTGAACTAGCTTTAAATTAGTCTTAGTAGCAGGGCATAAAGGACTGGGTGTGTTAGTTAAGACCAAGGTTACCGAGCTCTGTCCCTCTTGGAGTAAGTACGTGCTCTACCCCTGGCCTTGCTGCAGCTGTGCCAGGCAGTGCTGTGGAGGTACCCATCGCTAGATGTACCCATCATTAGATCAAACTGGTTACAAGGATCACATTCCAGTGCTTTAAACCTGTGCCTTGACAAGCCTGGGAAAGCTGGAGTGCTGTGGAAGCACAGCTGGCTTGGTCTGAACAACCAAGCTCTAGGTCCAGCCTCGTGTTGGGCGTCCTTGCGACTTTGACGCAATGCTACATCTTTGTTTTTGTGGAAATGAATCAAAAGAATGAGGGGAAGTGCTTACAAACCCATTTTTAATGAAGATCCTGATGTGCAGGCTGATCCTTTGTCCAGATACGAATGTATTTATGCCGGTGGCATCTTGCCATTCATACAGCGACTTACACATTTTGTAACGTGATAGCAGTGTATACAAGTGAGGCTGGAGCACAAAAGACTGAGGGATCAGGGTTTGGCCTTTCCTTCCCCTGTTCTTTGTGGGGCTACACTGGTTGATACCAGCTGGGGAGAGGGTGCCTTTACTTTTCCTTGACTTGTTTGAGAGGAACATGAAGCTCCAGTATTTGGTGTTGGCTGTACACCCACAGTATTGTTGTGTTAGGGGTGCCTGGTGTGATGAAACCCCAAGCTTCGCTGCAGCTGAGATGCTGGAAAGAGGTTGAAAATCCCAGCTTTCATCTTTTGTCACAAATAGTATCTGAAGGAATTTGGACTATTTTTGCTGTTTGTTTTTGTTTCTCCCCTCCCCTTTTAACTATGCACCTTAGCATTTTCTGTGGGCCCTGTCACTGGGATAGCTCCACTTGGACTTTGAAACAGATGACTCAGCTTCATGGTTGTTTAGAATAGTTTTAAGTTATTTTTGCTATCCAGCCCCACTTTCTATCATCATGCTGCAATTACTGAAGTTCCAGCTCTGCAGGGGAACACTTGCTTCTTTTAAACAAATGGTTTCCTTTGGAATTAAAAAAACTTCGTTTATGGAAACATTTCTGTGGGCTTTTGATTATTAATTTATTATGAAGGGTCTAATTCTATTTTATTAAAAATACGAAATCTCAATTTTAGCAAACCTAAATCTGGAAGCGCCTTTTTTGAACCAAGGCAGCTCCTTCAACATGGATTTGGGGTGTGTGTATGTGTGTGCGTTTCTTTTTAAATGGTAAATCTGCCTTCCGCTGGCGCTGCGATATGTGGTTAATCCTGTTGGGCTTGATCTGATCGGGCTGGAGCTGGAGCTGAGCAGAGCTGAGTGTAGCGTGGGAGATCCCATCTCTGCTGGGAGGGCAGCCTGGCCTGGGGCTGGCTGACACCCCCTGCCCCTAAGCTGCTCTCTCTGCCTGCTCAGCCCTGGGTTTCAGTGATCCTACCTGTGCTGGGAAGGGCTTTGTCTATTAAAAAAATAGGAAAATTGTTTGCCGTATCGTTGTGATCCATAAATCTGATTTTTAAGCTGTGTCAACTGTGTGTGGAGACTGCCCAGGCCAAGCTGATTTCAAGTGGGGTGGCACGGGCATTTTTAGCCCTTTCACATGGGCTGATGTAACGCCTGGTTGCTGTTTTCTCAGAGGTGAGATGTGCTGGTACCGGCTCTGGAGGTGAAGTGCCACCTCCTCCTGCCCCAGCTCTCAGGGATTGACGTGCCGGCTGCACCTTGTGCGGGAGAACAGAGCCCACATCTCTCCGGAGGGTCAAGAGATCAGGAGATCAAGAGAAACCAGGCTGAGAAAGGGGCTGGG
This sequence comes from Cephalopterus ornatus, assembly GCA_013396775.1. Classification (NCBI taxonomy): domain Eukaryota; kingdom Metazoa; phylum Chordata; class Aves; order Passeriformes; family Cotingidae; genus Cephalopterus; species Cephalopterus ornatus. The sequence continues at coordinate 45,653 of VZRE01001707.1, forward strand.
GAGAGCCAGGGCACCCAAGGCTGTCAGCTGGCTCTCGATGGGTGCAAGCACCCGTGTGCAAGTCCTGCCTCTGAGTCATGGGGGGGATCCACACTGAGGGACCTGGGATCCAAACCTCACCCTGAGGGATTTCTCCTCTACCAATGCTGGTGAGAAACCCTCCTCACCACCACGATTTCGAAGGCTGTGAATGGAGGCACTCAGTGTGCCCCCTCTTTGGGGTGCAGAATGAACCTGACCAGGCAGTGGCTGTCCCGGGGTCCCCCACGGGACCCTGCTGGGACAATGGACCCTGCTGGGACCATTGTCCAGGGTGTGGGGCTGTCAATGGCAGGGGACATCCGATTCGGTGGCGCCTGGGGCTGTGCTGGCTGCTGGGAGCTCTGGTGGCTTTTGGCCAGCACTGAGGGTGGTCCCCTGCCTCTCCATCAGGCCATGGGAAGGGAAAGAGGAGGGCTGCGTTCCCAGGGATTTTTTAGGGTATCACTGTGATTTTTTTTTTTTTTTAGGGAGGGAGGGGTGCTGCATTTAGAAGCTTGGCCTTAGGGCGACTTCCTCTCTTCCCACTGTCTCTGGGCTCTCCTAGAGCCTCTTGGCCATAGCAAGGAAGGGGTTAAAGCTTCCTCCCAGGCCTGGGAGCTGCTGCTGGCTGCCTGTTGCCCTTCCGGGGCTGCCGGGCTGAGGTTTGCTGGTATGTGTGCAATGCGGCGCTGGCCGGCCAAGAGCACCCAGCCCTTGCCCCAGCGCTGTGAAATTCCCGGCACAGCCTCCCCTGGCTCGCTCCTTCAGTGCTGAGTGATGGGCTGGGGATCAGGGACCTGCTGCGAGAGCAAAGACAGGGGCTGGAGGACTCCAGTCGGAAAAGAGTCGAGCTGCGAAGCAGCAGCCTGGGCTCCACTGAGGCGCTCTACACAGAGGAGCGTCTCTGGACGTGTCTTTGTGCCCTGCGTGCTCATGTCTTCACCTTCACAATGCTGTGGGTTGGGGGTGGGAGGGTGGCAAAATGCTTTGGCCGCTCCCGTGGGATTAGACCTGATGGGGAGTTGAATTTCCAGCAGGCTTTTGCTTCCTGGGGCAGGGGAGAGGGTTTAGTGCAGACGCAGGCAGGAGCTGAAAAACTGCAGCAACAGCAGTAGAGTTCAAGCCGAAACAGAGTGAGAAGCCTTGGAGGGGGATGCAGACTGAGGGAGATGCAGATTGCCTGGAGTTCTCTCTGCAACAAAAATTTATGTCCCTTATATAACTGGGGAAAAGCAAACAAAGAAACTTGTCTCCAAGTGGGAACATGGTGTCACTGGGAGAAATCCCGCAGCAAGAGCAAGGCCTCCGCTTTGCTCCCAGGGCTGTTAACTCCTTGGCAGGAGGACAATGCTTTTAGTGCTGAATTTTCAGCTAAATGATTCTTGAATATTCCTGAAGAATTGCGTGAGCTGCCTGATTTAAGCAAATCACGGGAATCATTTTCTGCCCTGGTGCTTTTTGGGGTTCAGTGGGGCTTCTTCTGCCCAGGGCAGGGATTGCTGCTGGCTCTGCTGAGCTGCCCCCACGCTCTCCCACCAGCCAAAAGGTTTGCTGTAGCTGAAGGACTGTGCTTTTCCTTTGATCTTCTGCAGCACCGCCATTGACATTGGCAGGAACCATCCTGCAGACCAAGGCTGTTATATGGTGCTAATTTTGTAGTCTCAGATAACACAGCCTCTCTAAAAATGTCATTTGGGGCCATTTGCGGGGTGAGTTTGACACCGCTGAGCTCTGCTGGGATGCGTGTCCTGCGGGAGGACCTGGCACACGTGGGAGGTGGCACTCAGTGTCGCTGGGGAAGCTCGTGGACAAGTTTTTCAGCAAAAGAATTTCTATTTCTCTTCTGCCTCTTAAACTATTCCAAAATGACAAATAAAATACTTGGTTGCTCCAGGCCCTCAGGCCAATGCCAAAATGAGATCAGTCAAAAAAAGGAATAAATGGGAGGGGGTGATTTTGGATTATGGTTACACCATAACTTTTCTGTTAACTCAAATTAAGTTAAAAAAGGAAATTTATTTAACCAAGGGAGATGTTTCGGATGCCAGTGGCAATAGACTTGATTGTGGTTTTTTTCTTCTTCTGCACAGGCAATTATCAAATTAATCGCCTTTGATATGAACCTAATATCAACACAATCACTAATATATTTATTCTTGCCCACTGACAGCTATTCAATAAGTTGTTTTTCTGTTGTTTTGTCAAACTCCACTTTCTTTTGCCTTCATGTTTCTCTGGCAAGTCAGAGGGACAGTTTCTGTGTGGAAATCCCCAAGTTCCCTCTTCGAGATTCTCACCACTGCCCCTTTCACAGGGTCATTGCTGTTGCAAAAAAAATTCAATCCGAATATAATTAACAGCCCCAAATGTTCCCAAATTGTCACTTGCTATGGGGGAGGGAGCCGCTCTTGTGCAGGGAGCTGTAAAAACACCCGTGAATGGATGAACCAACCCTCCCCAGATCGTTTGTGCCTGTAAATCCGCGGCAGCTGAGGCAGAGGGGTGGGATTGCACAGTGTACAGAGCAAGTCAACAGCTCAGCTGGTGCAACTTGCCACTGTAGTTTTACTTTGGTTTTTGGTTTTGTTTTTTTTCCCCCCCGCTTTCTGTAAGGGAACAGGGCCTCTGTGATCCAGCCTGTGCCTGTGTGCATACGTGTCTCTCCTTCCCTCTCTCTCCATTTGTTCCCGCCTCCCCCTGTTTTTTACCCAGCGACGAGTTCCAATTACGTTTGGCTGAAGGAAAGAGCTCTCATGCGGCTCCCACAAGTCTTGTGAAAATGGGTGGGTGGGTAAAGAGAGAGTCAAGCGCTCGACCGCTGCATGGGAACTCAGCCCTTACGAGACACCAGAGAATCCACACTGGACAGGCTAATGGGAGGACCATTTTTTTTTGCCCTCCCACCCCAAGACTGCCTTGTTTGGAGGAGCCGGAGGGTGGTAGGAGGCAGAAGACAGTTGAGCGCTGCCTCGCTACCCCAGGCTCAGTGGGCCTGGAAAAAAGGGATGTTTCTGGGAGTCAGCGGGGGAGATCTGGCAGCATGTTCGTCTCTGTGTCCTTTGGGCTGTAGGTGCAAAAGGCAGGTGAGGGTGAGTCAGCCCTGAAGAAGCAGGTGCTTAGATTAGATCTGACCATAGGGAGAGCTGGAGAGGGGACGAGTAGAGAGGCTCCAGACAGCATTTCCCACAGGAGCAGCGAGGCCAAACCCTGCTGGGCAGTGAGGCCTGGGCAGCAGGTATGTCCAGTTGTCTGTCAGCAGCTTTGGGATCTTCAGGGATAGACAGCTGAGCCTGGCAATCTCCTGGCTTTTCCAGAAGGAACCCTTGCAGGGAGAAGCTGGGAGGACATGATGCAAAGCAGCAGCTGCTGATGCTCCCTGGTGTGGCTCCCTGCAGGACATTTACACTTTGTGGGCTTGGAGCCTGCCAGGGTGTCCACACTGGACCCCACACTGGACCTGTCTCCTGTCCACCTTCACTCTCCATGTGCACCTAGTGGGTTTTAGCACTGTGATTGGGAAGTGAAACCTGACACAAGTAAATAAATACCTTGACAGTCTGTTTTCAGCTGGCAGAGAATGTAAATTATCTCATTTGAACAAGGCTAATGCAGAATCAAGCCATTGGTCCCAAATATCCCTTATAAGGGCAGATGAGAAATATTCATGGCACCTTCACTCCCAGAATATTGCTTTTATCTTTGTGGTTCCTTGAGTGGCAATATAAAAGTTACTGATTTTGCACTTTTTATGCATCTGAACCTGCAGACTTTGAAATTCGTAGGTTTGTCTGCATGATCTGCCTCGTCAGATCCATATCCTTGCAGGCACCTAGGAATGAACTACTCTGTAAGCTCCGCTGTACTTACTTGGGTGTAACGTCCTGTCTTGGGAATGTCCTCAACCAGAGCATTGGGACAAGTGGAGTTGAGGTTGGGTTTGAGACATTCCAGGGCAAGGTAGAACCTGACTATGGAAATGCTTGTGTGTGCAGTGCTGTTGTTGTGACCCCTGTGGCTCCGTCAATCAGAAGTTGGTACGGTGAAAGATCCACGGGGCAAGTAAAGAGACTCACAAAAACTTTGGACCAGAGCCATTTTGGAGAGCCATGCCCTCCAGGTTCAGTGCCTGCTTCCTGAGTTTGCTGTTACCGGGAGCACCCAGGGACAAAGCAGGATGTGCACAGTGAACTGTTCAGGGAAGGTACTGGGATGCAGAGGTTGAGCTTCTTCAGCACATCCAGGGGCTACTTATTTCTTCCTTGGGGCCCAGCTCAGGCTGTTTCAGGGAGGTTTCTGTGCTGCCCTCACCTGAGGGCTTGATTGATGTGAGAATATCTTGCTCCAGCTCAAGCAGCGAGCCACGAGCTTGGCTGGGGACAGGGGTCCCACCAACTCTCCTCCTGCAGGTGATGGTGGGAAGAGGGTGAAAGGCACCAGCCTGCCCTGGTCAAACCAGAGCAGGGGCAGCAGCTGGAGGTGGAAACTCCCACTGGGTTCTCACCCTCCTTCACGACATGGCCACGAAGGTCAGATTGTCCCGAAGCCTCGACCGTGTTTGTGAGCGTTGGTCTCTTGGCTTCGCTCCTCGCTCCGTAGCGGGTTTTTCCCTTTAAGAACGCCGAAGATTGATTCCCTTGCAGGGCGCATCGCCGAGCCGAGCCATGTCCAAATGGTTTGCACGTCTGCATTTTTTACTGCTCTCGTTTAATATGTATGCAAATGCAGTCTCTCCTGTCCTCACTCTCTGTGTGGGTTTGCACAGTCAGGAGCACATTCCCATTACCGCTGCCCATCTCCTGCTCTGCTCGGCATTCGAGGAGACTGCCTTTGAAACGCTGATAGATGGAGGTGCAAGGAAAAAGGAGAGAATGAAGGATTTTTGTAATTTCTTTGCCGGGGAGGGTGGAGGAGTTGGGAAACCAGAGAAAGGAGGTTTAAATATATGCAAAATTGTTTATTGGGAGAAAGGAGGAGGGAGGGCCCTCCAACTCTGAGAGTGAGGGAGCGTATTTCATATGCCATTCCATTTTCAGAGGATTTTAGCTGGAGGTTAGGGAAAAATCCAAGCACTGGCAATAATCTTGTGATAGCGGAAATATTCAGCTTTTCTCCTGATAAATAGACACGTGTTGTAACCAAAGTCGGTGTTCCAGGCCTGGAAAGCATTGTTGGCTTTTTTTTTTAAATTTTTTTTAATAAATAAGGAGCAAGATGTCCAGAGTTCCCTGCCCCTTTGCAGGGAACAACTGCTGCTACTTTCTTTTCTTTAATTTTTTAATAGCTGTATTTCTCCAAAGCACTTCATAAACAGCACCCGTGAAACTTGGACACTTGTACACCCAGAGCTACATTTTTATAGGTGAAATGGGAAACTGTGTGTTCTGGCTAAGGTGGGAAGCACCTTCAGAAATGTGGCCAGAAGTAGAGGAGCTTTTCCTGTCCCCAGTGATGGTATTTCTTCAACTTAGGCTCTTTGAAGTTGCAGATCTCCAGTTTTGCATCTGCTTGGAGGTAACTGTGAAGGCTGAGGAGGTCCTTGCTCTTGGTGTGGGAAGCAGGGGATGACACATCCCTTCATCACCCAGATGACTCTGGAGGGGAAACGGAGCCTCATGCTGCATCCCGCCTTCTGCGGTGAAACTTTAAATGCCAAAGGGCCAGATTTGCAGGTGTATTTTAGGCACTTCAAGTCACTCAGTATTTTAATCTTTAACTGTGAAACACCTTTAAAACCTGGCTAGTTTTGAACCCCATTATGCAGTGCCAAAGCCTTACTGAGCTGCCATGGCTGGTTGAGGATGGAGGGTATGGAGTGGGAGGGCTGCCCGGAGCCAGGGGCCACGAACCCCAGGACAAGGGTAGGCATGGGCAGCCTCCTGCTGATTGTGCCCTCCAAAAGCCTAGGGCTCTCCGTGGAGCATGGATAATCCGTCTGAAGCCAGATCTTTTCCAAACTCTTCCAGGAGTTCATAGACAAAGTTAACTTTTGTTTCTAGAAGCCAAAGGACTTTGAGTGCTGGGAAACCACCTCTGCTGTGGCAGGACTCAAAAGATCTGTTTACTTTTGCATCTCCAAGTTGAGCAAGAGTGTTCTGTGTCTCTAGTGCTGGATGTTGTGAAACCCCTTTCCACACAGCAGCATGGAAAAGTCCCTCTGAGGGGGGACAGGCAGAAACCACAGCAGTGCACTGACCTTGTGCTGGGGCTCTGGTGCATTCAACTCAGATCTTGTCTTTGCTTTTGGCACAGAGTTAGAGAAATCAAGGAGTGATGTTAACAGAGGTGTTTGGAGGTGCTCAGCCCCTGTGGTGATGTGCAAGAGTGGGTTTTCTTCATGTAACATGCATGGAAAATCTCACTGCTTGGAGATGAGCTCCACGGGCTGCCTGCTCTTGCCTTTATCTCTCTGGGGCTCTGGGCAAAAACCTGCCTTTGGCAATGTTGAGACATGCTGTAGCTGCCAGCCAAGGTAGCATCGCAGCCTGCCCCGCTCGCTGGGTGCACAGCCCGCATTGAGGGCTGGCTCTGACGCAAAGGGCTGCTCTTTCTGCTTCTTTTCTTTCCGTCACATTTGGGAGGTTTATCCCGTCCCTTATCAACAGCCGTGTTGTTGGAGGGGGCAGGCACGGAGCTGCCGTGAGCAGCTCCTGCTCTGCTGCTCCTGGCTGTCCCTCAGCTCCCCTTGCACCGTGTTTGCTGTGAAGTGTCTCGTGCCGCCGTGTCCTCACTCCGGTGGGTTTGTGTCGCCTGTGATCACAGGCTCCAAACTTCCCCTATTACCGCTGCATTTTGAACAGCGTCTTTTTATTGGCGAGTAGATTTGTGGAGCCTTTCTACTTCCTTCATCTGTAAATTGTCCTCTACGTAATGAAGGAACCATTCTGACTGTGTTTTGATGTGTTTGTCGCCCAACAGATGTCTGGGTGGTTAAAGTGCCCCCTGAGTACAAATATCCTGTGTTTGTGAGCTCTTTGATAGTTGGTTCAGGAATCTTTTTGTTCTTTCTTTCTCTCCTCCAGTCCTGGGGGTCTGTAGCAGATGCCTGCTGCAGTCTCTCCTTTGTTTTCTGCTCCTGATATCTGTGCCCACAGTGTTATTCCTCTACCCTCTCCCTTATCAAATTAGTTTATCTCCTTCTTGTAAGTACTTTTGACACGTGCAGCCGTGCAAAGGCATGATAAGCATATTGGAGCACACTGTTGTGTGTCTGTTGTTCATGTCTCTGGTTCTCCATTGCACCTTTCCAGGACCTTAGGACCCAGTTGGCACACCACCTGCCATACATACCAGTAGCATCAAAAGCAAGGCCAGCTGGCTCCTCTCCCACTTGCAGCTAAGTCCCCATGCCCCTTTTGGGCACTGCCACATCACCCTGTGTGGGAACCCCAGGCCTGTTTTGTCCTTGTGCTCAGCACCATGTCGCTACAACCCTCATGTTCTCATTTTTCCTCCCAGCTGATCTGTGTCTCCACCATCTCCCCTTGTGTCCTGAACTTGGCTGGTGGCACTTAAGCTTCCTCTGGGTGTTACAGGCTGCTCTTTGCCCATTCCTTGGCTCCCTGCCTTTCCACTGGCTTTCCTGGTTTCCACGTGTGATCCAGAAAAACCTCTTTGTTATTCTGTCCTTCCTCCCCGTCACAAACCTGTGTTTCTGTTCCATCTTTCATGAAAAGGTCTAAGACTGAAGGTGAAATGTGATAACAGCCTTCAAAAATATGTCAACGGCGGCCGCAAACAGGATAGGAATAAACGATTCTCCGTGTCCTATGGTGGGTAGGACAAGAAATTATGGGCTTAAACTGTAGCACAAGGGAGATTTAGGTTTCATGCTCAGATATCCTGGGGGTGAAGCACCGGAGGAGGCTGCTGGGGAGTCATTGGAGGGGCAGGTCAGACGAGCAGCTGTCAGGAGAGGCTGGAAGGAGAGTCAAGGGATAGTGGGGTGATCCAGAAGATCATTTTTCATCCTCTCCGGCCCTCTTACCTCCCCTTCCATATGCTGGAAGCCTCCAGCTAGGCAAGGGGCTTTTTGTGGCTTGCTCAGCCAGGCTCATGCCTTTCTCTCTCCTTGCTTTTTGTCTCTGCTGCAGCAGTTCTGGCAAATGCAATTGCAGGCAGGCTGGAAATAGCCATGGCAAGGCTCTCCTCCCCAAACCTTTCCCTTGTGCTTGGTGGCTCTTTCAAACGTGGTATGCTGGTGGAGGTGATGGCAGCTGCAGTCAGAGCACTGGGATGTGCAAAAGTGATCAGAACAAATGTTTGCCTGCACCCAGAAGGGTCAAGGGGTCTGGCTCAGAGGTGCTGGTTAAGGCCATTGATGGGAAGCCTCTGCCAGCTTTGCACAAGGGTGTGTTGTGCCCATATGAGTCCTGAAGGAGATGGGAAGGTGAGGATGGCTCCTGGAGGTGCTGTTCCAGCCGGTGGTGTGGGGCTCCCCATCGGCTCAGCTCTCAGTCTGGCTGTGCGAGTGTGGGCAGGAGGGATGGGAGCTGTAGCACTGACTGCAGATGTGTGCCCTCCCTCGGTGGGTGCACCAGCACACCCAGTAAGCTGGAGATTTGGGGGAGCCATGGGAGCTCCCCATCCTCACCTCCTCAGCAAGACACTGCAGGGCACCAGCCAGCCCGGTAGAAATTGCTGTCTTTGCCAAAACTGAATTCAGAGAGCCCAAGACTCGCAGAGAGCTCCATCTAAAACAAGTGCAGGCACAAGAGCAGCCACGTTGTTTCTGACACTGCTGTCCAGGAGGTCGCCGAGTCCCCTGGGCACCTCCAGCCGCCTGCTCCTGACACCCAGCTCTCCCGACCCTTCCCCATCTGGCACTGCTACGATCGTGCCAGGATCCAGCTGTATCTGTGCTGTGTCCCTGTTTCCCTCCCCAGACCCCCCTGCCTCCTCTCCCTGGGATGCTGGAGGGGGTCCAGGGTCCTGGTCAGCCGTGACCCCCTTCGCTCACCCTGCAGCATCATCCCCTCCACAGCTCCCTACCACGAGAGGCGGGCAGGGAGAAACAGGCGGATGAATAATTTATTATAACGATGCAAAATAGGGTTTTAAAACTCTCCCCGTATAAATATTTATTTTTGACTCGTTAGCACCACAGCCGCCTCCGCCCCCCGCACCCCCCGCACCCCTTTCCCCTTCTCCTTCCTGAAGACCACCCCCCTCAGCCTTGCAGCTATCGTGGCTGCTTCTTCTGCTTCTCCTGTCTGTCCGTCCGTCCGTCCGTCTATCCCTCGCTCGCTTTTCACAGGATCCGAGCCCCGGTGCCAGCTTTCCCGGGAAAGAGGGGGGAAAAAAACCCCAACTCTTTCTCTCGCGTACATGCACACAAAAAAACAACAAGGGGAGGGGAGGGGGGAGCCGGAGCAGCGCACACAGGCACACGCACAAAACCCTTTGAAGCCTGAGCAGGGTGAGGGTTGTTTCTGTGGTAACGGCGCGGGGATTGGCGGCGGTCGGCGAGGGCCTCCATCCCGCCGCGGTGCCGAGTGATTAATGAGCCGTTGCTGGGCTGAACGGGAGCGCCTGGGCCGGGCCGGGCACCACGGGGCTGCTCCGACACCTCCGGACCTTGGATGCCCCTTCATCCTCCTCTGCTCGCCCCCAGACTTGTGCCAGCAGCGCCCTGCACGTCCCCGGTGTGGGCTCCTGCGGGATGTCAGCCCCTCGAGGGATGGGGCAACCAGGCTTGGGACGTTCCCCTGGGGCTGTGCTTTCATCCTACCGCCAGGCCTTGCTCCTCGGCGCTGTCGTAGGTCCCAGGGTGTGTCCGGCGTCTCTTCTGGTGCGGGGACGGGCCAGAGCCATGAGGGTACATGGTGGCATCAGTGGGGGCACGAGGCAGTCCCATCTAGGGGGTGCAGGTGAGCCCACATTTTGGAGAGCATCAGTCATAGCCTCACCTCAGCACCTGCTCATGGCCTCGTTGCTGCCTGCAGCTGCCTGTCTGTCTTCCAGCCCCATGGCTTTCCAGGGCTGCAGGGTGGCTTGTGATTGAGCAGAGACAAAGGACTGTGCTCTCCCTGTCCCATGGCCAGCCTTCTTTAGTGGCACTACCCACTGATCCAGGTGTCACCAGGGTGCTTGTACCATCTCCCAGCAAAAGCTGCAGCTCCCAGGGAACCTTACACCACTGAGTGCTTTGAAACTTGCCTCGTTTTGCTTTCCATTTTGAAAAGGCAAAGGAGAAACAGGCATCATTCGCATCTCTTGGGCGAACAATAATAATGAGCGAGTTTCAAATCTCTTTCCCCCAAAATAGCCAAACCAGAACACGCACAGCTTTCCCGAGCCGCTGTCTGAAACAGATGTGCTGCCAGTGAGCAGCTATTTATAATGTGCAGCATTCCCTTTTCAGCCGCAGCAACTCCAGCCCTCGGCTCTCGCGCTCGGCAGCTCCTTTTGAAGCCTGTAGCTCTAATCCGGGGACTGTTCCTGGTGCTGCTAAAAATCTCCTCGTAAACCCGCCGGGATGCCAGTGAGCCAGAGCTCTGCCTGCTCTCTGCCTGCGTTGGGGGTTTTTCAACCCCAGAGGCTGCAGGATGGGACTGTCCCATCTCTGTCCCAGCTGGGATGGGACAGCTTTGGGATTTTGTTGGGTGCTGTGTCCCTGACATCCTTGCAGCTGCAGGCTCTGCAAAGCACTGAGCACCCAATGGGGTCTTAAACCCTTTCCCAAGCCCTAATTTGAGAGGTTTTGACATGCAGAGGACAAGGAAGGGTCAAGACAGTGTTGCTGGACATGGGGGAAAGGCTGATATGGGTCTGAGCCTGGTGGGTTTGATCTGTTCCTCATTGAAGGAGAATCCTGGCACGACAGCCTGGAGGGATGCAGACAGTGTGGGATAAGGAAGACTGGGGATCCAATTAAAATGAGATTTGATGGGGTTTGCCCGCGCTGGCGCCCACACTTAGAGTGGGTGTTTGCTGGCCTGGGGATCCTGCAGCAGCCCTGGAGCTGTGCCACGGCTGCAGGATGGGCACCTTGGGCTACCTGCACCCCCAGGGACCATGGGGGGCTGCCAGGACCCCATCCCAGGAGGGGCTGCAGCCCACAACGCTGCCTCAGCCCCTCGCACAGGGATGAATAAGTGTGCCGCTATGTCAAGGCGGGAGGGTTCGGCACGGCAGGAGCATGTGGAAGCTGTTTACTGCCAGGGCTGCTGCAGGCCCTGCTCTGCCTCCCCCAACCAGCCGGGCCAGTGCGGCCGCTCTGTGTGGGGCCAGGCAGGGGACAGGGCCCCAGCCCGGCTGGGGCAAGGTGATTACTGGGACACGGGGCTGCCTGGGCTGAGGGGTTTGCTTCTATCACATCCCCTGGTTTCTGTTTGGTTTTCTCCTGAGCAGGGTGTTTGGAGGTGTGGAGATCACTCGGTCCAAATCCTAGGCTTCGGGGACAGCTCGAAACCTTGCTCTACCTTCCTGGTGGCCCAGAACTTTGTCCCCAGCCTGTCACAGCAGGTCAGCCCTGCAGCTGGGAGCTCAGTGATCTCTAAGGAGCCCTTGGGAGAAGGAGATCCTGGAAAGCACTGCCCAGAGTGACCTAAAATGTGCTTCTCTGGCTTTGCTCACTTGCTGTCTTGCAAGTGCCAGGGGACAGGGTTGTGCATCAGTGGGCACAACCTGCACCCCCAAACTCTATCCTTTGACCTCCAAATCCCACTTTGAGGGGGAGCATTAACTTGTCCTCCTGCCTGGCAGGGTCTCACCCAGGTCAGCCTCAAGGAAAGGAGGGTGGAGATTTCAAAATGGCCCAGTGAGTTGTCTCTAACCCAGAGTGGAATTTTGGGAAGGAGCTGAGGATGGGCTGCCTTGTCAGGGCTCTGTCACCTTGGCTCCAGCAGCGTGATGGATCAGCTCAGCCCTGTGGGGACACAGAGTCAGGTTCCCATGAGGACAGCATCCCTCGGTAAGACTGGAGCTTTCCTGGTTTCCAGTGGTAACAGACAAACCTTTGCTCCTGGAAGAGGGACTGTAACACAGCCCATGGCAATGAAGCCTCTTAAAAGCTGGTCTCGTTGCAGTTGTGTTAATTATTAATAGGATGTGGGGAAGAAAACACTGGAAAACTCCAACTGTTCGAGGCAAGCTGCCACTTCATCTATGTGCAGTAGTGTGGGCCTGGCTTTCCCCTGACCCAAGCGGAGATTTGGAGGTGTCTCTTCCAGTGGCTGGTGTCAGAATGTACAAATGGAGAGGCTTGACCATCTCTCTGAAAACCACAGCACTCCCAAACTGAGGAGCTAAATGAGTTGTGCATGTCTTAGCTTCGTCTTCAGCAAAGATTTTCCCCCCTGAAGGGATAAAGTCCCTTCTGGCAGCATCTCTGCCCAGCAAAATGCTGGAGTTGCAGGATCTGCTGGCACAGAGGCACTACGGATCACTGTCCCAGCCTGGCACACGCTGCAGAGCTGTGTGGGCAGGATGGGACCCAAAGATGGTGCTTGAACTGCACCCACATAGTAAGTCAGAGCTGGGGGATCTCCTTTTTCATGAAAAACAAGGTAATGGGGAATTTTCACCCAAAAGCCTTGTGGACCTTGAGAGTTTCTTCTGACTGTGGGTACCAGAGCTGTTCCATGTGGGGAATTGGGAGGTGTTTCCATGGAAACCAGCAGCGTTGCTGCAGGGGGGACCCCACGGCACAGATTTGGGCCTGCCATCGGTGCTGCAGGAGCAGCTCAGTGTGGGGAGGCACCAGTCTGACAGGGGCTCTTGGCACAGCAGTGCCCTGGCTTCATGGTGTACACCTGAGAGAAGCCTTGTTTTGCCCTTGGTCCTCCATGTGCGAAGAAAATCCCAGACTTCGGGGGCAGGCAACAGCCATAGTTGCTGCCTGCCCATCTGCCTTACCACCACCCCCTCCAGGAGCCACTACCTCCCCCAGCGCATTCCTCTCTCCCCTCTCCCTTCTCTTTTCCATTCCCCGTTCTCTTTCTCTCCCTTTCTTCCCCTTGCTCCACCCCCCCTCCAGACTCCTCTGTGGGGCATTGATTTTTCCATCCGTCAGTGAAACGCTTGAGGAAAATGAAAGAGCATCTTCGTGATCGATCAGGAGAACTCTTCAGGCTGGGGTCAGGAAGGGTTTGAATCAGCTGCTCCTCTGGCATATAATTACCCCCTCCCTCCCAAGCCGGGGCTTTTCACACACCTGTGGGAGCAGCCACCCCACTGCGGGGCCAGGGCCTGGCTCAGGAGAGCACGTCCGTGGGGTGCATCCATGCTGGGAGAAACTGCCCGTGGATGTGTTGGGTTTTGCTGTTGCCAGAGCTCGGTGTTGGGCTGGGTGGTGCATGTGGAGTGGGTGCCGCTCCCTCGCCGGCATCGACCGCTCCACGCGAAGCTAATTCTGTGCGGCGCTTGGTGAGGGTGGGGAGCTCCGAGGCTGCGAGTTTAAAGAAGCTGAAAGAGATCTAAATCCAGTAGGAGCCGGGTGCCCAGCTCCCTTCTCCGTTTTGAACATCTCATTTGCAGGGAGCCTCGTCTGGGGTGTGCTGCACATACGGACCGCGTTGGTAGCAGCCTGGAGATGCCTGTGGAAATGCCAGAGTTTGCCATCTGGTACCACGCCGGCCTCTGAGGTCCCACCACTAGCTGCCCTCCCCCAGAGAGCCATCAAATAGCTGAGGGAGCTTCTCATTCCACCGTGGGGTGGCTGCATGCAAATGTTGACTTCTTCATGGCAACCGGTGTGAGTCATGCTGGGAGCCGGAGGGGACGTGGTGCCTGTAGCTCTGGTTCTCTCTGCCCCTGGACTGTTTCCTGCTCACACGGAGGTGCTGGCACAGCCCTCCTGCAGCTCTTACTGGAGCTCCATCCCTGCTCAGTGGGACGGGCTCCCTGCTTTGCTTGTGTGAGGTTTCCAGTGCTCACGTGTGCCATGGTGGGGGATCAGCGGTCAAAGTGTGTCGTGTGTGTGGGTTGATGCCTCTGGTCTTGTGACATGGCAGGGAAAAGTTATCCTTTGGATTAGTCTGAAGGGAAGAGCCCTACTCTTGCATCCCCACCAATCCCAAAGCCAACACCAGGCATCCCAGCACCTCATGGAGCTGAGAGGTTCAGTGTCGCCCACCTCCACTGACCCTTAGGCTCCCCACTCCCAAATTCCCCTTATTTTCCATAGATGTTGGTCAACCCATTTCCTGATCTGAATGCAGGGGTTTCAGACCTGGGGGTGAACAACTGGACCTTGTTGGACCAGAGCTGGGGCACAGCAGCTTCCTGTGGTGGGTCATGCATCTCATCTAACACCTGTCCCTGGGCAGATGCAGCATGAAAACATCCTCTCCAGAGTGATGAAGAACAGTAAGAGAGTGAGGGGAAAATTCATTAATTGTGGGGTTGTTGCCCCATGTTGTGCCACTCTTACCTGGGAGCTCCGAGCCAGTTGATTCCCCTTGCGTTTCTACACTGGCATGGGAATGAGTATGCATGGAAAGAGATGAACACAAAAAAGCAGTGGCAGGGTGAGAAACCAGAGCTGAAAGTTCCTGCTCCCACCAGAGCCAGTTCAGACCAGCCAAACCGGAGCTCTGCTGGAGAAGGACAATGCAGAGGCTCTGGCTTTTTCCCTCCAAACCAGCAGGCATGAGGCTGCTCCGGCATGGATGCATTGCAGATGTGCTGATAGCAGCAAGCTGAGCGCTGACACTGCTGGAGGAGCCATAGGTGAGGCTGAACTGGGTTTATCTGCTCCACAGATAATGCCTTGTGCTGAAAGCAGCTCAAACAGCTGCATCCTGGCTTTGTTGCACAGTTTATTTCACAATATTGTAATGAGAGCTTGTCCCATGTCCCTGGTACAGCCTGGACATAAAGTCCCATCTGGGCAGGGGCTTTCCCCTGGTGGGATTTGGCATCACTTGGATAGTTGGGGGAACTTTGCTTAACCTGTGAGTGTTGCATCCCAATATAAATGTGGATCTAACCCAGTTTTCTTGAATCTACATTGCTCCATTGGTAGCAAGGGAGAGAGTCTGACTTATTCAAGTGGGTAATATGGGATCTTCCTGAGCTGTCACCAGGTAATGTCACTGCTGGGTTCAGTGCAGGTAATGGGGACAGGGAGGACTCCTGGCACCTTTCCTTCGCCCTGCCACCATCTTGCTTGACCATACCACTTGGTCTTCCTGCTGCCTCCTCCCTCCCAGGTCATTAAAACAGAGATGAAATACTATCTGGCTTGCTGGGGAGATTGCAGCCCAATTAAGAAGTGCATGCTAATTAAAGTGAGCTCCTCCGTTCCTGTTGATATCCCATACCCATCCGTGGGGCACTGGAAAGCTCTGGGATGTGGGAGTGTGAGGTTGTGACAGAGACAAAACAATACACTCTCAGACTGCTGAACAGAAAGTGGATCCATGTGTTAATCTGGGAAAAGGAGTGTGAAAATAGCTGCAAATCCTTCACGACTTTGTTGTAATTTCACTGAGATAGGATGCAGGCAGGAAAAATGCCTGCTCCACACTCCAGCCTCCTTGACTCCCAGGCTGTTACTGGGCTAAACCTGAGGCTGATGCCAGAGGAAGCCCTGTCCCATCGCTGGGCTTCAGGCGGGACTGCTGGAAATTTTGAGCGAAAGGGTTAATGGCTGCATTATGTGGGGGTGGCTGGGGACCCAATGGCTCCAGGGTTCAGCCAGGTCTGCTCCCTGGTGTGCCTTGTGCAGGTTCCTGGCTGGCTCAGCCTGGCTGCTGGAGGAGCTGGGAGGACGCCCCAGCAGGTACAGTTGAGAGGTGCCTCTGACAGCAGCACAGTCCTATCAAGTGGGCAACTGTGGGGCGCAGAGAGCCGGCCCCTCCCAGCTGCCCAGCTGCCTTTCTGCTAATGCTCATCTAATTAAACAGCAGCCTGGAGTGGCTGAAACCAGGGCAGCGGGAGAGCTGAGCTTTGCATTCAATAGGTTCGCCTCTCCAGCTCAGGAACCAGAAGAAAAACCCATTTCATGTTGTCAGATCAATATGCAGGTGGCATTCCCCCTCCCTTCCCCTTCACCTTCTCCAGCTTTCCTTTCTCCTCCTGGGTTGGGGACGCTTTTCAAAGCCAGAGCTGGGCTGGGGTCGCTGCCCAGTGGATTTTTCACCTCATCTCCCTCCCGGCTGCTGAGCATCTGAGAGGTGCTGGGAATGGCAATCCCTGGGACCACGATCTCAGCAGGTACCTAGGAAAGCGAGTCTGGGCTTCAAACTGGGGCATAGTCCCTCCTCCAGGGAGGTTTTTCAGTCAGTAAGTATTCCAAGGAGCCATTGTTTCTTTGCTAAGACAATTAGCAGAGCTACAGGACTGTGAATGTGGGCAGAATTTGACCAGCACCTTTTGTCCTACTTGCTCAGGTACAGGCGAGGGTTAACAAGGAGCGACATTTTATTTTGCTGCATCTTTGGCTCTCTGGAAGGAGATGCTCTTCCTGGTGCTTCTGCTGTTGTAAATGCATTCTTCTTCCCAAGGTGTCTTCTGAAAATGAGCTCCAGCATGTTGTCAGTGGTGGAGAGATGATTATGGAGAAGCAGCTGTCCGTCCCCTCCTGCCAGCTCCCGGTGAGGCAGCGGGAGGGGTGACGGCTCCTCTGGGTGCTTGCTGCTGGCAGCAGATTTTGCAGCGCCTGATCCAGGCTCTGGTGTAAGCAGGCAGCTTCAGGCTCTGGCCTTTTCCACCTCATCTCAGTGCACAGGGCAAGAAACCATCACGCAGTGCCCAGCTCAGTGTAACCTCCAACTGTGGTGGTTTTTACACAGTAAGAAAGTTGTACGCATCTTCCCCAAACGTCAGCCTGCTTGGGCAGCCTGCAAGGGGTCGGCTTCAGCTCCTGTATTGTTTCTCTCTGCAGGAGAGAAATTACTGTCCTAATTCTTCATGCAAAAATGAGGGATTGGAAACAGGCTGAAGGGGAGAGGAGCTGGATGGGTGCCCCAGAGACCTCACCATCTCAGAGGATGGCAGCCCGGTCTTAGGTTACCATCTCTCTGTCCTTTCCCTGGTTCCTCTGTCATTAATGCAGAGCTGGATTTATTTGGTTTATTATCTGTGCTCCAGCACCAGGCTTCAAACACTGCCCAGCAGCATCTGAGCCATGCTGGATCACAAACCATCTCGGGATGCTCCAGCCAAGAGGGAAGTGAGCTCCACACCTGCTAGCAGGGGAGGGCTGTCCCAGCCAGATGCAAGCTCTTCCCCGGTATCTCCCCCTCTTCCCCTTGCCCTAGCCTCAGGCCAAGCAGGAAAAATCCTTCAGCAGACCCCAGCTGGGGCTGCTGGCTGCCGGCTTTCCATGGCAACGGTCCATCAGGGGGTCGGAGTCGACAGTAAAAAATGCTGCCTCCCCTCCTTCCCCCCGCCTGGGCTGCCGGTCGCTATTTTGATTGCATTCCTGGGGAGCTGGGCTGCAGATGTGGTCGTCTTATCTTGGGAAGGTCTGAGTCAGTTTTTCCCTGTGTGACAGAGCAGGCAGCTGAGGGCTGGAGGGAGGAATAAATAGCCCCTGAGGTATGCCAGGGACATCCACCCCTGGGATCAGGGTGATGGGCCAGGAGCCTTCTCCCAGCCGCGGTCCTGGACTCACAATGCCCATGTGGCACAGCACACACATAGGGGGTGAGGGAGACGGCTCTGCTGAGCAACCTTCACACATCCTTGACATCTTAACCACGGGAAAAGTGGGTTGGCTTAGGAGCACCTCTGCTGCAGGCTGGATCCTGCCCCAGGAAGACCTGAGGAACATGCCCATGGGGGAGGAAGCACATGTATGGGATGCATGCGATTGCCGCTCCTTGACACTCACTGATGTGTCAGCTCAAGAACTGATTCCCTCCAGCTGCACATGAGTGTAGCTGAGAGCAGAATCCGGCCCCAGAGACCAGACACATTTATTCATGGACTGTCCCCCACGCACTGCTGTGAGCAGGAATGCATCCAGGTGCTACAAGCAGAGCTCAGGTTGCAGCACCTGTGACGGCGCAGCTACCTGGCTCTGACTCTGGAGGTGGGAGTCACTCTGGGTGCAGGAGTTGCTGTGTTGAAAGGGGAGCTGCTTTCTTCCCTTCCTCACACAGATGATGTCCTCTGATTGCTTTTCTGCTGAAGGAAGCTCACTCCTGGATGCTTCACCATGGAGATGTGGTGTCTCCATTCCCAGCAAAGCTGTTGGTGCAGCCCTGGTGACGGGTGCAGGTTTCATGCTGTAAGCTGAGCTCCTTTAGGCTGCTGAGAGCTGAGGGAGGGTCCTGTTAAGGTACTGTTATCAAAACAAAGCATTAACCCCCCCCAGGGGTCATGCGCTGAATAATTATCAGTCCAACTTCAGAAAAAAACCCCTACATTAAGTAATAAACACATTGCAAATTTTCTTCCTGTCGGTGGGATGCTCAGCCTGGATTTTCCAGCATTTTCCCAGTGTCTGACAGCTCAGGGAGCAATTCTGCTTTGTTGTCATCTTTGTTTTCCTTTCTCCAAGTGAGAGCGGGGTTTGTCACACAGGCCCTGGCTCCAGGAGCTGGTGAATAAAGGCTTTCAGGAAAAGTGGCGGGCAGGGAAGACCCTTCAGTGATGGAGGGTGGGAAATGCAGAGCCTGGAGGATGACAGGACACGTGGGGCTGGCTGGTTGTGGTGATGGTGGCCACCACATCCTCCAAGCACCACTGCTGCAGTGGGGCCTTGGGCAGCAGTGCCGGGTTCAGCCTTTGCAGGGACAACTGGGCACCACGAGACGTCCCAGTGGCATCAGGACTGGGGTCTAAGCTGGCTTCCAGCCTCTCATCTCAGATCTGCAACCGGGAGCCAGGGCCCTGGGAGAGGGTTTCTATAGCAACAGCTGCCACTCACTCCCCATCTTGGATGTAAATTAGTTAGGATTTTATTAGTGTGCAGAATTTCAAGAGGCCAGAGCTGGCAAAGAGGCCTGACAAATTTGGGACAGGAGTGTGCGAGGGGAGCCTGCCCTGGCACTGTTAGGTGGTGCCTGTTTAGGAGCATCTTTAGGAGTTTGGACCAAGGCAAGGTTTGGGGTTTCTGAATCGCTGGAATGCCTAGCTCTTCACCCCAGGGACAGCAGCCACCTCTGAAATGGCTCTGGGTTTTCCACACCTCAGGCAGGAGGTTGGATATGGGGCACAGAGGCAGAGAGAGCGGGACCAACCCTGGGAAAAGTGAACAGGGTGGACTGACTTGCCCCAAAAAGGGGCTGTGGGGTGGCTGCCCTGTGCTAGTTGCTGGTTGTGACCCTGATGGAGACAACCCTGTGAGGTGTGAAAGCCTAAAGCCCCTTTCTTGGAAACTCCACTGGGAAAATCAACAAAGACATATTGATGATGATGAGTCTTTGGTGACAATATTTATTAGAACCTTCTCTGGCTGCACTTTATGGTTGTTAGAGCAAGCACTTCAGGGCCACAGGCAGCTGGATCGATGCATAAGATGTTCCTTGTCTCCATACCTTGTGTTCCAAATTGAAGCGTAAGGTAAGGAAGGAA
Organism: Cephalopterus ornatus; assembly: GCA_013396775.1. Lineage (NCBI taxonomy): Eukaryota > Metazoa > Chordata > Aves > Passeriformes > Cotingidae > Cephalopterus > Cephalopterus ornatus. The sequence goes on from VZRE01001707.1 coordinate 65,141, forward strand.
GTCCGTGGGGTCCAACATGGGGCTGCTTGGGCCATCAGCCTGCCAGAACTGGAGAGCTGCTCTCAGGCCCTGGGCTGGGAAGCTCCAAGTCTTCAGGTGGGACTTTCCATTCCCATTTACCTCCCTTTTGCAAAGTGGTTCCTCAAAAGGGCTAATGGTGTGAGACCATCCTGAGTGACCACAGCTGGTGCAGCTGCCTCTAGAGGGTTTGCAATTAACAGCTTGATGACAAAACTTCCTGGTGGGTCAGCAGGAGGGTTGTTAGATACCAGTGACCTTCTGAACCAAAAAGGTGAGGAATTGGGGCTTTTTGAGAGCCATGGGTGGAGCTGTAGCAGCAGTTTTTGCTTGTTCAAGGGGTCTGAGGCGCCCCTGGTACATGGGACTCCTTATTAGTGGGATTGTGGTTGGTTGTAGAAGGGATCTTCTCCATGGACATCTGGATTTTTGCTGGAGCTGACTCTGGAAAGGTGCTCCTGGTTGTGAGTGCTGCTTTGTTGGGAACTAGCTTTTCAAATGTAAGCAAATAAGGAGAGTGATTATCATGCCAGTTGCTGTCCCCCAGATCAAAAGTCTGCTACAAAACTTGTGCAAAAAATCCTGGTTTCTATGTGCTTTCCATTTTCTGAGCTGTATTTTCAGAACTCACATTTTCAAGTCTTTGCTTCTAACCATGAGGGCTGTGGATTTTCCTGTTTAATGAAAGAAGAGGTTTGGTTTTTCCTTTGTTTTAATTTTTCTTCTATAACTTCATGGCTCTGGGAGCAGGGGCTTTCTGGAAGTCAAAAGGTTTTGCAACACCTTGTGATGGTGCTGTGATGTTTGCCAACACCGGGTTGGTGATGTGTGAGGTTTATATATCTAGTGCAGATACAATATGAATGTGCTTGTGTGCAGCAAAAAACAAGGGCTGGAAGCACCCTTGAAATACTGGAAGTGTGGGGCTGGGCTGGCAGGTTGGCAAGTGTCTACTTGATTCGGAAGGGGGAGAAAAAAAGCCAGATTTGGATGTTTTGGGAGTTTGTCACTCTGCAAATCAACTTACAGAGGAGTGGCTGATGTTCAGCTTGGGTGGGTTGTGCTGGGACCAGAAAGGGAGTTTTTCTGCCCTTCCTGTGTGAGTGGGGCTGTTTGCAGATAGACCCAGCTGCATCCAGTGCTTGGGGGGACCCTCTTGGCCTAATCCATAAATACTGACGTTGTAATTACTATAACTACCTGCTCTTCTCTTCCTTCATGGCATTCATTCCCTGGCCTTAGGAAATGCTTTTTTGTTGTTGATTTACTCCCTCCTTCACCCTCCCCCTCCTTCTAATTCCTCAACACGCTGTGGAAACATCAATTAATTAATCTAAGTAATAGTTATTATTCAAGAACCGATTTGCTATCATGGCTTGCACTGGTATGGTGAAAACAACCCATCCAGGTGATGAGAAATGTGTGTTATTGGAGCTGGGGCTGTTCCCTCCCTGGCATGTGCCCTAGCACAGGGCATGGCAGGTGCTGTTGGGTTAAGCAGGACCCACTGCCCTGCCCAAAGACTGTGTTGGCACAACTGCTGCCTGTTGGAAAGGGCAGCCTCTAAGGCAGGGGTTTGCTTTCAAGATAAATTGGCCTTTTGTAGGGGACTGTGTCCTAAGCATGATGAAAATGCCAAATGTGCTGATAATGCAACTTGAAACAGATCCACAGGGACTTTGCACTGGTGTCTTGAATGTGATTGTGAGCAGAGAAGGAATTAGGTGGTAAATGGGGTAATTGGGTTGTGAACTCTGTGGGTGGGTCAGTGCCAATGTAGGAGGCACAGTATTGGGCTGAAACGAGGGTGCTGATTGATGCTTTCCCTGATTTTGGGGGGATTTGAATCCTATGAGGAGCTCAGCACAGGCTGTATCAGCCACGACAGCAGGGCTCTAGAGACTTTATTTTTGATGCCCTGAGGTTGAATTTGGGCTCCAGGTCTTGGGATGAAGTGGCCCTGAGGTGGCTGTGTCTGTCCCACTCATGGGACTGAGCAGGAGTGTGCACTGAACATGAGAGATACAGTCTGTCCTTGAGTTGAGGGAGACCATCCGAGTCCTCGCTGTCCTGATGGTTTCCAAAATTAGACCAAGCCCTTCCCGGGCAGCAGAGCTGGGGGCTTTGGGCAGACGGCTGCCCCGCCTGGTGTGATGGTGACAACACAGACCCGCTGCTGGGAACGTGAGACTGCTCATTTCCTGGTGTTAATCGGCATTTGGGAGGATGGCCGTCCCCAGGAGCAGTGGAATTGAAATTTGCAGGAGGGGATGTAACAACCTGGGCACACCCAGGTGCCCTTCCCAGGTTTGGGTGGGGGCCCTGAACGAGCCCTTGTTCGGAGAACTGACCTTGGCTGAAGGCAGTTAATGATGGGCAAATCCTTGAGCACGTCCTTCAGCTCCATTGAAGAAAAGAGACTGTAAGTGCATGCTTGAATTTAAGTGCGTGGTAAAGTAGCCGGGCCTCAGATAGGGCAAAGATGGCTGGATAAATCAGGAGATAATGTGGCAGCACAGCCACGACCTCGTTCCCATCCCACACGAGGCTGACTTTGGGGATTAACACTGGGCTGCTTGTTTTGCAGCCCCAGATTTGGGGCTTTGCAGCTGTCCTGCCTATTTGTCATCTCATGAAGCCTCTCTGCATCCTCCTCCTCAGCATGGGCTCCGTCCTCCTCTTTCTCTGGCGTCAGCCCCTCTCCCCAAGGCTGCTCCATCCCTCTGCCTGCAGAGCAGAAAGCGCGTGGCCCAGATATTTTACTTCACATCAGCACAAACCCAGCCCAGCCCCTTCTGTGAGATGGCTCGGTCGGGCACCGCATGGGCAGAGCCAGCCCTGCAGCCGGGTGGTGGGGGAAACCCCCGGGGTGCCCCTGCCCCTCTCCAGGGCTGCAATTCCCCCCTGTGGCCGTGCATCTGGGCTGGCCGGGAAGCTGGAGCCTGCGATCAGCTCGGGAGGCAGCAACAGCAGCCTCTGCTTTTCCACACGTCGGTATTTTTAGCTCTGCTGTGCATTAGCGTGCAGGAGCTCAAACTGCGAATCCTGGCTGAGGTTTTATCTGTTGTGACAGCCCTTAGGGCTGTAGTCAGACACTCTCTCGCTTGCTCGCTCCCTCTCTCCTTTTTTCTTTCCCCCTCTTTTTTTTTTTTTTTTCAAAGTTTGCAGCTCGGATCTGCTCTCTCCCTGTGGAGACACTGTGCAGCTGTCAAGACAAGGGACCAAGGGTGGGAAATAGGGTCCAAAGTGTGGTCTGAGCCCCTTTACAAGGGAGCTCTATTCAGCTCCTTTCTGTATTTTTCCATTCCTCCTTGCTGCTGCTGTCAGAGCTGGAGTGGTCGGAGCTGACGCTGCAGGATTAGGTGCTGGCTTGCCCCTGCTGCCCTGCCCCAAAGGGTCCCCAAAAAGCTGTGCTGGGTGACAGCTACACAGCTACTGGGGACAGCAAAGTGGAGAGCAAAGGCCAGCGCAGTCCAACGTGCTGGGGCTGGGCTTTGGCAGATCTAGTGCTCTGCCTGCTGCTGCTTTTTCCGAACTCCCTTTTCAAAACGTCAGAAATGTTGCCCGTTTTGGGGCAGCTTAGGGCTCCAGGCACCCCAGGGTACTGGGAAAAATAAAGTACCTTGTAAGCCTTGCTGGGCTTCAACACAGAAGGTTTTTACTGTGCCTGAACAGTGTGTCTGACCTCCCAAGAGAGCAAGACCCATGAATCCACCTTCCACCCTGCCTCTGTACAAACACCCAGTGCTTTGGTTTGGTTTCTAAGGAGGCTTTTCTTTACCGCTTCTCTTCCTGGACACCTCCCCTCCCACCCCCCAAAGACATTTTCTATCTCACAGAGAGCTGCACAAGTTTGAAACATCTCCTTGCCATCCCACTACCTCTGAAAAATAAGCTGGAAGTGGGGTAGCAGAAAGGCAGCCTTGGTGACGCCCTTCAGAAGGGTGAGGAACAACCCGCTGACCAGGCTTTGGGTTTCCTGCCTGCTCAGAGACCTGCCTGCTGTGGCAGGCTCTGCCCAGGTAAGTGTGGGCTCAAATGGGAACAGAAGTTCTCTGGAAGTCTGGTGCCCCTGGAACTTGTCCAAGGTCATGGGGGAAGTCAGGGACAGAGCCAGGAATGGGATCTGGCTTCCTGTCCCATGTGTCCAGCTTTCCTCTCTGACCCTTAGAACACGCCTGCTTTGCGTCATTTCGGCTGGAGCTTCCTGAAATCCTGCACCCAGGTCTTGGGATGTCCATGCCAACCCTGATGTCTCTTGGAAGAGAGCACAGACCCCAAGCTGGGAGGGCTGATTCCTCCTGCTTTTCCTTCATGGGAAGGGCTTCTTTAGGGTGCTTAACCAGACTGTGTTGAGGAAAATATATATTTAGGTAGAAAACAGTGATCTGGCATTTTTAAGGCTTTTAGTGCCTGAGGAGACCACGGTGGCACTGCAGTGGTCCCAAGGTGGAGCAGGGCTGTGTGTCCCCAGAAGGTTGGTGTTCGTGGACGCTGAGGGGGCTGGAGGGAAGCAGAGAGGGGAGAGATCTTCATGATGGGTCACCTTACACAAGTCTGCCCACACCGCATTTCCTTCTGGAGTCACGTATACAAGTGCAGCAGGTTCAGCATTTGGTAGCTCCCACACCTTTGCCCAAGATGGTGAAGACTAAAAGGCTGCAGCTACAGGTTGGAGAGTGCCAGGAGCAGTGGGGGCTGCTGAGAGCCAGCCCTGTCATCCAGTTATCTGTGTACGAGTCCAACGGTGAGCCCAGGATACCTCCCTGGGTCCTCTCGCTTCATTTGCATTGATGAGGCGTGGAGGGACATCCCAAAGTTTGTCTGGCAAGCCCACATCTCGGGCAGCTGTGCCTGCTCTGTTCTCCCCCCACCCAGTTCCTCCTTCTCTTGCTGGCAGCAGCCAACGCTGTGGACCACAGAGATTAACTGCACAGTGCTGCCAGCTCGACCTGCAGCAGGGATCGCTGGAAATATCTGGAGTCTTTGCCCTTTTGCAGGGAGCACCCAGGGATGAGGGTTTTGCAGCTCGACTTGCAGAGCAGAGCAGGTCGTGTGGGGCTTTGCTCCAGCAGCATTTCCTTTTTGCAGGTTGTTTGTGGAACGTGTGTCCTTGGGAGCAGCCAGAACGTGGCAGGTACCTTTGCACAGAGCTTTGGCCTCCCCCAGACAGCCCCTGAGCAGCTCCATGAGGTTGGAATGACATCCTCATTCTCCCTCAGCCTCATGGGGAAACCCCATTCATGGCTTCAGGGGACAGATGCAGACACTGTTCATTAGCAAAGAAACCCAGTACAGCCCAAGAGCTCAGGTTTGGAGCTGCTTCATCTTCTCTGTGCTCTTCCTCTTGCTGAGGGAAGTGGCTAACAGCAGCTGGAGCTGGCTCCTGCTGTGCACAGGGCTTCCCACACCCTCTGCCATCACACTGTGGGGCCAGGAACTATCCTTTTTCCAAAGGCTGTGACACCTGAGTAGCTAGGTGAGGTATAGCAGAAATTAAAAGTCACTGTTTTTATTTCCAGATGTTAATCTGGGAAATTAAAGACTTTTTTGGGGGAGAGATAGAGAAAGATGATATTCTAGGAGCTTTTAATCTTTAAGAAAACCTCGTGGCACCCATGTTAATGCATCTTCCCGCTCCAATAGTGTCCTTACACACTTCCAAACATCCTAAAAATTGGGCTTTAAGTCACTGTCTGATGTCCATGTGGAAGACAAACAAAGAATCAAGGGATGACTGCTGCCACGGGGCGCTTCCCTTCTTGATCCAGCTGAGCTGTTCCCATGCCATCAGACCTTGTGGACACCGTGCTTGTGCACACCAGCGTTCCCTGCCCTGTGTCCAGGCAGGGGCTGGGTACAGGCAGGTCTGTGTGGGGACAAGCCCCAGTGACTTTATGGTGCTATAAATCAGACTCTCTTCCCCGCTGCCTCATATCCTTGAGCTTCCCAGGCTGCAAGAGGTTCCTCTGCTTACATCCAAACCCACCTGCTTTTCCCTCATCCCACTCCTTTGCCTCCTTGCTCCGGAGCTGTCTCGGGCTCTCGGCACGGCCGATGCTTTGGTGCTGCCAGGAGTTTGATCTCCAACTGCTTCCCGGCCCCCTCGCGCATGTGGGCACCGGGAGGAGCTGAGAAAGCGGGGAAGAGATGAACAGCAGGAGGAAAAATTCTTCAGGGAGGGGATGGGGGAAGGATGAGGAAAGCAAGGAGTGGGGAGAAAAAGTGAGAACAGGGAGGAGGAGGAGGAGGGATGAAGGATATGCTGCCTTGTCCTCAGGTTTATATTGGTTGAGTTGCACTGGGTTAGCTAAAAGTGGTGCAGAGCTGCCTTCCCCTCCCTTTTCCTCCAGGCACACGCTCCTGTTTGGAGCTGAACGCCTTAATTCACTTCAGCTTCAACCTGCTTCTAATTGACTTAAACCACATGGAAAGAAACTCAGCTTCCCCAGCAAGCAGCTGCAAAATTGCACCTTCGGTTAAAGTCCGTGTGATTCTGCATTTAAAGATATCCAGAACCTGGCATGGATGTGTGCAGGGATAACTGTGCCAGGGGGCTGTGCTGAGCCATCCAGAGCCCCACTGGGCTGCTCCTCTCCAGTGGGGTTTTGATCTCACCCTGAGCAAATTGGGATTTGGGGGTCATGGGGGGGCTTTGAATCAGTGGGATTTGGCTGTTGGAAGATATGCTGTTTCTTCTCATTCCTCTCTCTCCTCTATCCCTCTTCTGCTGCAGATGTCTGCTATAAAAAAGAGAAGAAAGGGGGGGGAAAAAACCACCCCACCCTCCCCAAATGTCGTGGTAACGCTTACTGGAGGGCTCTTTCTGCTGCACATCTGATATGTATGACAGGGTCAGATTAACCGAGCCTCTGATTTCCAACCACAGCTATTCCGAAGGCACCAAAACCAATGCAAAACACCCCAAAGGGACTCCTCTGTGCTGGAGAGGAGCTGGGCAGGCAGGATGAGCTCATGGTGCTCTGGGGATGTGCCAGCCCAGTGCTCAGCAGGGCCAAACACTGGGCAAGAAAGAGGAGAGCGTGCTTCGGAGATGAATCTGGTCTCCTTAAACTCGAGCTTTCAGGGGAGCAGAGATTTTCATTTGTATTTAAGGCTGGGGCTTTCAAAGCCCGTCCTTCCAGCCTCTCTGCATTCTCCATCACCATTTTGGCTTTGCTGTTTGTCTCCCTCTGTTTAATTCTAAACCCGAGGTGTTGCCCATGGTTCTGGCTCAGCTAGATTTTTGCTGAGACATTTAGCCAACTTAAGCCCTGGAAAACAGGGCTGGAAGGGACCTCTGGAGACTGACATACCCTGATGGCAGGAGTTATGCCCAGATGATGTTTAAATTCTCCCCAGCAGTGAGAGTCCATCACCCTGCACAGGGATGCTCCCTGTGTTTCCCTGGGTGTGATGTCTGTGTCCCAGGGCAGCCCCATTCTTGTGGGATGGGTGCCAAAAACCTCAACACCTGGTCCTTGCACTGGGAGCTGTTTGGAGGCACTGGGGCTGAAGATGCTAAAGGGGAAAACGTTTCCCAGGGCAGGATGTGGAAAGTGGGAGGTGCGTGGGGACCCCCTCGGCACAGGGCTCTGCTCCCAGAGCTGGTGCTGTTCCCCACGGGGCAAGTACGATCAACCTTCCCTGGGGCTGCATGGGGGGGCCCTGCCAGTACGAGGGACACCTTATGAGCACCCCTTGTAAGTCTCTTTTGGCGCTGACTGAGACCCTCCCTGGGATGGGGCTCGGGCAGGAAGTCAAGATGAGAAGAAGGGGTGGAAAAAACACCCCCCAAAAATCCCTGTGGAGCGGGAAGCGGAGTCGGGAGCCGAGCCGCTCAGCTGATGGGGTTGCCATGGTGACGCGGCATTGAGGAAGAGGAAAAGGCAGAAAATAGCCCGATGCTGGGCTGAGACCTGCGGGAGCCCAGCCCGGCAGCCCCCTGCATCCCCAGTCCTATTTCTGTCCTCCTTCCTTTCTCTTTTTGCTTTCCTCCCCTCATACGGTTTGATCTTCTCCAGCCAGAGTTGCCCCTCTCTGAGGAGCATATTGGGGTGGTGGGGCTGAAGGGAAAGCATGAAGGATGCTCTTCTGTAGGGCTGGTTGTGGCCAGGTCTGTTCCCTTTGGGGCAGAAGGTTTGGAGGCAGCTAAGTCGCCCACAGAGGACCAAAATGGGTTCATACTTATGTTGTTGTTGGAGGATCTGCGATAGTACCCGGAGATCCCAGAGGCTGGCACAGGTCTGGTGGAAATGCTCTTCTACCCATGCAAGTCAGGTTTTGTTTCCCAGACCACGTGTGAGTCAGGTTGGGTCAACTGTTGTCTCTTGACAGGTGATGCTCAGTTTTATGGAAGGACAGAGGTTTTGTTTCATGTGCTGGATTGTTTTCCTCTCTGGCAAAGTGATGCTTCATGACCACAGCGAGTCATCTCCCCTCTATGAGTCAGACTGGGGCCTCTTGCATGGTATGTATTGGGTCTAACCATTGAGCCCAAGCTCACCAAAAAGGAACAGAAACCCAGGTTTTGGTTACAAGAAAAGAGAGTGTCGTTGTGACAAACCCTGGGAGATTTGCCCCACAGAACAGAGCCACCCACCCATGCTCTTTGCTTTATCACAAATACTTACTTTAAAGTCCAGGTTACAGAGTCTGGTGGCCATGAGAAGGTCTTGCCTTTCAGTCAAAAAAAGTAAAAGTAGTCTTTCCAGCTCCTGGGGCCAGAGCAAAAAGCAGTAAAGAAAAATGTGACCTCCTAAAATACTGAAAAAGCAGAAGATACACCATAACCAGCCCAACTGAGCACACTTTGGACACAAACTCTTATAGGCCCTCCTCATAATCTGTTTGGGGCTTGGCAATGACAGGTGAATGCCTGAAGCTGGCAGTGCAACAGATGGGGAACTCATCCTGCTTCTTCCTCCTCCTCCATCCACCTCTGTCCTTGCCTCTGCAGCAGATGCAGCGCTGTGCCTGGGTGCGAGCATCTGTGCATGGAGCTGTGAGTGCAGATGCCCTCTGTGCTCACCAGTGTGTTTGGGTTGCTATCCGTGAGCCCCTGCGCAGTGTCTGAGTGTGCCTTTCCCTTTCTCCTTTCCCTTGCTGGGGTTTGGCTTCAGCAGAAAACCTTCCTGGAGCTCCCACCTTCTTCTCACATGGGAAGAAGCTGTTGCAGCATCTCCCTCTTCTCCCTGCCTTTGTGCCTGTCTGATATCATGCATGGCGGTGGTGTCTAATACCTTGTGTTCGTGCTTGGGATCCAGATGGCCCAGCTGGTAGGGCTTGGAGCAGTAAATCTCCATTACTGTGGCCAGTCTTGCTGTCCCTTGCTGTGGCCCTGATCCTCACCTCACCCAGTCACTCCTCCCTGGGAGGCCAGAGGGGAACAGGCATCTCTCCTGATGCTGGTGATGCTGCTGGCACAAAGGAAAGCATCAAGTCCTCCTGGCTTTTTCAGCTGTTATTTTGGAGACTGGCTCCTCTTGCAAGAGTCTAGGGCTGCTCCTCCCTTCCTTGTAATTCCCAAGGGCTTTTTGCAGCTCTTGCTCCTAAAGGAGGTGTGTGAACAGCTTTATCTGGAGATCTCACACCCCTGTGTGAACCACCCCCTATAAACTGTCCCTGCAATCCCTTTTCCCTAAGCTAAGGAGGGAGGGAGGGGAAGAACCCATGGGAAGGTTTCTAGGTGTTGGGGTCTTTAATGGGAATACAGGAAGCAGAAAGCTGCCTGGGATTGAAAAATGGCTTTGGAGCTGGGGCAAATGGTGCAGGATCGGCCCTTTCTGTTGACTTCCCCACCACAGCCTGGAAGTGTTTAGAACACTTGCATTTCTCTGTGCAGTCTAAATATTAAGCATAGCTTGACTAAGAGTTCACTTAAACCAGGGGTGGACAGATATCTGAAGGTCATAAACAACCAGCTGAGTAATTATTTAGAGTGGTCTAAGGGATATAACTGTGGGTAATGGGATGAAAGGAGGAGAGGAAAATGCAGTGTAGTTGTCAGAAAATTCTCCTCAGGTCTCTGCTTAGTGCTGCAGAGGGAAACATGTAGGTCCTTGATAAACCTGGAGGGCTGATTTATGGATTGATACATGAAATGATGGCAAAATCCCCAAGGAGAAGCGGTGAATGGCCCATCTCCTGAGACTCTGCAAACTCAGCTTTGCAAATCCGGTGGATGAGGGGCCGTGGAGCACCAGGGCGGGAGAGGAGCTGTTTCACTGACAGATATTGTTGGCTGGAGACCGAATGACTAGAAACTGTCCACGAATAAGTTAAGGCTGAAAGTGAGGAGCTGGTTTCTGGCAAAGAGAGGGATGAGGCTCTGGGCCAGCCCTGCTGGAGCAGGTGAAAAAGCTGGTGGGTTGTGTGGGGCAGGGACGATTGCACGACCCAGCTGCTCACAGGTGAGGAACGTGGCAGCTTCCAGGTCGTCCTAAATTCCTGTATGACATGCCCTGTGAGGCCAGGTCCATCCTCATGTCTCCACTCTTATGCTACCAATAATAATCAGAGCTCAGGGAGGGCAGCAATCTTCCTTGGCAAACACCTAGACATTCCCCAGTGCATCCGGAGAGCTTCTTCTAACTTTAGGGGATGATGCATCTTGTAACAATAGAGCTTATGTCTGTATCTTGTGAAAACCAACCTCAAAAAATGGCTGGAATTGGTCTGAGAGATGTGCTGAGTTACCTTTGTGGTTGTTTCTATGTGGGCATCAGTTGTCTTGGAGCTGGCTGCATCCTCTACTGGGGTGAGGTGGATACCAGGGATCAGAAAGGACTCTTCTCATCTGATTTCCCTTCTTCAAAAACTAACTACAATAAAAATTAAATCACAGTGCTGTTTTTAGAAAGCCCTTTGTGCAGCTGAGTGTGGTGCTTCCAGAGGATCCTTCCTCCCCTGGCATGTCCTGCTCCTAACACGGGATGGGAGTTTTCTCTCCTGGGGCTTTCTCCTCTCCACATGGACAGTTGAATGATGTCTTGAAAGGACGTGGCGAGATCAAGGGCTGTGAGTGTGAGGGGCAAGGCCAGGGGCTGAAATGGTCCTGTTTGGTGTTGTGTTCCACTTATTTTCCCCTCAAGTAGGTGTGAGGGAGAGCGGAGGTGGGGGGGCTGCTTCCGTCCCTGCTCATATCGCTGCCTGTATGGAGGGACAAACAGCCTGGGACAGACAGACTGTGAGGAGCTGCTTTGTGAAGGTTTTGTGTGCTCTGAGCATCCACAGTGTTGCCTTCCTGGGGCTCTCAGTTCCTGGCTCCTGATGCTGGCAGGAGCTGGGCCCGGAGCACGGCCATGCTCTGGCTTCCCCAGCCTCCATCCTGGCATGGCATTAACCGTCTCTTCTTGCACTGGTCTGTGCCACTTTACTGCTTCCTGCTCCCCAGCAATATTTTACATCTTGCCCAGTAATGCTTGGTTTCCTTAATAGCATCTCATGTGGGATTTTATCAAAGGCTTTAGGACAATCCCAATAAATTATATCTACTGATTTCCCTTTATCCATTGTTTTGTTGATTCCATCAGAAATCCTCTCCCAGAGAGGATGTGCAGGCTTTTGCCTTTAGAAGCCAGCCCAGCTTGTTCCATTTCTATCTTAGCCATTTCACGTTTCAATTAATTTTGAAACATTGAATTACTGTTCTCAGTAGCCCTTGGAAGGAACAATCCAAGGAACGACCCTGCACCTTGGATCTGCACATAGCAGTCATAGCTCCTGGTCTTGGGCACCAAGAGGGGATGCTTTTGGTGGGATGATTGCAGAAGTGGTGCTTGTGTCGAGACACCAGCCCCACTTCCAGGAGCTGGAAAGGGATGCATCTGAAATAATCCACACTCCAAAAAAGCCGGGCTCACCTCAGAGCACAAACGCAGGAGGCTGCTCGTCCCCTGCGATGCCGGCTGAGCAGTAACTTGCTCCAGCTTTGTCCTTGAAACCCAAAGAGTGGGAGTTTGCCGCCGGGCTGGCTGCGGCGGCGTGGAGCGGGGAGGAGGCGGCAGCGCCGGCCCGCCAAGGGTTAATAATTTCCATTGCAATTGTGTCATCTCTTTGGGGACCTCTCGCTCATTTCGCGAGCGGGCGCTGAAAGCCGAGGCGCGGGGGCTCGTTCTTATTCAGCTGCACGCAGCTCCAGGAGCAGCGGCCGGCCGCGCAGCTGGGCTCGGCCACCTCGGCCCTGCAGATGGATGGAGAGAAAGGATTTGTGTGCCTGCGTGTGCTCTTGCTTGCGTGCGCCCGTGTGTGTGTGTGTGTGTGTGTGTCTGAAATCTAATTGTCTGCTGTCTAATCCGTCAGCCAGGGGGACAGCTTGCACAAGCCCCTTCCAGGCAGGCTGATACATGCAGCGCTGCCAGGCCCCTCTGCGATGTAGTTTGGTTTAATTGGGATTGCTACGTGCGCGGACTTGGCGTGCGTGAAAGGAGCGCTGTGCACGGGGAAGTGCGTGGGCAGGCTCCCCAGGGATGGACCCCTGTGGCCTGGTGGTATCCTGGAAAACAGCGTTTAGCAAAGTGATGTGAGGGTAACCCAGTGCTGGACAGCTGAGGTTAAGGGTGGCTCCATGTCACGTTAAACCAGTCACATTAATAGTGGCACCGTGCCGTCCTGCTCTTATGGACTTTGTGTCTTCGGGGAGTTCAGTACCCCCAAGACAGGGCTGTAAATACCTGGCTGATGGGATTTTGGGATTGCCCAGGGTGTGACACAGAATGTATGGACATCAGCGTGCTGGCTTGGAGATGGTGTCTGCCATCTTCAGTGCAGCACCAGGAGCTGTGCAGGGCTGTCCCCTGCTACAGCTGTCCCCTGCCCGTCCTCCCCGATGACCGGCACCTATGAATCTCTCGAGCATCTCCCAGCCCTGAGCACATGGCAGCTCAGGGACTCCCCAGGCTGAAGTGGCATTTCGCCTTTAATACCCCTCAATGGATTTCCCATGAATTTGTCTGGTTGATTTTTGTAAACATGTAAGCTTTAATCATCCCCAGAGAGCTGTGGCAAGGACTTCACTGCCTAACCATGCACCGTGAGGGGAACCATATCCTCTTGTTTCCTTTGAACCCTCTGCCTCTTAATGTTATTGGATACCTCCTAATTCTTTTATTGGGAGACACAGTGAGCAATCAATCCCGGTTCACCCTCTTGAGGCCACAAATGTGCCTCTCTGGCTGCTGCTTTTCCAGGCTGAGATCTTCCTCCTTTGGACTAATTTTTTTTTTGATCATCCTACTCCAGATCTTTTTCCAGCTCTGCTGGTGACGTTAGGGCTCCGCTCGTGGCGACATCCTCATTGGTTGTTTAATTAAAGGTGATGTCATGATTGCAGTGGATGGTATTTGCATCAGCGTTGGTTGCTTAGTGCATGTTGACGTCAGGAGATTCTTGTGTCCTGCCCAGTCATGAGAACTTCTCACAGAGCTGCTGATCCTCAGCCTGGGGGTTTAATAATGATATTTTGCTTATGAGTTCCCTAGCTGAAAGAGGCAGGGACCAGGTATTTTTTTTACTAGGAATCATTCACTGTGCTTTGCTAGATATTCCTGACTTAGAGGAGTGACATGTCCATGTTGTTTCGTCCACCACGCGCAGTCATCTCCAGGCTAGTACCCACCAACTCTTCCATCACAAATGGACATCACTTATGATTTGAGGGAATCGTGCTTTTGCAGATGGGCCATTACAGGATGCCAGACTGGCTACTTGTGTAAGCATCTCCCTCACGGCTGGAAAATAGCTGTGTGGCGGTCCTTTATCCCAGACTCCCGTGGGGTTCCATAGTTGTTGCAGGGTTTGGAAGGCAAGAGGCCAGAGCAAGATGCCCAGGTACAGAGCTGCCTTAGTCCAGGCTGGATCATGGTCTGGCACCTCCACCCCGTTCACCCTGTGCTCCCCTGCCATGGCTTCCTCCCACCTGGCATGTGATCAGTTACCAACAGCCCCAGCCCAGCACCCTGCCCTCCTGCTTGGGGGAGGGTACTGCTCTCTGCTTCCCCATCCCTTCTCCTCCCTCTCCCTTTCTCCCTTTACCCTCTCTTTGCTTCTCTTTCTCTCCACACCTGCTCCTCTCCTTCCCTCCCCTTTTCTCCTTCCTCCTCCTCCTCCCCTTGCCTCTCTCTCTATCCTCTTATCTCATCCCCTTGTTTTTCTCCTCTCTGCCTGTCCAGCTGATTTACATGCACGCTGCGTTGAAGCAGCTCAGCTGGATCTAATGCTTCCTGCCGCGAGGAGCGGAGCCGTCTCCGGACTCGGTGCGGCGCTTCCCTGGGCAGGGGATCTGGGAGGTCCTCTGTGCACCCCACCACCTTGGCCCACACTTTGGCCCCTTTCTGCATTGCCTTTGCTCTTCATCCCCTCTCTTTCCCTTCTCCATCCTTTATCCAATGCTGCTGCCATTGCTGGTGTCTTCTCCATCTCTCCTGCCAGGTCCCTCACCTGCGTGCCCGCTCTGCACGGTTTTCCTCCAGCTCCTTCCTGGAGGATAGACCAAAGCCCTCAGCCAGCCTGGGAGCTGTTTTGCTGTGACTGGTGACATTCCCATGGCCCTGGTGCTACTGTTGAGCTGAAAACCTGATGCTGAATATTCCCAGGTGGAGGCCGTGGGTTCCTCCTGCCTCTGCCTGGGTTCCAGTGCCAGTGTGGGAGCCTGGGATATCTCTCCTGTGCCCTTGTGGCCCCTGCTGCTCATGGAGCCAGGATCAAGGTGCCTGTGTTATTCCCTGGCTCTAATCACTCCCGTTTCCATTCTGCTGATTTGCATTTCCGCAAGAGGAAGATGCCCTGATTAATATCCCCTCAGAAGAGCTTTATTGTGATGGCTCCTGCCTCTCTAATTGGAAAGTGGTCTTAACCTTTCATGCAAGTGGCTGGGACATTCCCTGACTGCCAGAAACTCTGGGAAGGGTCTTGCTTATCCTGAATTCCAGGGGAGTGGGAGGTTTGGAGGATCCAACTCTGCCTCTGAAGTGGGGTAGAAACCTCTCTGCCCAAGGAGTGATCTCCTGGGCATCATATCTCTGATACCAGGGATGGGACCATCCCCAGCACAGCAAGTTGTCGGAACAAAAGTCAAGAGGGGGATCACAGCAGGGGGATGTGCTGGGATGATCCAAAACCCTGAGCGAGCAGCTCTGTGCTCCCCAGCTCAAACCAACGTGCCAAAGAAGGGCCTGTTGAGGAAAATGTTCATGTAGTGGTGATAGAGCTGTTCCCATTTACCTTCCTGTGGCTGGGAGGCAGGATCTGACCTGGCAGCTGGGATTCTACAGCTCTTGCTCCCCAGGGAGTCCCAGGCCCACCACTAACCCGCACTGGCAGCTTGAAAGCCTGCCTTGCACTTAGCTGCTTTCTGATCTTCAAAGGCTTTGAATGCCCAAGGAAATCAGACCTTGTGCCTTTTCTTCTCGTGCAGTCCCCGGATCCGGACTCTCATGCAATTTATTTTCCCTGACACGTGCCACTCCCTCCCTGGCTGAGCATGGGGAAGGAGCATCACCCTACCGCTTTTCCTCAGGTACCAGTGCCGGCTGCCCCGGCTGTGGTGTGAAGCTGCATCTCCTCACACGTTCCCAAAGGCTACTTGCACACTCCTGATGGCTCCCCACCCTGTGATGCTGAAGGCAGGGCCAGGGAGATGTGCTGGTGTTTGGCACTGCCAACTTTGTCCTGACTTCCCAGTGATGTCCCTGCTGGCCAAGGCTGGCAGCTGCCTGCTCCAGGCGGGTCCCTGGCTCTCCTGCCAGTGGGTTTTGCTGCTCCATCCCTCCAGCCGAGGCTGGCAATCCCCTGCAGAGCCTGTTTTGCCTGTGCCCATGGCTGTTTTATTAACACCCTGACTTGCCTCCCGGGTGCTTTTAACCTCCCCTTTCCCAATCCCTCTCCTTCTGAGGTTAGCAAAAAGATTTTTTTTTCTTTTTTTAATTATTTTTTAATTTTGGTATTTAAGCTGGTTTAGCGGCTGCAGCAGTGAGTGTTCCTGATAAACAGCCTGGGAGATCCAGAGAATAATCTCTCTGCTTGGTGACGGCACAGGCGCCTATCGCAGCTGCTGGCAGCACGCTAAAAAGCCGTCCTCATCTGCTGCCTGCTCTATCAGCCCGGGGAGGGAGAAATTGCCTCCATCCTTAATCAGAGAATTTGAAATCCCAGCTAGTCTGCACCTTTTATTCTTCAGGTTCACAGTGTTTTGCAGTGTGGGCAGGGGGAGAAATATGCAGCTCTTAGATGGAAGCAGGAGTTGGAGAAGGGACTGGGAAGAGTTCGGGTGAGCAGCAGCTCTTTTCCCTTTGCCAGGTATCTCCTGGACTTGACATCCCATGGTGCTTTCCTGGCAACTGTCTCTTCAGGGAGGTTCATTAAGGCTGTATTTTTAATATGGAGTCACAAAACACCGTCATGGGCTGTTGTGTGCTCCAAAGGTTTGTGTAACAGAGCTGTGTTTGGAGAGAGTGTGTGCAATGACAGGCACGTGTTCTGGAGCCCCAGTGCTGGGGCAGGTCCCTGAGAGGTGTCAGTGAAATATGGCAAAAAGGGCAGATGAAAGGATAGAAAAACACAGGGAAAAGCCAGGGAAAATGCTTCATTCCTGCCTCAAACACCAATGAGAAAGATGCTCAAACTTGCCCCTGTGACATAGACCAGGTCAAGTAAAACAACTGGGTGTGTGGCGTAGGAAGGGTCCAAGTTTATGGGCGATTTCCAGGCAGCCAAAAGGCTGGTGCTGGATGAAGGATACTCAGCCAAGCAGGTAATGAACCCCTGTGTAGAGAACGTGTTGTGCTGAAGCCATAATATCTGTCTGGGGTGCAGGAACATACCTCAATAATCCCACAGTGCCTGCAGAGCAATGTGGGGATGGAAGGTGCGTCTGCTCCATGCTCAGCACCACTAAATGACAGTGTGGCACCTGTGCATGTGGGCTGTCAGTGCTGACAGTCTGCTCAACCCCACACTGGAACACAAGCGCCCGCCATGCTCAGGACTGGTGTCGGAGTCGCTGGAGATTGCCTTTAATGAGACAGATAAAGCAAAATGAAAAGCAAATCAAGATGCAGGGCTGTGGGAGCTGTCTTGAACGCAGTGCTGTGACTTGCTTGGTGGGGGGGAATCTGAGGTTGCAAATGGTGGTGGAGGCATGGAGAGGCAAGCACAGGAGACGTCCATCTCTGGCTCAAACCACAGAGCTCCTGAATCCTTTCCAGTGCCTTTTGCAGATATCCTACTTTTCCTCATCTCGCTGTGAGATATGAAGCAGACCCCCCATGTTGCACCTTTGGTCCCCATGAAGAATGGTGTCGCTATCATCCTCTCTCTACTCCCCTGTCCTCCCCCCATCTCCAGTGGCTGGACTGGGCTTGGAAAGCCCTTCAGTCTCAGGAGGCAACTTTCCAACCATGTCCCAGTGATGCTGATGGACATGGCCAGCTCCCTGAAGCAGGGCTGCTGTGGTCCAGGGCTGTCCAGGATGTTGGCGGTCCCTCTCAAACTTTCCACTGAGCTCAGACCATCTGTGCTATTTCTGTAAAAATCCTGTGCTGGGTCAGGAGGCAGGAAAGGGGCTTTTGCTCCAGCCAGGTCTGTTCTTGAGCAGAGTGTGTTTAACACAAAAACCCCTCCTGTTTGTGAGCAAAAAAAAACCTCAGGCGTTGACTATCAACGTGAGCAGCATTGCTCAGGCAAATGGTGTTTACACCCCGAAGCCTTCAGACTTTCTAGATTTTACCTGCTTCTCTGCAGAAACCCCTTGAGAAAATGTTACCGAACAAGGCAATACTTGGGTGGATAAATTGCCTGGAACAAACGAGCTGGAATTTGTACGATCCCATTCTTCATGTAAGAAAGATGTCACTCCTTAAGCAGTCCCCGGGGAAAGTGCCCACCCTGGGGAACCATCACCCTGGGCTGCCTGTGTTGGCCATCCCCTGCTTTGGACTGAGCTGCCTGAGTTTCCACTGGAGTGCTTTCTGCCATCCCTTCATGGGAATCGTGGGGGGAATCACAAACAGCAGCAAAGCAAGTTCTTGTTTCCCTCCAGCCCCCTCCCCACCCCAGCTGCTGAAGTGGGGTGTCGAGAGGGGGGGCTTGGTGCTCTATTTTGCTGGTGCTGTGGGAGCCCATCCCACCGCCAAAGGCATTTTGGGACACATCCCCTCCAGTCGTCATTGCTTGTCCCTCTCATGGCGCAGCTATTTCTGCCTCAACTTCCCAGGAAACTGCCTCCAACGCTCCCCAGTCTAAAACCACGCTGGTTTAGAGAGCCAATTTCATCCCTGCTTCCATGTCTCATTTGCATATATTTGCATAGCACACAGGTTTGTGAGAGGGGAGGAGGCGCTGGAGAGGCACGTCCTTTATTCCTATTTTTTCTTTTTTTTCTTTTCCCCTTTCAGCAGAATTGTATTTATTTATTTAAACTCAGCACTGCTGCTCCGACGGGC
This sequence comes from Cephalopterus ornatus, assembly GCA_013396775.1. NCBI lineage: Eukaryota > Metazoa > Chordata > Aves > Passeriformes > Cotingidae > Cephalopterus > Cephalopterus ornatus. Next base: position 83,599 of record VZRE01001707.1, read on the forward strand.
TCACTCCCGACTGGGTCCCATGGGTGACTCAGTGGTGGACAGAGGTGTCAGGGTGCTGTCCCCATTTTGGTACCTTTACTCTTCCCTCAGCCCATTCCCAAAAGCTTTCCCTGGTCCCTGCCCACTGCAGTTATGTATCCAAAGGTCCCCAGCTCCCAGCACAGAGCACAGGTCACCACTGGTGCCAGTCCAGCATCTTTCTAGGTTGGAGACCTGTGGATTTGGGGGGAGGCGATGGGCTGGGGGCATTTGACCTCCAGGTCTGTATTGTTTCCTGTTTCCCAGCCAAATTGGAAATGCAAACAAACTTTCCGTCCCCTCCAAAATCCGGACAGGTGGAGCTCTTGTTTTTTAGGCAGAGAATCTTCCCTTCCAGAGATGCTCTCAATGTGAAACACCTCTGGGACCTAATGCAAGCTGGGGGTAATCTTACTGAATCTCTGTGTGTTCCAGGTGATTGCGTGGGGCCTGGCCCTCGCCCACCTTCCCACAGCACCAGGCTCTGGTGCTGCCTGGCCTGGGAAAGGAGTAAATGTTTCCTCACCCCTGCTCCCACCTCATGATGGCCTTGAAGAATGAAAGAAACACCTCCATTTCCCCCAGGGTTTGCTGGGTTTTCCCTCTCCTGTCTGTCCCTGTCTAGAGGGGACACTCATGAAGGGCTGTTCCAGCTGAGGATCCAGTGGGATTTGTCAATGCTTCTGGGAAACAGCAAATCCTTTCCCTTGGGACAGGTTTAATCGACCCCAGCAATGGCCCTTCCCATCCTGAGAAAGGTACCTCATTTCCCTCCTGCCATAGGCTCCCTCACCTCAGGACACTGGAAAGGTGGGCCCCTGGGGTAGCACATGTTCAGGATGATGTGGTGAGCCCCAAACTTCTCCATCCCTGTGAGCAACCACTGGTGTGAACCTTCAGGAATCGAGCTGGTGCACCTTAGTGTTTTGGTTCTCATTTGCTGGTAGACCCAGAGAGATTCCAGACTGGATGTGGGGTTTCCTTACTGGCCATTGTTTCTGATCTTCCTTTGAGTTATGGTACTGTGAACCCCTCCAGGGACATTCCATACATGTCCTGTGCTGGGCAAATTCAATGCGTGGTTTTACCAGAAATTAGGAAATGCATCCCCCAAACTTATATGTTCGCTCTTTTCCACGTAAGCCACGTTTCTTCCTGTGTCCTTGTGCTGTGTGGGATAACTGTGCTGCGTGGTGGGAGGGTTACAGACTGGGTGGCATCCCAGGCTGGCTGGCTGGGAAGATGCCTGGTGCCCTCATCCCTGCTGATGCTCAGTCACAGTAATGCTGCTGGGGTGCAGCTAATATTGCTTGTTGTAAAAAAAATTTAAACCAGTGGATCTAACCAGCTCCTCTGCCTGTTCCTCTCTCCTCCTTGGCCTTGGGCTCGTCCCTTTGTGTGTCTGCCACACTTTGCTCTAAGAGGGGTGAGGTCGAGGTACCTCCTTGCTGGCCTGCTGAGGTAGAAGGGCAGATCAGCAGGACAGTGTCATGTTGGGGCCTTGGTTTGTCACCAGTGGGGCTGTGCAGACACTGGGCTCCCTTCAGCTGGGTTTCTTCCTCCTCCAGGGCATGAGGATGAGGAGACACTGGCCCTCATGCATGGACGTGGAGGGGAAGGTGACAGCAGCCATTGGCACATGGGCTGGAGGGAGATAAGGTCTTTGGTTCCTGGAGCAGTGAGGTGTAGGCTATTGGGATGCTGGGATGGGAGAGAACCAGTCCCAGGCACGTGGAGCTGTCTGGAACATCTCGCACCTGGCTGGGGTTTAATTTTTTATGCAAACTCCTGTTTGCAGCGAACGCGGTGTTACAGTTCCCGGTACTGCAGGGTGTGGAGGCGAGCTCTGAGCTGTGCTGAGAGCCAGCTCTAACTGAGCATGGGGAAGAGCTGGCTGGCTGTGATCAGCACGGCTCTGCCCGATGAGGGCTCTGCCATCCCCGTGTGCCACAGAGGCACCTAGGCAGGGCGGCGTGGCCAGTGGGTGCTCGGCTGTCACTGTCCACAGCCTGGGTACGGGAGATCTGGGCTGGCACAGCACAGCGGGGCTTGGCAGAGCTCCATGCTGGAGAACATCTCCTCTAAGACCTGCACTGAGGTTATCAAAATCCAGAGCATCCCCTGGAGTGAGGGCCACAGAGCCCCCAACCTGAATGGGGACAAGGGAGGAGGCACAGGACACAGCCCATTCCTGGCTCCCGTGCCCTCTCGCTCCCGAAGCTTTCCGAGCTGCCCGGCTCAGAGGCTGTTTGTCTTCAGCTTGACCGTTCCTCCGCCTCCCCCGCCTGTCTACTCCGCTTCCTCATTCTCGGTGTCGGGTTGAGCAAGAGCAGAGCGGAGCCTCCTCGGGATCAGGGTGAGGCCGGGGGGGGCCTCCAGTTCCAAGTTCCTTTTTATTTTTTGGGGTTTTTTGTTTGTTTTTTTTTTCCTCTCTATTTTTTTGGTCTCCTTCTTTGCTCTGCACACAAAGCTGGGCTATGATGAAACTCCAGCTCTGCCTTGCTCGCAGCATTCATGCACGGCACATGCTGGAAATAATTGTCCTTGGTGGAGCCCTGCAAACTGCAGAGAGATTTAACTGAAAAGAGGTGGAAAGGAGTTTTATTTCTATACACTGTGTTTCAGGCTCAGTGCAGCCGAAGGTTCACAAGGCGGGTTGGGGTGAGGCACGGGCTCGGGCTGGATGTGCAAGCCCTGTGACTGTGACCATGTAGTGCCAAGCCTGAGTTAACATGTCTTGCCGTTCAGCGGTGCTTATTATGTTGGGTTTGATGGGGCTTTGGCCTGCTCAAGCTCGAGCAGAGCAAGCTGTGACTGCCTGCAATGCTCCCTGTAGTGTAGGCACTGCAACGGGCTCGATGTGAACCCTCCTGTTGGTTTCTTCAAGTTTGGGATCAGATGCTACAGTGGGAATTTCTGTAGGTGCCAAGTCGTGCTGATAAGGGAAATAGGTTGGGTGCTTACTGCACGTAGAATATTCCTCACAACCTGGCCTCTCTTTTATGTGCCTTAAATAAATCACAGGGTGATTTTGCAAGTCTTGCTTTACTCCTTGGTGTACAAACTATCTGGGGAACACATGCTTGGAATGTCTTGTCCATTGCATTATTATGATGGGCAGAGGGAAGCGTAAGCTGAAAGAGGAGGGTTGGCCCCAGGACATTTCGGAGGTGTTTGGAGCAAGGATTTTGTCTGATCTGTTTTAAGGGAAGGGCCCGTGTTTAGTGCAGAAAGACAGGGCAAGGATGGAGCAGCCATGGCCACCATAATACCTCTCTGAATGAGATTTTCTCTTCCCCAAGGAGAGCTCCCTGTCCTGAGCGCCAGCATGTGTCAGGAGGAGTTGTGTGTGTGGACCATGTGCTCAGCACCATTCAGGATACAACCTGTTCTTTATTTCTCTTGCTAGTCATTTCAAGACCTCCTTCTCCTCCAATTCACACAACAGAGCTGCAGTTTGTCAGAATCTGCTGTGGAGTATCTGTCCACAGAACTATTTTTCCTTTAAGCTTCCTTTTCCTTCCAAATGGCAAACCCATTCTTCTGTGACACTCCATAGATTTCTGCTCTTGGTCACCAGGGATCTCTCTTGTTGTCCATCTCAGTTGGCTTAGTATTCTCTCGTTGGTCAGGGTCAGATGTGAGTGTTTCCTGATCCCTTTGGAGAAAAGCCTAAATCCTTTTGCCATGAAAACTTGGGACTGGTGGCACAACCATCCACCCCTTGGTGAGGAGGACCTTCCCACTGCTTTTTTGGTTTCACCAGCTCTGTTTTCACCAGCTGGCATGAGGAGCAATGCACAACCTCTAAACTGTTTTCTCCTACTGAGTCAGTAAGATGTGACCTCACATGTGCTCCTTGGAGCTCTGCAGAAAGAGACTTTTGCATTATTTACTCTGTTTTGGAGCTGGAACCAGACCTGACTCTGGGCTTGCTCAGCTGAAGGCAGTAGAGGTGGGAGCGAAGCCCTCCCAGTAACACCAACAGAGCCACTGGAGCTGGGCTCAGGTTTCTTCCCTGGTTCTCCTGGCTCAGCAGAGTCCGGCTGTGTTCCCTCTCGGTGTAACGCTGACATGGGAGTTTTTAGCTCAGTTCAGCTCAGCCCTGGTGTAGCTTCCCCAGCCACCACCCATCAGTCAGGCTTTGTGCTTGGGGCTCTCCATCTCAGCTGACCCGGGGCTGACCAGCCCTTTGCAGGCACTCGGTGGTGGGGCAGAGCCAAATTCTTGACTTCTGGCCCTTCGGCAGTGGCCGGGGTCGGAGTGGGGTGGGGAGGAGGAGGAGAAGGGCTGCAGTGTCAGCCGCGTTTGGAGCCCCCCACCCCCGCACCCATGGAAGAGGTCCCAGTGAGGCTCTTTGCCCACTGGCAGTCAACTTTGCCCCCATCCATCCATCCATTTCTCAAGCACAGAGTCGGGAGTGGGGAATCCATCAACAACTGCTTTAGTCTCCCCCTCTCACCTCCCGTATCCCCCCAGTTCTCCCCAAAAATCTTGCATCATCTAAAAAAAAACCCCCACATTCTCTCTGGCTGCTTTTTCTTGCTAACCTCCCCTCGCTTTGCCTCTCCTCCCCTCCCTCCCTCCTCTCCATCTCCCTCCCTCCCTCTCTCTGGGGGGAAAAAAGGTCATTGCGCAAATGATTAGTCAGAGCTCAGTTGCTGTAGCAACCGGCTGCTGGAACTGGGACAGGCGTGCAGCGAGGACAACGGAGAGGTCGAGCATCAGCCGGGCTGGGGGAGCCCAGCCTTTGTATGTGTGCCCAGGAGCCGGGGAGCCGGGCCGTGCAGAGCCCCCGGCCCCACGCCACCCGGCG
>VZRE01001707.1:105591-127924 GCA_013396775.1 Cephalopterus ornatus
AGGAGGAGGTAAATCTGGAGGAACTGGAAAAACAGGCAGTTGGCATTTGCAGACAGCTTTGCAGAGGGGACAGGAGAGCGGGAAGGCGAGCGAGGGTCGTAGTGTGGCACAGGGGTGCCAGGGCTGCCCAAGTGCCTCCCCGCACAGCCCTGGCGCGGTGGTGAGGACAGGACAGGAAGGGACAGGATGCAGAGTGGTGCCAGGCCCGGCTGGCAGTGCCCCTGCTGCGGCCAGAGAGCCCAGGCTGCCCCGTGCCCTCACTTCCATCGCTGCCTCCGGCCTCTCCGGGCGCATGGCAGTGCCCCCCGGGCTGCGTGCTGGGAGCAGGATGCGGCCGGTTTCCCACCCACCCTCTCACACACACAGCATGCTGTACAGCAGCGATTGTGGCTTCCCGGATCCCTCCTCTCCCTGCTGTTTGGGACTGCGGCCGTTTCAGAGAGCTGAGGGGATGCAGGGCACCAAGTGTGTGGGCGTCTGACTACGGGCACACGTCGGCAGCTTCAGGAGCCGCTGGTGGGACTTCACATGGCTCTGCAGGGCTGGGTCTTGCTGGGGCACTGTGGGGAACTGGGGCTCCCCAAGTTGCTCAGGGAAGCAGATCAGGGTGTCTGACGGAGGGACACTGGAGGTATCATGGAGGAGAAGGCAAGATTTTTTTTCTTGCACTGCCTCACTGCACTTCAATGGGAGTTCAACATCAGAGACCTTCAGAGAAGCCTTTGCGGCAGTCCTGGTGGCAGTTCTGGTGCACTGTATGGCTGTGTCTAGGCTGGTACAAAGCCCCGGGGTGATAGTTTAGAAGCCCTGCAGTTGGCAGGTCTTCGGGGAAACACTTCCCTAAGCCCACAGATCATGTCACAGGCCTGGGCTCCTTGTGGTGCAGCCCTGGGTCAGGACAGGCTGGCCAAAAGTCCCCTGTGAAGGTCAAACACTTTCTGGCCAAGCCCACAAGGGGAAGACGAAGAGCTGCCACTGCTCATATCAAGTATTTCTTTCACTTCAGCACCCACACTTGTTGGAAGCTTGTGTCCTCCACGGCAGAAGCGTTGCCAGCTCTTTCCTCCTCTGACTGTCACGCGGGGAACCCGGTGCTGAGAAATGGCATCATCTCCACAGACATGCCATGGTTTTGCCATCCTGGTCCTTTGTGGGACTTGTGCTGTCGTCTCCTCTGCTCTGCCACAGCAGCCAGATCCCGAGCGAGGCTGATTTTATCCACACAGCAACATCAGTGCCGTGTACCCAGGGGAGAAGAAGTCCTTGATTCAGCAGACATGACCAGGCCTGGCCGGAAAATGGATGTTGTTCCTGAAAGGCAGAGAGGGGACGAGGACAAATGGCTGAGCTGCTGGTTAGCAGTGTTGGGTCAGGCATTGCTCAAAGTGCAACCCACACTGGCAGAGCGTGCAGACTGCTTGGGTTTTCTACAAAAACGCCTTTAGACAGAGGTGTCCCTGCTCTGGGGGGCCCAAGTGGGGCTCACCAAAGGTGTTTGCCATGCTTTAGACCCCAGGGCAATGTCACCCCATCCCAGCCGAGCAAGCAGAAGCTGGGGAGCTCCCCTGTTGCCAAGCCGGATCGCTAGTGAGGAAAACATGTCCAACCTGCTGAGTATTCCCTCACGCCTCCTTTCCAAGCATTAAAAGTGCTAATTAAACCAGAGCTGTGCTCCGGCATCTGGAGGGATCGGCCGCCTTTCCCAGCAGACTGACTGTGAGCATCCACAGCAATGGTCTCCAGTGCCATCCAGCAGGGGAGAAGGTCACTAGGCCATGCTGCTGTTTGTACCCAAATTTTGAAAATGGGTGGCACAGCCCAAAGGGGATTATCTGCTGGGCAGCCCCACGGAGAACTGGGTGGGATCATCACCACCTCCAAAACCATGGATGTGGTGGAGACAGGGCAGAAAAACTCTCCTCCTCACCTCTTCTCCTCTGAGGTATTCAGAGCTGGCTCTCACCAAAGGACCGGGGTGGGCACGGGGCGGGTGTTTCCAGCAAGAGGCAGGAATTCCTGACTTACAGCCAGTTCTGGGTGTTAATTCCTGCCTGGGAGTCTCAGCCATATCCTAGACCTCCAAAGGCACAAAAGCCCCTCAGAGGTCAAACGGCTTGAGGGGGGAAAGGGTAACTCCTCCAGTGGTGGTGGCAGGGCAGGATGGAGCAGATGAGAGGGACAATTTTTATTCCTGTGATTTTGCACGAGTGACCTCCCATCATATCCTGAAACCCAAGGGAGCTGAGGAGCTGCCAGAGCAGCGTGCAATGGGGTGTCCAAGCAGGGTGAAGATGCCCAGCTCTAGGGTTGACATCCCCAGTGCTCAGAGGAGGCCTGTGAATCCCCCAGGCTCTGTGGTGAGGCCGAGGTGTCCATCTGACCATCTACTGCTGGCCTGGGGAGCAGCTCCGTGGGCACTTACAGCTGAATGCTGCCCATTGGGGAGCTGCCCCTGACCCCCCCAGGGGGCCCTTTCACCCCAGCCCTGCCCCCCATTCCCTGAGCCCCAATAACCTGAGCTTGCAGGGAGAGTTGAACAGCAGCTCCACCCCAAAACCAGCCAAAGACCCAGGGCTGGGTCGGGAATTGCTCACAGTCCGGGGCTGCCTCTGCAGCAAACTCCCCCGTGGGAGGGCACCTGGGGCTGGGGCTCGCGGGGGGCGCAGGCGATGGAGGGCCCTCCGAAGAGCCCCTTGTGCTGGAGGGAGCCCAGCTCACTGCCGGCAGGGTATTTTTTTTCTCCCTCTCTCTTTGTTAAGCTCCCTTTCAGCTGAAATGGCAATGCCTGGGTGTTCTGAGCTGACAATAATTGCTGCAGTCTAGACACTGTCTGGTATGAGGCACGGGGAATCAAAGAGGCCCCTTCTCTCACTGCGACTTTCACACATGCTCCCTCGCTCCGGCTCCTTCCTTCTCCCTCTCCCATGTTCCCTTGGTCTTTGCCTTCTTTTTTTTCCCCCTCTTGCTCCCCTCTATCTGCCTCTCGCCGAGATGGAGGAGAAGCGTCAGCATCTTCCCCCCCACGCTCTCCCTCTCTGCCGTCTGTTCCTCTCTCCCGCTCCCCCTCTCCCTCGCTCCTTCTCTCATCTGTCTCCTCTCTCCTTCCTCCACTCTTACCTTTATGCTATTCCCTTCCTCCCAAAGTTAGCAGAGAAGCAGGAGGGAGGGCTGGCAGTGCTGGGGGTTTAACTCCTTCCTCGCCCTTTCACAGGATCTCCTCCCCATCCCAGCCCCTCGCCGGGGTCCAGGGTGCCCTGGTTGTTTTGGGGTGTTTTGGGGTGCTGGGCTCCTCTCTGCCACCTGAGGCCATGGCATAAGTCCAGTGAGAGGCTGAGAAGGTTCTGTCAGGGTGGTCTGGTTGGATGGAGCCTGGTCAGGGTGAAGGGGGCTGATAGAACCACCTTGCCAGCACCTGGATGAAAGGGAATCACCTTTGCTCTCCCCTTGCCTTCCCCACACCACTGGTGTCTCCAGCTGCAAGGGAGCCCATGTTTGGGGATGCAGGTTGCTCCTTCCAGTGCTCTAGCAAACCAAAGGGGCTTCTTTCCACTCACCCCAGACCACAGCAGAGCTTGCTGTGCTGCTGGAAGGGGAGATTGATCCCAGTTCACACATGGCTCACAGCAATGCTGCTGCCACGGGCTGAGCTCAGCTGACCCAATGCTGCCCTGTGCCCAGTGTGGGCTCCGGCTGGTATTTCCATGTGGCCAGTTCCAGTCACACTCAGGAATTAAGCTTCTCTGCTCTAATGTATTAACAGATAATTTCCAGCTCAAACCCAGACTTCTATTAACCTCTGATCCCTGTGCAAAAGACCCTTTTTCTGTAGAGCCCAACAATGTCAAGTTTAATTCATGTGAGATCTCGTTGCAAGTGGGGAAACTGAGGCAGTGAGACCATTGGGTCGGTCTTGTCAAGGCCAAAGCTGCCACAGGGCCATGCAATTCCCTTCTGTGGGACCCAAATTTGGGGCCATGCTGGCAGAGCCACTCTGTTGGCCATCCATGGGCACAAGTGAGCAGCTCTCCTGCAACTCCAGCATCTCAGTGCTGCTCTACCATGGAAAAGTCACATTAGGAAAGTATGTGATGTATTTTTAACTGTCTATAATGCAATTTAACAGCTGGAAAGGAGGAAGAACGCCAGCCCCATGCAATCTGCCAGATTTCTGCTCTCCATAAGAGAGGGCTTGGTGGACTCGAGGTTTTTCAGTGTGGTTGGGGATCTTGTTTGGGAAAAGGGCAGGAAACAACCTCATCCTCAAGACAGGCTCTGACTCATGGAAGGCAGGGAGTTCAGGATGGATGCGAGAGGACCCAGCAACTCCCAGCATGACACACTTGCCCCCAAAAGCCACCATGCTGAGTGCTGTGGCCAGATCCAATTCCCTCAATGTGCTTTGATATTGGCATTCTTTGCATGCTCTGGCAACAGGGCCTGCAGTGGAGGTTGCTGGGCTCTGCACTGGGGGCATTTAACATGGGCCACACCTGCCCCTGCCATTCCCAGTCCTAGGTTCGTGTGACACTCCCAGGGCTGGATTTGCTGTGGAGATGGGTGCTGCCAGGCTGCACCACCACCCTCCTCCCCCGGGATGGGGAGGGCTGTGTGCCCCCCATGGGGTGGAGCTCAGCAGGGCTGTGGTGTGAGCAGGACACTGCACCCAGGATTTGAGGCATCACCTCCTGCCTTCCCTGCCTGCATCCCATGGAGGCCTCAGCCTCCTTTGCAACTGAGATCCTGCCAGGGAAGAGTAGGAACAGCCTATATTTGGGTTTCCTCTCTGTGCCAGTCAGGTAGAAATCCTCCTGCACTGACAGCAGTGGGTCTCTAACAGGGATGAGCTCTAATGGGGATCCACTGCGAGGTGGGGGCTCTTCAGACAACGACAGTAGGGCTTATCTAGGGTATTTGGGATGGTCTGCTGCCTCCAAGCAGCTGGATACGTAGTGGGGTGAGTTTGTTGCCATCATTGGTGTTACTCCCCTGTGCTTCTCCTTGGAGGATATCTCCCCCTCACATGATCCCCAAGACTTAGAGGAATAGAGCAAGACCATCTCCAGCCCTGTCCCAGCGGACACCCCTGTGGTGAGGCTCATGTGAGGAGCTGATTTTCCCTAGGGCAGCTTTTGGGGGCTGGAAACTGCTGGCAGCTGGTTCCTATATTCAGGACTTTGCACATATGCTGGAAAAATGAGCCACGGGATGGACCAGCAGGGAGGGGGCTTGGGGAGGCTGTGGTGAGTGCTTGGGGGATGCAGCACCCACTGATGCTCAGAGCTGCTGCTGTTTGCACCCCTTTTGGGGGGAGTGATGTGAACTCAGATGGAGTCTCCTCAAGCTGGGGGTTATCTGGCCGGGCAAAGGGTCGCTGGGCTGAAAGAGAGAGAGCGAGCGGAAACACAGGCACTGGGAAGGGAAACAACTTGCCAAAGGTCATCCTCAGGCCAGCAGCAGAATCAGGAATAAAATCCAGGTGTGCCAAACTGGTCCTTGGGTTGTATTCATGCACTGATACTGCTGTCCCCGAGCAGGGGTCAGTAACAGCAGAAATAGTTTGCCAAAGCCACTGGTGCCCTCCGGAGCCACAATTCAGGCTGTGGGGCTGGGAGAAGGAGAGGTTGGGATGTTTGAGGTCCCTTTTTCCCTTAGAGCATCTTTCAAGCCTCGCTGTGTGAATGGGGAATGCTGTTGGATGCCGACTGATAAGGCAAAGTGGTTAAAAACACTGCCTTTATTTGAAAGCTTATCTCCAAATCCTAATGAAAACACAGAGGGATGCCGGGGACAGCAGAGGGGGAGGACTCACACCCCAGAGTGGTGGGGACCAGGGCTGGGCCATGCTGAGCATGGAGACCTGGTGGGGTTTGGAGTCTGCATGGCTCTGGAACAGGGGGAAGGGGGGATTTAACAGATTTGGGGCAAAAAATCAAGGAACCAGGGCAAGACCGTTGGGTCCCACACCCAGGGAGGCAAAGGCAGCTGCAGCCCCACTCCAAGCACCCCAAATCTGGGATTCGTCCAGAGTTTTTTTAATTAGGGGCTCAGTGAGGAAGATAAACCTTGAAACCAAGGAAACAAGGGAGACAAAAAGGAAAATGTCGGCTCCTGCAAGACAGAGCGAGCTGGCTCCAGCACCCTGGGGTGAGGGTGGGTGCTGCCCCTGCTGCCCTGACCCCTTCTTCTGGGCTGGGGGGCAAAAAGGTGACCAGGCTGAGGTGCAATAAAGAAATGAGAAGGTGAAAGGGAAGGTCTTGTGCAGAGAGGGACAAAGGGCATTGCCCTGGAGGGTGCTGAGCTGCTCGGGTGACTGTGTTGCTGCAAGAGGAATGATGGAGGAGGTGAGCAGAGTTTTTTAGGGGATGCTGTGGAGCAAAGAGCAGCCATGGTGGGCTCAGCGATCCCACAAGAAGCTGGGCTTTCCAGACACCAAAATAATATTCCCAGACCAAAAGTTATGGGGTAGCAGAGCTGGTAGAGCTGGGGATGAGATGTGTGCGTGTGTATGTGTGTGTGTGTGTGTGTGTGGATGCAGCCGTGGCTGTGCCAAGCCCCATAAATCACAGCAGTGTGGGCTGAGCCTCCATCGAAGGAGATTCTTCCTTGCCAGATTTGAACATTTCCCCTCAACAGCCTCAGTTTTCCCCACCACGCAGCAGAGACGTGGGATCCTGGTGATGGCAAGTGCAAAGCCCTTCCGAGGAGCCTGGCATCCCAGAGGAGAGGCGTATCACTGTCCCACAGATCACGGCGACGGGGGTGCTGGGCAGGGCCCTTTTTTTCCCCATGCTGGGACTGATCCAGAGCAGCACTGAGGGTCTGGGTGTGGGTACCACAACCACCCCATCCCGTGGTCTCGTTCCCCCGTCCACGGCCGGCCGGGCCCAGCTCTGCTGTGCTGGGGGAGTGTAAGTTGATATTTTCCTGCGCGTCCCCAGAGGGTTTTTTCCATTACACAGGCAGAGCGGAGCAGAGCGGAGCGGAGCTGCCCGCTCGCCCGGCTCCCCCGCCTGCAACCTCTGGCACCGCTTTTCCAGCGGCACATTGTGCAAATGTAACCTTTCAGCGAGCCACTCCTACGGCAGGAAGCCGGGGGGCTCCGCTCCTGCCAGGAACGCAGCCGGCGCGGAGCTGGAAGGCAGCCCGTTAATCAGAGCCGGCTGACAGCGAAGCGCACAGCCTGGGCAACAGATTTCTGCTCCCTCTCCCATCGCTCTCGTTGCCTCGCCTTCCCGCTCCCGCTCGGCTCCGCGGTCTGCCCTGCCATCCCACCTTCCTCATCCTCTGCTTCCTCCCTGTCCTCATCCTCTGCTTCCTCCCCGTGCTCATCCTCTGCTTCCTCCCCGTCCTCACCCTCCGGTTCCTCCGGCTGCCAGCTGGGCTCGTGCTCCCAGGCACTCGCTTTCCCTCGCCGTGCCGAGCGAGAGCTGCCCGTGACACTTGGCACGAAGCCTTTTGGGATCTCGATGGGGACTCGGCACCCTCGGCATCCCTGGTGAGGAGGGGACCAGCTGTGACAGCAGCCGGGCCGGGGCAAAGCTCAGACTCTGGAGCATCGTGCCCGTTGGCAGCAGGCAGTGCTGTGCTCAGGGGTGCTGTGCTGGCAGGTGGGACCCCAGTGCTGGCAGGTGGGACCCTCAGGACCTTGTACAGGGTCCCCCCGAAGTGACCCCCCCAGCCAGGGACTCCCTGTGACACCCTGGTCAGGGCTGTGCCCTTGGCGCTGGGTCACAGTCATTTTCTTCTCCTTTAGGCAGTGCCTTGCCCACCTCCTGCCTGCTCTAAAAACTGGAGTTTTATCTCCTGTGTGGGCAGCAAATACATCAGTGGGGGGTTCTGCTCTGCACCCACACACCAGCACATCCACACCAGCACTACCCCTCCGGGAAGGGCTTTCCCCTGGATCATTTCCATGGGGCAACAGCCACTTGTGGCAGTACAAGGAGGCCCAGTGTGGTATCCTGAGAGTGCAGGCCTGGGGGAAAGGGGTCGGCTGGGTGGGAGCCAGGCTGACATGGGCTGTGTCCCCAGTGGGAGGGCTGGGATGGGACAAGGTGGTTGTGCTGGCAAGGCAATAGCTTGGGTGATGTTCCCCAGGTGCCAAACACACCTTCATGAAGAGGTAAAGTCCAGAGGGGAGGAAAAGGCAGGTGAATAAGTCCCATCATCACCTTCTCTGGTGCAACAGGCTCCCTTTGGTGCAGGTGGAATGCAGGGCGGTGTCAGTGTTGGGCACTTCTGCAGCCTCACTTTGGGCTTGCCAGGAGAAAAAGGCCACCAAAAATGGTCACGTCCAGCCCTGTTCTTCCCCAGCTCCTCCCACCCCTGCAACACCAAGCACTGAGGGTTTTCCTCCCCCAGTGAGGTCCTGTTGGAAGCACCAAGGATCCCCCCAGCCAGGGAATGCTGCAAAGTGCTGTGACTTTGGGGGAAGGATTTATCCCCCTCCTAATTGCACAAAAATCATCTGTCTAAGCCATGTGGGGGTTCTGGGTTCACAGGCATGGCCAAGCAGAGACACAGGGGGCATTTTTATCTGCTTCTGAGATGGGTTTGCTTTGCTGAGGATGAGAGATTTGATTTTCAGAGCTGCTGAGCCTGGCGTGGGCTAGGCTGTGGGTTCGAGGACTCTTCCAGCTGCCCTCAGCCTTGTCGCCAGCCTGGCCAGTGGGGCCAGCACTGCAACACCCTGCATTTTATTTTTCATGTCTGATTTCTTCCTGTGTTTGAAGCACGAAATGTGCTGCATTGTAGCATCTGTTTTTGTGGTATTTCTAGCCCAGCTGGAAGCAGGAGGCACTCGAAATTCAGAGATGGAAAAAAAATAACGGATCTGGTGAGATTTCGTCTTCCTGCCAAACTCACCAAACCCAGGATGCCGGGAGAGCCCTGCTGTGGGTGCAACATCCCAGGGCCTCAACTCTTCCATCCTTTTGTGGCTGTCTGTTCTTTGCTCATCCCAAACCATCCTCTCATTCCCAAATCACTTTCAGGACGCTGCACAAAGCCTGACCCTGCTGTCGGAGCCGCGGACGGCGAGATAATACAGTTGCTGAATTTATTTCACCTTTTCCTCTGGTTGCAAATTGTCCAGGAGCAGATGGCGATTTTCTCAAGTGTATCCGTTATTCGAAGTCACTCACTGAGACAGCGATGGCTCAAACAAATCCCAGGCCCCCTGCAAAGCCATCATTTGGTCCTTCCATCTGCCCAGCCGCCGCTGTCGGCGTGGGCTCAGCTTCCGCCAGCGTGCCGGAGGGAAGCGCGGAGGCAGGAGAGCCTGTGGATGTGGTCAGCCCCGTGTCTGCACCTTTCTCCCCCTTCACCTCTGCGGAGCGCAGAGCTCCAGGGGCTGCCAGGAGTGTCTGGGATGCACATCCCACCTTTACTGGGGTTTTGGGAGGTTTGGGGTTGTGCTGGCTCGCTCGCACGGTGCCTTCCTGTGCAGAGAAGATGCGAGGATAACTCACTGGGAGAGTGCCCAGTTGCAAACTGGGAAGCTGCTTCTCAGGAGAAGGCACCAGATGCGGTTTCTGCTGCACCTCTCTGCTTGAGTCCAAAGGAAATGGATGTTTTTAGGGTGATGAGACACCAAAACAGCCCCAGGAGACCTCATGTGTGAGGTGTCCCTGGGGCACAGGCTGGTGTCACTGCCAGGGCTGGAGGTGCCAGGGGTGTGCCCAGCTGTGAGGGACATGGAAAGGGGAACCTTCCAAAGCGGCCTGAGGATGACTGTAGGTGGCCAGAGCCTTCCAAGTGTTGGTGGCACCTTGCTGGAGGAGCCTAGGCAGGTTCACAAGGGACAGGCTTTGCCTGGTGGCTTCTACCAACCTCCTCCAATATCTCCAAGGAGCCTTGTGTGCCCAGGGCCCTGCTCCAGGTGCTGGTAGATTGGGAAGGGGCCAGGCGCAGGTTTTGATCCAGCCCCAGGATAACACTCCTCCCCCCCCCCAAAAAAAACCCAACAACAAAAAACACGACAAAAACCCAACAGTGGAATTGTGAAAATGGAGAGAACTGGAGAGAAACACATGAATTCCCAAGCTCACTTTCAGCCCAACAGCCAGTCCCTGGAGCTGGGGCTCCAACTTCCCCACCCAGAGAGACGAGGAGCCGGGAAAATGCTCCCGCAGCGATCTGCTCCCTCCTCCTGGCTGAATTTGCCTTTTTTTTTTTTTTTTTTTCCCAATCTTCTGGCTTGTTCCCCGCCCAGCAGAGACGCGGAGGTGGCCGGTGTCCTCTCGCAGGGATATCATGGCCATGCAGAGGGCACTGCGGGGGGCTGCAAAGGGTTTTCAAAGGGTGAAACACTTTGAAATGCAGTTTCCTCTCGCCTCTCCACCTCCCCCCCCAACCCCGGGCTAAACAAATACCCCCTGGCTGGGAGATGCCTCCTGCATCCCGCAGGCTTTTGTTCCCAGGCTTTTGTTTAGGGCTGGGAAAGGGGCCAGGATCCCCCAGCCTCCCCGGGGACACCCATGTGGACAGGGTCTTGCCGGTCTGGGATGCTGAGAGGGAGGCAGGAGGTGAGAGCTGCCTCTGCCTGTTGCCACAGGGCTTGGGGACATCTCATGAGCCATCGTGGTGGCCCTTAGTGGGTTCCAGCTGCTGTCCCCCTTGCTTGCCACCCCACTGGCACTTTCTGCCCGTCCCTGGGAGCTACTCCTGGTCCATCCTGTCCTCTCTGTGTCCCCTCTTGGCATCCTGCCACCACCACAGCCTGCAGGCTCTGTGCACAGGCAGTGTCACCAGCTCATGCCCCTCCCAGGGACACCCCAAAGTGCTAATTTACACCCACCACCCATGGGACCCTCCAGGCAGAGTCATCAGCTGCATCCCCATAGCAGAGACCCCAACAGAAGCCCAAGCAAAAGATGTGGGTTTTACAGAGATCTCTGGCCCCCAAGGAACCCATCACCTGGCTTTTCACTTACACCCCAAAAGCCACTTTAATTACATCCCGGGGAGAAATCACTTTAGGGAGTTGCTTTCTGGGGCAAAAAGCGGATGGAAAAAAGTCCTATGAACAGTCAAACAACCCTGAGGTGACCAAGGAGACTCGAGCCAGTCTCAAACCTGTCCCTGCCAGTGACACCCGTGCTCTGTGCAGAAGAAACACCTCGATGAACTCAAAGCAAAGGTGAGACTCCGAAAAAACCCTCTGGAAACCAAACCCTGACTTCACCCCGGGACAAAGTGTTTCTCTGGTGACCACGTTTGGAGGAAAACAGGATTGTTTGAAATGTTCCCTGTTGTTCCTGTCTCCCGCCAGGATTTACAGCAACAAAATAAATACCCGATTTTTGTTATTGAAACTGAGAAGGTTCCCCTGGGAAGAGTAGACACCGTTTGCCCCAACGTCACAGCCCCTTCATGTCCAGGGCCGGGCAGCCGATGTTGGTCCAGCCTGTCTGACTGGCTGCAGCCAGGGATGTGCAGAGCTTTTGCAGACAACAAAAGCTCCCTGGCTGCCTGATTTTCCCACTGCCTTATCTCCCTCCACGATAGCCAGGTTATCAGGAAGTGGAAAAGGGCTCAGGACACCCTGACCCCAATCCCTGGGGGGTGGCGGGTAGGGGGCAAAGCTTTGGGAAGGGTGTAAGTGGGGGGCTGTCAGCACTCAGGGGTTCCATCCTGCGTGGGGCAGAGCCCTTTTTCTCCCACTGATGTCTTCATTGTGTGCGGTGGGGTGAGCAAAACCTCCTTGGGGAGCAGCTTTGGAGCAGGGGTGAGCACCAAGACCTCTGGTCACCTCCTCAGCGCAGGGACAGCTGAAGATGCTGAGCCCCAGCAGGGTGGGCAGAGGAGCTGTGGGACCAGCCTGTGGGAGAGCAGCCCAGCAGCCCAGCACTGTGCTTGTCACCCAGACAAGAGATCAATAACTAATTTCACTGCAGCAGCAGCGCCGGTTTTTTTCCAATAATTGTGAGCCGGCGGTGGGGAATGAGGCTCTCAGCACCGCTCCAACAGCAGCCTGCACCCGATCAATCGCCACACCGCTGGGGCAGCAGGAAAACTCATTTTTCTCCTTTTCTTCCCTCTCCTTCCTTCTCACCTGCCGCCTTCCACTCCATTCCCTCCTCCTCCTGCTGTGGCGCTGCCTGAGCCGAGGGCAGTGTCTCCACGCTGGGTGGGATGTGGGCTTGGGCTTTCCCATGGCTGAGCCTCCTCTGCTGCCTCAACAGCCCCGAGTGCTTCAGTCCCTGTCACCCACGGGCCAGACCTGGCTTCTCGCTCAGAGCACTGGTCCCAGTAGCTCAGGTGAAGACAGCAGAGAAGCAGTTTCTCCTCTCCTTGGCTACTGGGCTGTGACTTTTTGTGGTCTATTGGTGCCTTTATATGATCCAAATGTGACTTATTTTTTATAGGAATACAGCGGGAAATATCTCGCTTTTCCTCTTCTGAGTGGTTGTTCTGCTGCAGGTCATGGATCTTACTGAGTTTCTCCCATAACTATCCTTTACCCTTTCTGCTTCTGTTACCCCCACGTTGTCTCAGTTTCCCTCTCTGTATCTATAATAGATAGGGCTGAGATCATCCTCTCCTGCCTCCTCCCAGCTGTTACAACCCACCATGAGCTCCATTCCAGGGCAGAAGTTGTTGCTCCCAGTTCACAGGGTACCACTTGGTTTTAGGGGTCCCCAGGCTGACCTGTGGAGTGCCATGACCTGTGCACCTGTGAGGCAGCAGGGAGTGAAGCTGCCGGCTCAGCATCCTTGGGACTGAAAGATGCTCAGATAAAGGTGGACCTTTGGATCTCTCCAGTGGATTGTGGAGGAGGTGCCTGGGAGGAAGGCTCACCTGTGGGTTTGCCACTGCAGCATCTTCCAAGCCTGTACAAGCACTGTACACTCTGTGCAGATGGCAGCAGTGCAGCCCCTTGTTCCTTCTCCCTTATTTAAGACCCCTCTCCCCGGTTCCCCGGGAGCATCCCCGTGAATTAAAGACTGCCTTGGCTGTGGAGCACCAAGTGCTGCCTGCATAATTGCAAAGTTTTATGACTTGCCTTGAAGGCTCTATTGATTGGGGTCCTCTCCGGCTGATGGAGCTTTTAGTATGACCTGGGCTGGGAAACCAAGGCTGGAATCTCAGCCTGTCTAGCTTTGCTAAGTTGTGGCTTAAGACCTCTGTGGCATGAGCACCAGGACCACCAGCGCTTCTGGAAGTCTCCATGTGCACGTCCACAATGGAGCTGTTTGCACTTCGAGGTGCTTTTTGGCTTCTCGATCTCAGCCCAAGAGCTGAGACTCCCCCCGCCAGGCCATGCCACATCCCACATGGGGTTTAACCCAGCGAAGGATTTTCCTGGGAGGGTTTGAGGATCATTTGGGAATTGGGGTGAGGGCAGTTTGGTGGGGTTTTCTGCGCTGCTGAGTCTCCAGGCACTGCTCACCTTCATGGGGCACAGGGATGCTTCTGGATTTGAGGTTTACATGCAACACCCACTGCTGGGTGTAAGCAACAGCGTCCCAGTGAGTGAGGCTGTGTTTGCACACCTGTGTGCACTCATGTGCTCACAGACACACGTGTGGTCCAGCAAGGAAACCAGGAACGTCTCTGCACGGCGGGCAGGCGTTTTCTGCCCTGTGGCTTGGCTTTGGAGAGCAGCTGGGAGCAGGTGGCATCACCTTTGCTTTCAAGCTCTTGCTGCCACTGCTGGAGGCTGTGGGGCTTTGAGGGCCACCGTGCTGCCAGTGAGGGCCACCCACCCACCTTTGTGCTGGGAGGTGGGTGCACCCCACTGGCCCAAGCACCCCCACACCTCCCCATTCCTCTGCTGGCTCTAGGTACCACACACAAGTGGGGGCTTTGCCCACTCCACCCCTCATGCAGTGCTGGGTCTGGTGATCAGGAACTCCCTTCCCAGTGGCTGTTTGACCCCAGACAAAGCACAGCAGTTGGTAATGAGTGTGGCCAAGCTGCGACTCTGTGGCCACAGAATTTTCGTTTGGCCATTTCCACTCTCTCCAAATTTTGGTGCCCTTGGGGACCCCCTTGCTCTCACTCCCTGTTCCCTCCCCACCCCCGGGCATGGGTTTGCTGGACTTTGAGGGAGCAGGAGAGGGGTGGTTGGAGACCCCATGGCTCCTTTAAGAAACCCATAACCAGCTCCAGAAACCAGCTCAAGGTCACAGCGGGAACCTGCGGACTTGGCAGCAGCCAGCGAGGGAGGAGGGATGGAGGGAGGGAGGAAAGCAGCCTGAGATCAAAATGAAATCACAGCCAGGGAGAGGGAATGCTGGCGGCACAGCAGAGGGGGTCAGGAAGGTGGGGTGCAGCAGAGCAGGACATGCAGGGGAGTCCCACCCACGGGTGTCCCCCTGGGGTTGCTGCAGTCCCAACCCCAGCACTGACTCTCGAGGCGCCACTGTGCCCCCCAGCAGAGAGCCCTGTGCCCTCCTCAGTTCCAGCCCACGTTGATCCAAGCCAAGGAAAGTCCCCTTGTGCCTGGAGAGCCGCCCTGGGAATGCTGGAGTCACCTCCCTCCCACGGGACTTCCCAGGCTCCACAGGAGGTTTTCCAGCTCTGAGAGGAGCAGAGCAGTAGGAGGCTGCCGGCTGGGAGGGTTGGATCCTGCAGCTCATGGCATGGCCCACTCCCAAACTTTTACCTTATTTTCCTTTTAAAGCAGCAGGTCCTGGAGTCCTGTGATCACTGCTGAGTCTCTGCCTTCCTTTCAGGCCAGGAGGACCTTCTGCCTTGCGGGAGAGCACAGTGGGGAAAAACAAGTCTTTAAAGGCTCAAAACACAGGAAGTTAATAAAAAAATTAATTAAAAGCCCTCAACATTTAATTTTTTAATCTTTGGTACTGAAACGAACCTCACAACTCTGGGTGCTCCGAGTTGCCCTGTGGGCAGCTAAAGCTGGGTGAAGCGACGGCACCAGTGATGAAGATAAACCCTCCTGGATCTCACAGCTGGGTTGGCCCATCCCTCCCCGCTGCTGGGGACTGATCCTGCCCCAAGACCATGCAGGGAGTCACTGGCTTAACACATCAGGGAGCTCTGGGGGGACAGCCAGAAGAGAGGCTCAGGCAGACCCGACCCTGTGGAGTGGCTGTGGCTGGGCTGGGACTGAGCTGTGGCTCCAAAGCTGCTTGTTCCAGGGTTGGATCGGCGATGCCCAATTTTAATTTTCATCAGCAGAATTAGTATGTGGAGTTATTTTCCCTTCCTCCCCCTCCCCTTCCTTTCCTCCCTGCTTTATTCAAAGAATTTGATCATTTCTCCCAGGAGCTTGGCACCATTAACATTCACTCCCAACGCGTGTGAGCTGTGCTGCATCCCCAAGCACCGCTGGTGCTGCTGGCTCCAGTACCCAACCAGACTCAGAGGGGACCTGGGCATCAGCTTCTCCTTCCCACAGCCCAGCCTGGGAGATCCCCTCTGCCCCCTGAATCCATTCCAGGCTGCCCCAGCACAGCAAAGGAGGGTGGGATCCCGAACTCCAGCTGGAGCCTGGGCCTCTCCAGCAAGTCAAAGCCAAGGGGCTCAGGGAAAAGCACCCAAAGCAAGGACATGGCCAAGTCTTGCAAGATTTGGTGGTTTAAGGCACACAGCTTGGTGACCTGGGGCTTTCCCGCAGTTGTGTAAATTTGCCGGCTTGTTTTTCACTAATAAGGGTTAACTATTGTTATTGCTATTATTACTGTTATTATCATTAATGTTATTAAATATTGCAGACCAGGCTGCCTTCCCCAGCACCAGGGAGCTGCAGCCGGCACAGCCTCACCCCAGCATCACTGTGCCAGCCACGCTCCTCAGCTCTGCGTGCTCTATAGGTCTGTGTGCTATAGA
Source organism: Cephalopterus ornatus (assembly GCA_013396775.1). Classification (NCBI taxonomy): domain Eukaryota; kingdom Metazoa; phylum Chordata; class Aves; order Passeriformes; family Cotingidae; genus Cephalopterus; species Cephalopterus ornatus. The sequence goes on from VZRE01001707.1 coordinate 121,390, forward strand.
TCCATGTGCAGTGTATGGAAACGATATGGGAAGGAGCCTGCTCTGAGAATTTCCTTTCTTTGCTCGGCTGAGGTCTGAAGGGGGCCCAAAAGCTTGGGAAATTGGGAAGAGAGGGAACACGGAGCATGGCGGGTTTAATGGTTGGCTGGAGTGTGGTGGGGAGCACCACTGCTTGTGCCCAAACCCACCTCTGGGGTTCCCCAAAAGCTTTTTTCACCCCCATTTCAGGCCCTTTTCTCCTCTGCAGCTGCCCCAGCAGCAGAACTAACACACGTATGCATGCACTGGCTTTGCATCCCAAGGGATGCTGATGGTCAGCAGCAGTCCAGGGCAGAGAAAAGGGACTTTTGCAGCAACTGCTGCCCATCAGATGTAGTTGAAGGCAGCGGTGGCAGCACCTGCCTGTGTGCAGGCACTGAGCCCACCTGAGCCCACCACAAAGAACCATTTCCTTCCTGGACATGAGCCCTCCCAGGATATCCCTCCTGGGAAATGAAATCAGCTCCGAATGGGAAGTGCAACTAAGATGGCCCAGCCCAGGAGGAAAAAGAGCAGCAAAAGAAAAACAAACTCGAAGCTGGAATGGGAAAAAAAAAGGTCAAATGCTGTGTGTGCTGCTGACCCCGTCACCCCTGGCTCATCCCAGGTGGAGGAGAGGATGATCCTCACACTGTGCACACCTGTAGCCATGGCTGGAAAGGCCAGTTTGTCCCGCCGAGGCGGTGCAGAAGGGAGTGATTTTTGCTTTAGCGGGATTCCTGCTTCAACACAGTGCTTTAATTCCCTCTGTTCTGGCTCTGGAGAAGGGAGCAGTGGATGCCACAGCCCAGCCGTGCTGCTGGGCGAGGGCAAAGAGGCGTTAGCTGAGGCGGGGAACCGAGCGCTTTATTTTTAGTCTTGGTTTAACAAGTATTAATTAATAAGAGTGCAAATGCTAATGACGAGATGACACAAACTGCGTTGCCTGAAATGGATGTTTGGGGCTTGTCTGTGCCAGGATTTACAGCCGGGTGGGTTCACAGGGGCTAAATCATCGCTCAAACTGCAAGGATAAGCTGAGCCGGCTTGTTCCCACCGAGCCCGGCATGGGCCGTGCCGCAATGGGATGTGCCCGGGGCTCCGGGGCCGTGCCGGGGGCTCGGGGCTGGGCTCGGGGCTGGCTCCGCAGCAGCGCCTTGTGGTGCCACACCGGCTCATCCCTCCCTGACAACATCTCCCAGGAAGTTTTGCAAAGTGTGGATCATTTTAGTCTCTGCCCGTCACGGGTGCGGGATCACGCCTTGCAGAAGGATTCATCTACCTAGTGAAGACTTGGATCTTTGGAGAAAAAGCCTTTTCCCCCAGTCAACTCCCTGTGTCCTGCCCATCCCCTGCCTGCAGCTTCTTGCCCTGAGAGCTCAGCTCAGTTGGAGGGTTGGGAGGAGGCTCTGGAGAACGAGGAGCTGAAGAAATATTCCTTGGCAGTAAGACACAAAGAGTTTTTGCCCATCAGCACCAACATTCTGTCTGGGTTTGTTGGCATCACAGAAATTATGAACTTGAAGCTCTGTCAGTGGGATTTTTAGGATGTGAGGCTTTTCAGTGGGCTGTGGCCCCTGTGCTGTGAGAAAGGGAGAAAGCAGCTTGGGGTCTTATTGGACCCAGTGGGTCGCCCTGAGGCTTAAACCTCTCCAGTAGGGCTCTTGAATCTTTCCAGAGAGGCAGGAGCTCAGTCAGGCCAGATCCAGGCCAGGTTTTCCTCCTTCTTTCTCCTCTCAACTGCAGGCAGGAGGGAGCTGCTACCTGCCTGACACAGCTGCCGCTGCTGCTCTCGAAGCTCTGCCGCCTCCAGCAAGCCCTGCTCACCTGGGATGATGGGAATGGCACAGAGCGGGAGGCTAAGGAGTGTGGTCAGTGCGAGTCAGGCACGTGCCACGCACTGGGAGCCAGGGAAACTGGTCAGTGCACACACTGCATCCTCCCACTGTGTTTTCTCAGTGCACACCTCGTCCTCCCCAGAGTGCTGGGGCAGAGGTGGGAGCTGACAGGACTCCCATGGGGGGACCGGGTCCCACATCTTTCCCACGCCAGGGGGGGCTCCCCTTCACGCAAGACTCCTCAGCTGCCATTTCGGGAAAGCCAGAAAGGGCTGAGTTGGTTTTCTCCGAAGGGCTGGAAGGATACAGTGCTGTGAGTGTGCAGGGAGGTGTCACTAACCTGGGTGTGATGGGAGACGTGGTGATTCAAGGGTGGGATGCTGGGGTGCTGCACTGGGGCTCAGCAGTGCCAGAAAATCCCTAGTCTGGCGATTTGGGTGATAGACTGGGGCCACTGGGTCATTGGATGCTGCCACCTGCAATGGTGAGAGCTTGGAAATTAAAGCAAATTATTTAGCCCTCCCTCAACCAAGTCAGCAGGTGACAGGGTCACCCCTGCCTGCACAGCCGTGCTGTGGGATGAGGATGCTCTGGCTTGGCCCTTCTCAACCCCTCACCACCCTGCAGGGACTCAGTGCCACACAAGAAACCCCCACCCATGGCCTTGCCAAACCCACCCTCCTTCCTCTGGGCTGGGCTGGGCTCTCTGGGGAGGGATGTGTGGGCAGGATGTGCCGTGGTGCAGGGCTGGCTCCCCAAACGGTGCTGCCACGCTGCTCTTCAGCGGCTCTTGCTCGTATCATCGAATTTTAATTTAGTTAGTTGAGTTCTTTAAACAGTGTGAACTTGCTAAGTGCTTTGCATATTTTATACTCATGAGTAACATTTATCAAACAGAAAGTACAATTAATCAAAGAGGGGAGCGTTTGTAACTCAGGGCAGTTTGTATTCTTCCTCCTTCTCCTTCCTGTGCCTTTCCTCCAGTTTCCCTCCTCTTCCTCCTCACTGTCCTGCACTGGCCACAGAGCCAGGGCAGCTTCACTGTGCTCTACACACATGTAAATATGTCCTCTCTCTCGCTCTTTCTCCTCACCACAACATGTAAACCATACATAAATATAAAAAATATGTTTGCTATATGTATATATTTTCTCTGTATATATATATATAGATTTCTCTGAGATATATATATATGCATATACCTTTATCTATCTGGTATGTAAATATACGTGTATATTTGTATGGTGTATATGGCATGCTGTATATAATAAATATATATAGGCATAAATGGTCCATTTGCACTATATATGTGTATATATACATACATATACACAGTTATATTCACATTATACACACATTGCATACTAGTTATTTATATATATATACAATATATTATCTACTAGCTGGTATGTAGCATACAGTTTATAGTCTGTTAACTCTATTGCACTATATATAATAAATACATTTTTTATATTTCGGGCTGCTGGGGGAGTTCAGCAGTGTTGGTGATGATGCTCCAGCCTCCTAGTGAGAGCCAGTGACAGAGGGAACAAAGTGGGATGGATGTCCCAGCCCCAAGCCAGGGTGGCCACCTGGCCAGAAGTGCTCAACCAGCTCCAGACTGTTTGGGGACGACCAGTGACTGTTGGCAGGGACATGGGAAGCCCTGACGAAGGCACGAGCCCATGTCCCAGTCCATGAGCCCTCTCCTCACTGGGCTCTTGGGATGCGGGTTGCTTTGGGGACAAACAGCAAAGGGACAAAGACCTCTGTCCCCTGGAAACCCATGTTTGTTTTAAGGGCAGGATCACCCAAGCCATGTCACCTTTTGGCTCCAAAGGTCCCAGGGCAACATAGGTGCTGGTACCTGGAAAAGGGCTGGCACTGGTGCTGGAAGATGAGAGGTGATGGAGCATGGCTAGCACGAAGGGACCCACATCTCTGCCACTCCTCTGAGTGCCTTGGCAGCTCTCAGCAGAGCGAGGAAAAGCCCTGACCTGATTTATTCCGACTTCTCAAGGCTTGACCATGGCACAGCAGAGGCAGCCGAAGGAGCTGGGCAAATGTGGGCGCAGGGACAGGTTTGTCCGGGGTCAAACCCCAGTGCCCCAGCAGAGCAGAGGAGGTGGGAGCATCCCATGTGGTTCCCAGGAAAGTACCTCAGGGCTCTTCCCAGGGCCTTGGAGGTTTCAGTGCTCAATTAATTGCCACTAATGGCAGCAAACGGGGCAGCAGGTGCCCGCCCAGACCTGGGTTTACCACTGAGGGAAGGGCCGTGCAGGCACCACAGGACCTGCCTTGCAAATCACCTGCAACAACATGTGCCGTCCTGGTCACCTCTTCTCAAAAATGATAGTGCAAAATTAATTAGAATTAATTAATCAGAAAAGGGTAATAAGGGTGATTAAGCACCTGGGGAAAAGGAAAAAAAAAAAATATTCCTGAAGAGCGATCGCAGCACCGTGATTACCTTGGAAAGGCGGCGAGGGAGCGGGAGCAGGAGGAGGGTGTGCAGGGAAACAAATGGGCTGGAGAGAGGGGTCTGGGGGGTGTTTTCTGTCTTGTCACACAAGGAATTACTGAGTGACAAGACTGAAACCCGTCAGAGGAAAAGCATTTCCCGGCAGCAGTGACCACGGGGAGGCAGCTGAGCCGAGGGGGGCACGGGCGGCTCTGTGTTGTGGCCAGAGATGCCACGTTTTTTGCAGATTTGCCTTTGCACAAACTGGCCCCAAGGCTGGACCCATCTCCAGAAGAGAGTGGGACTCAACAGGGAGTCCTCAGTGCTGGGATCCTCATCACCAGCTGGGCTTAGCAGCATGGTGAGCCAAGGGATGGTCAGCTGATTTTGTTTTCCTTCTAATTTTCAGCCAAACTCTGTTGCCTTAATAAAATTATTATTATTATTAATAATAATAATAACAACAACATAAAATCAAAGGGAACATTTGCAAATGAGATTGGCCCCTGGGTTAAGGCCACCACTGCAGGTTTCGTTGTAATCTGAGGGGCCAAAGTGGAGACCCTGCCCCAGTGGGGACAGAAACACCATTCCTTTCCTGCCATCATGAAGGACTTCAGTGGTGGAAAAAGGTGGAGGAGGTGGCTTGGATTTCATGGAAATGGTCTTCAGGAGCCCCAGTACAGCACAGTGAAAAGAATGATAGAAATGTCTTTTTCAGGGAAGCAGAGGGAACAACTTCTGCAGGCACCCACGGATGCGATGCAGGTGTCCACGGCCTGCTTGAAACACAGGTGACAACTGGAATGATGCAATGGCTGCTGGTGGCTTCAGTGAGAGGAAACTGGTGAGTTTTGGTCATTCAGGTGCCTGGGCATGGGGACACTCACCCCCCCATGCCCGTCCCAAACACCCCTTCTGTGCAGTGAGGCACTGCTGCCCTGTGCTCAGTGTTCCCTCCCCGGTGACAAAGGGCCACATTTCTTTAAAATCTGAAAAGTGGGTTGGAAGCAGTGCTTTCTGTGTGTAGAGATGCTCTTGCTGTGTCCCCAGTTCTGCCCCGGCTCAGGTCACTGCTCTCCCCAGCACACTCAGGTCCTTTCAGAGAAACTCAGGGGACATGGAGGCCCAAAAGCTGTCCCAGAGTGACACCTGCTTGCCCAAAAGTGGGGTCTCCCTCTGCTTTCTGCATATTCCCTATGGAAGGATGTGGCAAGGGGCTCTGTCAGCGGTGTGGCACAAGCACATCCTGGTTGTGCCATGGATCTCTGGATGGCCATGGGGTGAGCAGCTCTGTTCTGGGAACAGCAAGACCTTGCTTAGGCCATTAGGACATTTTGGGGGTTTGTGGGGGAGTGGGGGAATGGGCTCTGCCCCCCTGTGCCTATGCAGCTTTGCGTCCATTGTCACTGCCTTCTGACAGCTTTGGGTGGTTTCAAGCAGATTTTGTTCCTGCAGATTTTGTTCCTATGGATTTTGTGCACAGTGGTGTTTGAGGAAGGCAAGGGAAGGATTTACCCCATATTAGACACCAGAGAATGTGCACCAGCCTCCTTTCCCCATGGACACAACTGTAGCCAACCCATTTTTGTCACTGTCACTGTCCCCATAGCAATCCTCTTCCGGAGGCCTTGGGCACCCCAGGTCCCATAACCCAGTCGTGCTGGGGTGGGGGTATGACTGGGTGGGATGAGACCCCAAAAGCGGATGGCCTCAGCTGCAATGGGGCAGGGGCCACAGCTGTGATGAACCCATCGGGCCTCAGCTACCCATGTTGGCTCAGCAGGACCAGGCAGGGAGGGTACAGGAGAGTTGGGGACGCCACCTAGGAGCAGTGGGACCAGTGCCCCTGCCAGGCACAGGGTGGGGGCAAGCAGGTGAAGGCGTAAGGGAGGAGTCAGTGCCAGGGGGTGCCAGATACGGGGTGCAAGGGGAGGTGGGGTATCTGTGCTGAGAGAAGGGGGGAGTTCAGGGCAAGTGGGATGTCAGTGCCAGTATCTGTGCCAGGGTGCAAGTGGGGCAGGTTGGGACGTCAGTGCCAGGAGCGTCGGTACGGGGGGTGTCAGCGCTGAAAGGGTGTCTGCAGGTGCCGGGGGTCTGTCAGTGCCAGGGCTGTCGGTGCTGCAGGTTTCAGTACCGGCGGGTGTCTGTACCGGGGATATCAGTGCTGGGAGGGTGACTATCGGTGCCAGGGGTCGGGCGGTGCCGGGGATGTTGG
>VZRE01001709.1:0-12967 GCA_013396775.1 Cephalopterus ornatus
TGATGCTTCCCAGGTAATTAAATTGCTGGCCCGATTTGAGCTCTGAATCTCCAGTGGTGATATGGGGATGATGGAAGACTTCCTCGGGTGCAGGCTGATAGAGAACTTCTGTCTTCTTCAAGCTGACTTCCAGCCCAAAAAGCTCAGCAGCCTCTGCAAAGCAGGATGTTAAACGTTGCAGAGCTACTNAACGTTGCAGAGCTACTTCAGTGTGGGCAACAAGGGCGACATCATCGGCATAAAGTAGCTCATGGACAAGATGGTTTAAGGTCTTAGTATGAGCCTTCAGTCGCCTTAGGTTGAATAGGCTTCCATCAGTACGATATCAGATGTAGATGCCGTTTTCATCATCGAGGTCTCCCATGGTCCTTTGAAGCATCATGCTTAAAAAGATTGTGAATAGTGTTGGTGCAAGAATATATTTATTAATATAATAAATAATAATCCTCATGGACCCAGTCAAGTAAAAGGTCAGCAACCAAATCCATTTATTCAAGACAAACAAGAACTTTTATACTCACTTTGAAAGTCAACGTCACAACATGTTATTCTATTAACCAGTCAGGACTAAGTACTCCACTGCACCTGTGTGTCAGAGTACCTAGGGGGACTACACTTTCCAAGATGCCTTTTGAGCATCTTTATTGTAACACGACCCCAACATCTTATAATTTTTTTATTATAATTAGATCAAGGTGCAGAACAAATTACAGAACATTGCAACTTACAGAATAGTACATTTTTGAACTGTTTAAATTCCTTTTAATAGATTTTAGCATAACGTAGTGATTCAACTTACTGATTTATTTCTAAGAGTCCGAGTCCTTCAACAGTAGGCTTATCTATTAGCTTAATGAAAACCTTAAGTGTTATTTTTCTGAGGGTGTGTGTGCAACTGGGATTTGTATATAACTGAGAACAACATCTTTATTAATCTGAGGGATTTAATAAAACTGGGTAAAATGCAAAATTCTACTTTTTAGAAGGCTGCATAAAACAGGGAAGTACAACTTCATTTCAAGGAAGGGGTTTTGAGGGAATAAGTGCTGTGTATTGAGTCTTCCTTTAACATAACTGTATAACTGAGGTAGTGTTATTTTGTAAGCAGTATTCTGAGGGTTTGGTATTTATAAAGTGCTTGTAGTTTCACATTCACACAATCTTTTGTCATTCTTGTCATTAAATCACCTCCATGCAGGTAGCCACCTCATTCACATCATTCACACGTGTATTATTTTTATTCTGTTTCTGTATTTTAACCACACACATTAATCTTAGCAGTAATCATCAATTAGGTGTCCTCATTTGCAACTTCTTCAGCTGGCACCTCTGGTGATTGTTCCTGCTGTGAAAGTGAGCCAATGTAAGGTCTGACATACCTGGAAGGGATCCATTTTAATTTTGTACCTGTGGATATGCAGCCATAGCCTCTCCCCCAGGTCACGAGATCCACCGGTCCCCTCCATTGTCCCAAGATTAAGTCTTTTATCATGACCGGTGGTTTGGGAGAGGAACATGCCTGAGACCTGTGTTGCTTTTCATACCTGCTTTGATCTGTGTTGTCACACTTTCAGAAATTCAGTACATATGTTGCTTTCCACAGGCGCTCCTGTGGGCTGCAGATGGATTCCCCCTTTTTTTGTTTTTGAAGCATGTCTTTTAGGGTACAAAGTGCTCTCTCTACTATGGCTTGTCCTGTAGGTGAGTGTGGAATGCCTGTGGAGTGAGAAATTCCTCAGTCTGTTAGAAAAGTTTTAACTTTGGACAAATTAAATGCAGGACTATTGTCAGTTATTATCTTTTTAGGTGTACCTAAAATTGCAAAACAGTTAAGCCGTGCCTTATTACATCCTTAGCCTTTTCCCCTGTATGCGCAGTGGCATTTATATATTTGGAGTGCGTGTCGACTGTAACATGGACCGAATTCAGCTATATGTGTGATATCTGTCTGCCACACTTAATTGGCTTTTAAGCTTTGGGGATTAACCCCTTCTTGGGATGGCATAGGGGTAATTGACAGTCAGGACATGACATGATTATGTCTCGAGCTTGATTTAACATAATATGAAATTGTTTTTTCAGGGAACATGGGTTCTGGTGAAAAAATAAGTGGGATAATCTAGCTTGCTCGAGAGTTTTAGGCACTGTGACAAGTCATGGTGGCAGCAGCAGCTCTTTGGTTACCTTCCGCTATTGGTCTTGGCATTTCTGTGTGAGAGTGGAAATGCATGACATAAAAATCAGATTTCCTATGGTTGACAAGAAACCACACATTCCGTACTTCAGCAAATAAGTATGGATTTGCAACATCTCGAAGATACGAAGCCTTGAGATGTGATACCAACCATGCTGCATAACATGAATCAGTGACAATGTTAATTGGTTGACTGGAGAACAGTTCAAAGGCTATACAAATGGCAGTAAGTTCTAGGACTTGTACAGAGCCATGTCCTGTGGTCTGTAGCTCTTTGTCCCATTGTCCTGTGACAGGGTTTACCCATATCACAGCAGCTTTCTTAGACTTCCCAGATGTGTCAGTAAAGACTGTGAGACCATTTACATGGACATGTGGCTTTTAAGGGTAAGTTCCCCACTTCTGCCCAAAGTCTGTGTTTTGGATAATGAATTGAAATGTCACCATGGTAGTCTGCTAAGGCTGCCTGGAATCCTGGATCTTTTGCCAGTAGCCAGTCGAGGTTGTCCTTCGGTGCTGGAATGTAGATAGTTGTGGGGTCTCGTCTGTCCAGCTCCTATAGATGTGCTCTGCCTTTAATGAGAAGCTTAACAAACATTTCATTAATTGTCCACACAGTTTTTGGTGGTGAGTGGGGCAGAAATAACCACTTGAGAATTCTCAGTGGGTCAGACTCCATTTGATCCCACTGGAACAAAATTGCAAAGGGCTGAAACCTGCTAGAGACAATTGCAAGACAAATGTGAAGGTCAGGATTTTGTCACCTGCCTTGTCTGTTCTCTATTGCCTGAGAACATGTTTTCAAGGCCTGCTTTGTTTCTGTGGTCAGAGTCCGAATAGAGTTAGGTCTGCATCACCTTTAAGCAGTTCAAAAAGAGGATGAAGCTCCTCTGTGGTGATACCTATTACAGGTCATAGCCAGTTGAGAGTTCCTAACAGTCTCTGTAAGTCATTCAGAGTCAGAGTGTATTTTACCTTGATTGTCAGTGGCTGTGGTGTGACATCTTGTTGTGTGATTCTCGTTGTGTGATTCTCCAGCCCAGGTAGGCCCAGGGTTGAGTTAGCTGAATCTTCTCTGGAGCAACCTGCAATCCAGTTTCTTGAACAGCATTAGTTAAAGCAATCATGACAGATTGTAATTTAGTTTTCTTGGCTGCAGCAACCAGAATGTCATCCATTTAGTGGTAAATAATAGCTGAGGGGAGAAGTTTTCTGACAGGCTGAATAGCTTTGGCCACAACAGTTTGGTAAATAGTTGGACTACTGCAAATACCTTGGGGTAAACTACCCAGTGGTATCTGTGCATAAGTTCGGCATGGTTTAAATCAGGGATTGAGAAGGCAAAATGAGGGGCATCTTCAGGGGGTAGGAAAATGGTGAAAAAGCAGTCTTTTAAGTTAATTACCACTAATGGCCAAGCTGCTGGAAGCATAGCAGGTGAAGGGAGTCCTGGTTGTAAAGCGCTTATCAGTACTACAACAGAGGTGATTGCTCTAAGGTCCTGCAGCATATGCCATTTGCCGCTCTTTTTGGGAATGCAGAACACAGGAGTGTTCCATGGACTGGAGGTGGGCACTATGTGTACTGCACTCAATTGCTCCTGGACTAGGTCTTTTAAGTGAGCGAGCTGTTCCCTTTTCAAGGGCCACTGATCAACCCATACAGGGTCATCTGTTTTCCATGTCAGTTTGATTTGTCCTTGGAACAGCTGATCAATGGCCCTTACTGAAAATCCTGTTTGTCTTGTCACAATCTGCCTGACAGCGCTGAATTGGCCTAGTATATCTCTCCCCGAAAGGGTATACAGAATAGGAGCAATAAAGCTATTCTAGCAGTATGCCCCTCTGGTCCTAACACAGTGCTCAACTATGCACTTTGCCTAGGCCTCTGCACGCCTCCAACCCCTTGAATAGTTGAAGCAGGAAAGATAGTGGGCCAGTCTGATGGCCACTCAGTGTCTTTTGTTACAGAAACATCCATGCCTGTATCCACTAAACCTTTAAACTTCTGTCCATCTATATGATAGGTCATCATGGATTGTGCCGCTTAAATAGTTCTAGCCCAAAATATTTGCGGTTTGCCTGTACTCCTGAAGGCCCCATAGCCTCCCTCCCCAGGTGGTGATGCATTGTGAAAGGGGATCAGCTGTGCAAGTCGTTGCCCTTCAGGTATGTGACAGGGAGGCATTGGAGTCCATGTCATAATTTGTATTTTGCTCTGTGAGTCTGAATCAACCACTCTGGGTAAGACGAATAAACCCATCCTTATAGTTGATGAGGGCCCGATTAAAAGCACATTGGACTCCCAGGCCTAGGGGTCTCCAGACTCCTGTGGGAATTAGAACTAAGGCAGTGGATGTTATATTTACTGCTTGAGGAGAGGCCAAGTCCAGGCCTGCACTCCCTGCCGTGGTGGCGAATAAGTCATTAATTGATTGTCTTGGACCGTATTTATTTGATGGGCCGGGGCATGCGGCTTCGCCCCCCACTTCCAGTTTCCCTGATAGGCAGGGGTTTTTCTCTGGGCATTTTTGGACTGATTTTCATTACACTACCGCTTTCCTTTGTTACATTTACGGCACGTTGCAGAGGAAGGTTTTTTAGGACAGTCCTTACAGAAATGATCAGCAGACCCACATCGGAAGCAGCCACCTTTTCCTTTCATTCCATCCTGCATTCCCAACTGGGCAGATAAAGCCATTGCCAAGGAAGGAGTGTAGTGCTCAATCGATCCTACATTTTGACGTTCACGAACTATTTTGGCAATAGTACAATTCTCCTGTTTAGGGATAGTCTGAAAGGCTCACTGACAGTCACTATTGGCATTCTCGTAAGCGAGCTGTTTGAAAAGTAATTCTCTTGCATCCTCATTCTCGATCTGCCTGCTCAAAGAAGCCTGCAGCTGATTGAGAAACTGTGAGAATGACTATGTCAGTCCTTGTAGGACCTTTGCAAAATATAGATTACTGTCTCTGTCTGTACTGGGGAAGTCTCCTCACTGCCTTTAATGCCAGTTTTGCAATTCCCTCGTACGTCTCCCAAGGATAGCCAACCTGCATTCCAGGTGCTGTAAAAGCTCCTTCCCCCACCAAATGATTACAAGTCATGCCAGTTTGCAACCCGGGAGGGTCATTTGCATAAGCCACGCCATGCTCCCAAAAGTCAGTAAGCCATACACTGTACTGATTCATTGTTAAGACCATCTTTAACAGCGTTTTCCACTAATGAGGAGTAAAGACGTATGTAGAACTAAGTATCTCCAGATACGAAAATGTACGGGAGGAGGAGATGCCAGTTTCTTTAATAATATGCTTCAGTTCCTTAGTCACATCATAAGGCAAACTTTGGAATTGAGGGTTCTGTCACGGACAGTAAATAAATGGATATGCATTTATAACCTTCCAGTCCCCCATCTTCATCGCCTCCACTTTTCCCACCGGCCTACCGACATGCGCAACCCAGCACATTTGTCCTCTCCCAAAGGAACTACAGGCGATTCCTCTACTGCATCTTCTAAAACCTCACCACCCACCATGTCATTACTCTCGGTCTCCGGTGAAGGCATACAAGAAAATAGCCACCTTGCCGGAACCATGTGGTTTGGACAAAATGGCTGAGAGAGCGGAAGAGATGATTCTGTTTTTGGCTCCCCACCTGTGCAAGATGGTGGCGCCCATGCCGCAAGCCGTTTGCCATGTGGTTGCGGCTCTACACCAACTAGGGGGTGGGAGCCATCTTGGAAACCCTCCCCCATGCTTTGATGGTAATTAAAAACCCACTCTCCTATAATGGTTTCACAGTTTGAATTCCACACCCCATCTCCACAACCCATGCGTGAGCAAAAACCTGAAACGTGGCTGTGACTTATACTACCACCCTCCTGCTCATGCTCACGGTGATCTAAGTCCAATTCTGGTATCAATTCCTCCTGTCTCCTTTTTCCTCAGGCTCCCAGCACTCCCCCCCATTCCCATCTCTAATCCCGATTTCTGGGGGATTTCTACGCCTACCAACATTAGTGGGGGGTGCAGGAAAATTAGTATTGGGTTCTGCAGGGGTTCTGCAGGGGTATTTTGCCTTCTCTGAGCGATCTGCAGAGCATTCATTACTTGAGTCCAGGTGGGCAAGTTTTTAAAAGCTTCCATGTTGCCAAACATTGATCTTTCTCTCATTTTTTGCCCAATTTGGTGCCAGGTGGCTATATTTAAGGCTCCAACGATGAAAGCCCTGGTGCAATTGTTCTTATCCATTACAACAGTTCAATTACATTGGCCTGTGTAATTTCAGTGGAATATTGTCTTAATAACACAGCTTCAGCATCCTTATCCATTTCACTTGAGCTTGTTTTTCCCATGCCGTCTTCTTACCTAAGCTCTTGTTGCTTTCTCTTCTTTTTAGTCTTTTTGTGCACACTTCTCTTCCTTTTTTTTGGAGTTTCTTTGTGCAGTCCTGCTGCACAACGTCGCCAGTCGCTTGACGAACTGGTGTCCCTACGTCCAGTTTTTTTCCCCTGAAAGCACTCCTCAACTGAGAACAATTAAGTTCAAGCACTACCACGTTTATCCCCATTGCAGGGTAGTCCTTATTCACCCTTGATACAAGGGAGATCCCTGTTCTGCCGCCATTTGTGGCGGTTAATTAATATAATAAATAATAATCCTCATGGACCCAGTCAAGTAAAAGGTCAGCAACCAAATCCATTTATTCAAGACAAACAAGAACTGTTATACTCACTTTGAAAGTCAACATCACAACACGTGATTCTATTAACCAGTCAGGACTAAGTACTCCACTGCACCGATGTGTCAGAGTACTTAGGGGACTACACTTTCCAAGATGCCTTTTGAGCATCCTTATTGTAACACAATTCTAACATAAAATAACTGAGATCAGCAAGAATCTGTGCAAGTTACAAACTGTCCTTTTTGTTAAAATCTTTGGCTTTCTGGAATATGTACAACACATTCTAAATATGCTCACAAGTTCTTAGGGAAAGTGGTTATTTTATCAAGTACTACATGTGTTAAGGAGCAATTGCTGTGTCCCTGTGAGATTGTTGAATGAATGATTGTTCTTCCTGTGAAAAATTACTTTCTTACATCAAGATGAAAACTCGGATCATCCAGGAAATTTAATTTTTTAGTAGACTACAAAATGAAGAATTGGTAAAGGAAGATGAAATGGCTCAGAAGTTTCTTTTTTGTGCTATAGGTATCAAAGCTAATCAAAGATATTTTGCTTCAGAGGGTAAGTTTTAGTTCACAGGACATCAAATTTCCTCTAAAACCATGCAATTATTCCTTATTTACGTCAAGCTTAATTTAGTAAAAAAGAGGCTTTGGTTTAGCATATTTTAAACATACTATATGCAAAATATATGTGAAAACTTAGAAATGGTGAAATAACAAGAACCTTTTAATTCCTAGAAAATTAAGGAAAAATGCAGATAAATTTTCTGTGACTGACATTAAAATACAACACTGAAGTTTTTTTAAATTAGTTAGGGTTTTTTTTCCACTTGAGTGTTCTTCCCAGTTAATCTAAGTACATGTGATGAGTATTGGGAACAACTCTTTCTTTTGAGAATGTTCTTCCATCTATCCCACTGTCCAAAGTAATCTTTCTGATTACCCAGCTCTTCTTTTTCAGATCGATAATCAAAGCTCTTTGATTTTTTTTAACCTTAAAATGAACAGCTATGCTATAGTTCATATCCAGACAAGAGCCTTGTTCATAGCAAGACAAGAGCCTGTCTTGCTCAGTTTTCTGTCTCCAACAGCTAACCTTAAATGGGTGCCCATCAATGCTATTTTCCAAAAGATTTTTCCAGCCTCTCTGCTTTTTACTATAATGAAACTTCTAAACCTATTTTGCTTTATCTAATCATGAACCCTTAACAGCTCTCTTTTCTAGTACTTCCTCTGTTCTCATTTGTACTGAGAAGGCATCCTCAATATCCTGCAGCAAGGAGCCACCAATCTTCCACCTGTTCTGTGATACAACATCTCCTTGTGTTTGTTTCAAATCTAGCATTGTATGACGGCTACTATTTCTTGTCTTGACAGAGACTAGGAGTGTTTTTCACTCTGTGCGGTAGTTTAATTTCTCTTTGTTGAATTTAGTCTCTCACTTATCTACACTATTTTTTTTTTCCTGCTTCATCTGTGGGCCTGAATTATATTTCTCCCCAAACAGTCTCGATTGCACGACAAGGATTCCCAGTCTACTGGCTTGGGTTTTAAATGGGAGCTGTCCGGTGTCTTTGTTGTTCTGTGATTTTTTTTCATATATGCCCACACTACTTGAGGCATTGATGGACTTCAAATTAATGCAGCAGTACACTGGTTTCTGTTTTGTTTCCTATGTTTTTAAATAGTAATTAGTAATATTTTATTTGTTTATGATTGCTTCCAATTATTGAGCTGATGTTTTCCTGGAGCCATCACAACCCTAAGCCCTTTTTCCTGAAACGTAAGGATGCATCAGAAACCATCACTTAAAAAGTGAAGCTAGGAATGCTTTTCACCCTGTAAATCAATTTTCTCTATCTATGCTGTCACTCTGTCCTGTGATTTTTCAGTGTCCCCCTAGTTTTATCGTCAAAAAGCTTCATCACTTCTCACTTTTAAATGTCATCTGAGTTTCATATGAAACAACTGTGAAAAAGGTTGTAGTAGAAACAGACGTATGTATCCATTTTCACAATTCATACCACGTCTTCTGTAGTTGCTTTAAAAAACTTTAAAAAATTTACTCCACTCCAGAAACTGGTTTTAATTGGAAATCTCCCAGTTTCTTCCACCATGAATACTGCAAAAAAACCCCAGACCAGTCAGTTTTTCTGCAGAGGTCCAACTTTTGCTGGGTGCCCTCAAGGATGGCCTGACTGGGTGCTCCTGAGGTGTTATGGTCATGTAGTGTTTAAGGACTCTCTGAAATGTGCTCTGTCCCAGATATTTCAATAGCCCTGAATTTATAGTAGTAGCTTTGTTTCCATTAGGTACTTGTTCTTCAAATTCTTTTTTGGCTTCTCTGAGAGTTTATGATACTTTCTATTTTGAGAAGTATTTTAACTTTCTGAAAAATTCTTTCTCAGCTCCACGAAACTCCTTTATGTACGTGTTCACTAACACTGGCTCCTGTAGAGCTATGAAACAGAAGTACACGGTGGTCATTGCTGCAAAGTGTTCTTTTAGCTGAAAGTTTGAAGCCAGATCCTGCACCTTTCTTATCTGCAGGTGGAGGACTGCGCTCCTTTTGCGGGCTTGTTAACTGCCTGCTTCACAAGGCAGTCATGCCTGGTGCCCAAAAATGTCCTCTCTGCTTCATGTCCTGATGTGAGTTTATCCCAATACACACAGAATAACTGAAGACTTTTAATACACTTGAGTTCCTGCTCCTAAAGCTTCTCCCATCTTAGTACCTCTCAGGCAATGCTGTCGTCCTGTCTAGAAGACAGTAACACAGACTCAGTACTGTATTCCTTCTATCTAGGCTTGTGGTTTGTTTTTTTTTTATTTGCACAGATGCTTGTTGCATAGTAATAGGGTCAGTTCCTTAATTTGTTTTGATGTCAAAGTTTCTAATGTGCTGTATTGCTTGATTTCTGGCATGACTTTATCTTTCACACTGTGATATTATTGCATGGCATAGACTACCTTTCTTCTACCATGTTCCTGCTGTGCCAATATCTTCACTTAAAGGCTAGGCATTCCAGTTTCCAAACCTAATTTCTTACCCTGATTCAACATCAGTGTAGAAGCAATTGTACTAATGTTTTTGTTTTCTTCATGAATTATTATGTAAATGACAATCCACTTGTTTTCTATTCCTTTCAGTTATTTCTATCATTTATAAATTTCTTTTGTGGGGAATTTAATGATATTTACTAAAGTCTTAGAAAAGCAACCTGCTTTGGCTGCAATGTTCATAACTTGGAACATTCACAAACATTTAAAAACACTTGATATCATTGCAAAGTGAATAAGGGATTAGTTCTACTATTTGTAAACAGTAACCAGGATGTCTTTTTAGGAAAGGAAAGAACAGAGAATATAAAAAGCTAAAAAGAAAAGCTACATTTTTTTTTTTAACATTTGTCTGCACAGTTTTCCTCTTGGTTTTCTTCATATGTGTTTCAAAAATAATTATTAAAATGGAATTCTACTCCAACTCTTAAACTGTGTAGGAGAGGTGGGAGATAAGAGAGGATACAGTCTCTAAAACAAATTTGCAAATGTGAAGATTTAGTGAGTTTCTAGGGAACAAAGTACTTTGATTTTATATATTTGTGGCCAATCCACATGCTCGTGATGTCAAGGGAAAATTGAAAATGCTCAAAGCTATAAAAGGTATTGTACTGAATTAGCTTTAAAGAATAACAAATGCTCTGGATTTAGACAGCGTCCCATATAGTGAGTAATATTTGCTGATGTAGAGCAGAGAGTTTTATCTATGGAAATAGATTTCTAATATGTAATGAATAGCTGACTAGAAAACCCTGATGTAATGCATTTTATTTGCACTAATTTCCTATCCTCAAACATTTTGTTGCATCAAGTGAGAGAGGAGAATGTAGCATACTATTCTGCTGCGTAGCTGATGCTGACCCCTTTTTTGGCTGAGAGAGCTTTCACAAGGCAATGCTCTAGTCCACTTAAAACTACGTGTTCTCTGACATCTAAGGAGAATTTAAACTTTCCAGAGGCAATTGTATTGGATCCAGAGGGGCAAACGTACTCTGCTGCATTTCTCCATAGGGATGGGTGTCATTATCCTTAAATCCCCAGAGGAAGCAGTTTAGGCTAGAGCAGGAGTGCATCCTTGAGGACATGTTTCATATGAGACTTACAGGTGCTGAGTTTACTGTGTCATAAACCCAACTTACAACATTGAAGATAGTTATTGCAATGAGTGTCTTAATATCTGAGCTGAAACAAACTGACAGATGGGACCGACCTCTTGGCATGGTTATGTGCCAAAAGAAAGCAAGAACCCCAAGCATCATGCTGCCTACAGGTTCAACATACAGGTAAATCACGCAAGAGCAGTTATTCCTTTTCCACCTTTCCTCTCTTGGTGCCCCAAGTTGGGCACCAACTATGTCTCAGTTTGACGAGACAGAAGTGCCTGCTAAGGAGTGCGAGTTATGAGGAAGACCAAGCTCCTCCCTATAAGCAATTATAAATCCAAAATTAAGAGGCTCCAGTTGAGGAAATGTGGAGAAAGAAAAAAAAATAACAGCTCTTTATTAAAGGATATATGTGTATAGATAGAACAACAAAAGAACAACAAACAAACAACAATACTANNNGATCAGCAGGGGGCGCTGTTGGATCTCCGGTGAAGCAGAGGCTGTAGTTGCTCCCTAGTGGTCGGCAGGAGGCGCTGTTGACGAACCCCCTGGTGGCCGATGGCAGCTCTCAGCTGTGCCGGGTGGTTCAAGACTCCAAGGTGGGCCCCCAACCCTCGGCCATGAAAGCTGCAGATAGCAAGGGACCGAGGTGTCAGTCGATCCAGCCAACAGCAGGGAGACCCAGGCAGAAAGGGAAAAACTCACAAGATGCTGTCAATCTCAGTGACAACACAGCTGGGGTGCAGTCCTGCAGGGGGCTCTAGGGAAGCATCCAGCCGACATGGTACTTATTTCTCCGATGAACAGCCCAGGAAAACAGGACAGTGGGCAGGACAGGGAGTGAGGGAAAAATGAGGTGAGCTGGGGCCAAAAAGCAGCCAGATGACCTCCCCAAGAGTGGAGCTTTTTCCTCCTTCCAGACTCACCCCACAAGTTCTGCCCTGAAACCCTGTCCCTCCCCCTCCCTCCTCCATCCCGAGGGACATAGAACAAAGAATACCAAAAGCTAAGATTTCTCTACCCCCACCCCTGGCCTCGACTAGAGGGAAACGGAAACATCCTCCCTCTTGCCGAGAGGAGTCGTTTAGTATATCAACAAAACAGTCATTAAGGTCTAAGCCTAAATACCAAAACCTGAAAAACTCATCTCCACCCTCAGCCAAGCAGTTGGTGTGGAAAAATGACCAGAAGCTAATGAAAAAAACCAAACCAAACCAAAAAAACCCAACCCAAACCAAACCAAACCAAAAAACCACAAACCCCAAACAAAACAAAGCAAACAGAAAACCCACAAAAACCACAAAAAACCCCCAAAAAACAAAACAAAAAACAACCACCACAACAAAAAACCCACTTTCTATGACTAGAAGATTTTCTGAGAGAGGATTTAAATCTGTTTTTGTGGAGAGGGAAACATAATCCATATATCATTCAGACTTTTGAGGAAGCGTGTACTTTTATCTACTCAGAAGATAAAAGGAATATGTCTATTTAGTCTTTTTTTCCCCCTTAATTTAAAAAAAAATGTAGTATGGACCACAGTATACTAGGCATTCCTAGATTTGTATTAAATATAGACAATGTTGGTAGGACTAAAGCATATATAAACAATAGTAAATTACACGAACCTTGAGCAAATGCATATAAACACTCTACAGCTAAGTTTCCTTCCTGAGCACACGTTATGAACACCTAGAGGACCAAAAGTAGCCATGAGAAGCTATGGCATATTTCATGGCTTTGCTTACCTAAGTAATAATGTCACATTTTGCTTCATGTTGGCCTTGTAATCCAAAGTATAGAAATGCCCAAGATGTGGCAGAGTAAGTGGGAAGCACCATTGTAAGTTCCAGTCTTTCACATATTGGAGCTCATGGGTGTAATAAAACCTGGGTTTGTTCATTGTATAAACCTTATCCT
>VZRE01001710.1:0-19812 GCA_013396775.1 Cephalopterus ornatus
TACCAGCACTGCAGCCTCACTCCAGGGCCGTGCAACTGTCTGCCAGTATCGAATCTCAGCCATCCACCATTTGCTGCCAGCCCTGACTTTCCAACTGTTCCTGCCAGGTTTTCTGAGTGTGAGGGAGGCTAACCACGTGGAAGGGTGCCTATCTTGTCTCTGTCCTGTGGCCAGGTGTGTTTTTTGTGGGTGGGGGAGGCCAGCTGCCATCTCTATTTGTTCCCGTGAGTGGGACTTGGGAAGTTTCTCCTCATCGGTTGGTTTAATCAACTTTTTTCAGTATTGTTAAAAGCCTTTCTTCTCGGTAAAGAGTTATTTTTTCACTTGTGTCCAGGTGTATTTGGAAAGACCAGGGGTATTGAATCTGAGGGTGGGGGCTTCTATCCAAGGTCTTTGCCCCTATAAATTTTCTCAAACCCAGACACGACTGTTTTGTGACAAATTGCACAGCAAATAACCAGACAAGAAATCTGTATAGAAGGATCAGAAGAGAATGAAAACTGGAAAAGAAGGGATATTTTAAGAATATAAACAAACTGCTCAGATAGGATGAAAACAAAGACTTTAGCTAAGAAGACAAAAGTGGGAAAAGGAACAAGAAATAGGGAACTGAGAAAAGAGGGAGAACATTACTTGTAATTCAGCTGGCACTAAACACAAAAATTATTATCTCTCTAATGGAAGAAGAACAAAAAAAAAAGAACATGATAGCAGGGAAATCAGCTTGAGGGACTATGCCAATAAAAAGAACCACTAAATGCAAGTTCAGTAGAATAAGTCACCCTAACAGAATTGCTAGTTAAAGCCAACATTTCTGTGGATTTCTTTTCAATAAAATATTCATAATGTAATTATATTATAAATCCATTACATTCTTAGTAGGCAAAATTCCTGGCCCACCCAAATGTCAGCTAGAGAAATAAAAGATACCTGCAGTAAAACAGTTAAAGCCCTTTAAGATACAAATGAAACCTGCAATGCTTGAACTACAGAAGGCTTAGAATGATACCTCAAAGGTTTTTGTACCTTTCTCCACTTGTGTCTGTGTCCATTGGCACTGATTTTGCAGTTACTAATGTCAAAAAACAGGGTGAAACAGACAGAAAACAGTTAATTTCTCTTTACTTTATCTTCCCAGGACCACTGCAAGAATAGAGGTAAAAGGATGTGTCTTCCTAAAAGCAATACCAAAAACTGACTCCAGTGAATGATGGGTGGTGCTGGCTCTTGGAAGAACACTTCTGAGTTAAAGGATAGCTTTCTAATGATGGGTTTCAAATACTATTGTCCTCAGGGTTCAAAATAAAGCAGTACTTCCTTGGGTGCTTTTGTATTGAAACTGTTAACCTGGAATTCCAGAAACCTGAATTTGGCTGCTCTGAATTACCATAAATGTTTAACTTAAACCTTCTGGTTCTCAATTCCTAAGCTATAAAATTTCTCTCCCTCTTCCTCTCCTCTTCATTCCCCTTGTTATTTCTTGTATTTTGTTTATTAGCTTCCTTTGATGTTTCCTTTCTTTTGCATCTCAGGTTTCTGTTGTTCTGTGTCTTTATCACCCCAGTGGAGGCCTCAACTGTGTAACTGGAGAAATAATAATAATGACATTGGGACATTTCCCTCCCTATGTGAAAATAGATGGTGACAGGTGCACCTACCTGCCTTGAAGTTTGTCTTCTCTGAGATGCAAAGGTTAAAGCTTGGGGTCATCAGCCCATTATAACTGATTAATGGAGCACTCACCAGAAAAATAAGGGCATTGTGAATGCTGTGTTATAGAGTAGCTATATTAACTTTCTGAAAGCTTTCCAAGCTGTGCATTAAAAGTTGCCTAAAACAAGCTTACAGGAAAAGCACCTTTTCGCCATTAGGCCAAAATAAAAGCAAGTATTAGAAAGAAAGATGAAAGAAGAAATATACTGCCTTATTATACCTTTTAGAGGATACCAATTTCACAGTGCCTGAAGCCTAGCAAGCAGTTGAGAAAAGCAAGGGAAAGCAAGAGCTTACAATACCTGTTCTTAATCCACTTCTTTTAAACAAAGGCAAAAGGACTGTTTAAAAGAAACTGAAGAAAAGACAGAACAGAGGGAAGAAGAAAAGCAATGAGAGATATACTCCTGCTATTCCAAGTTGCCATCTCCAGGCTTCACACAGACAAAAAAAAAGAAAAAATAGATGGTTCTTGCTGTCTCTGATGTAAACTATCATTTTAGTCTTGGCTCTGAAGAGAAAATAAAGAAAGAGTATGCATTCCAAAAGAAACTGTAAACACAGGAGTACGTGCTGTTCTAATTGTAGCTTAGTTAGGAGACTACCATCCCTTCACCAGCATCCTTCCATCATTGTTCTGCCAACACAACCACTACAATCCTCTTCACTGGCTTAATTCTGCCAGAGTGATTGAGGCTGCCTGAATTTGGGAAGAGCTGCATGTGTGACTGCACAAGCAGGTCCAGGAAAGAAGCAATCTTTCTGCATTAAACTGGTCTGCTCAGGACCACTGACCCTGCTGTCAGATGCATTTCAGAATCACAGTTGTTCTTCTGTTTCCTCTTTGTTCTCAGAAAGGCAAATACAAGTTTACAGTTTGACAGACACAAAGAACACTCCTAATATGCTCAGTTAAGCTAACCAGCAAGCAGGGAGATGATGAGGTAAAGCCTCCTCTCTGCAATACTCTGCATCTCTTAAAGGCTGAGAACATATGTGCTCTAGATTTGACTTCTAAGCATCCAACATGTAAAAATAGAAAACAGATTTATTTTTTTTAACCTACACATAGAAACAATACAAAAGTAATAATTGATTTCCAGCCCTTAATTTGATATCAATTTTGTTTATCTCACTTGCCCTTCATTTCAGGAAGTTTCTTTGGTGCTCTTCTCCGAAAAACAGAAGAGAGTGTGTTGTTCATATGCCTAGTCTGTCATAGTAGAGACTGATCTTGATCTTTTCTGCTACTCTTGAAAACATGAGTCCTAAAAATACTCA
This sequence comes from Cephalopterus ornatus, assembly GCA_013396775.1. Classification (NCBI taxonomy): domain Eukaryota; kingdom Metazoa; phylum Chordata; class Aves; order Passeriformes; family Cotingidae; genus Cephalopterus; species Cephalopterus ornatus. Next base: position 2,995 of record VZRE01001710.1, read on the forward strand.
TTTCAGAAACTCTTAGCATTTTTATCCAGTAGAACTCTTTAGAGCAATTAAAGTGGTAAATACAAAATAATTAAAATAAAAAGAAAAAAGAAAAAGGAAAAATAAAAGAGAGGTCTTCAATCCTTTCAGTTATTCCTCTTGACAATGTTCACCGAGAGTTTCACATGCCCTGACTGGGATTTGAGTTTGTAAAATCAGTTCAAAAACCACAGCAAGCTACATAAGACTGTTATCTTCCAGATATCCTTTAGAAGATCAAGCCCTAACACTGACCTTGTCTGCACCTTTGGAGCTCTACAATCATAGGTGAGAAACTGGTGATACACAGTTCTGCAGAGCTATATAAAATAGGGAACTGCTATTTAGTGCATGCAATAACACACTGTGAAGAATGTTTTCTGAGCTTGGGAGTTCCAACCTGAGCTTATCTTGATTAAATATCTAAATGGATGGTACGTGAGCAGAATCAGGATTTTCCTGTTATCATCCTTCCTTGTTGATTTTCAGGTTGATAGTGATATCTTCCCTAGTTTGAAAAACATTTGTAGGTCTGTGTAGTGGATTATAATATAATTGAAAGAAATATCCTGCTGTCACACATAGGTCACAGCACTAGGGAAACATAAAAAATTGCGGGCATGTGATTTTTTGCCTCTCTTTCAGGAGAATTCATTAAATATTGAATACTATACTTTTTTTTATTTATTGCTCAGTAATGACAGCGGACTGTGTAGCTCCAGATTGTTGGTTGGCTTGTTTGGCAGATTCTTCCTTGTGCATTTTATTTTCAAGCACCTATGATTTTCAGTAAGTTGTTGAAAAATAAAGAAATCATTTTCAATGCTGGCTTTTACTTGTTTTGTTCCTTTTTGCCCTGATTCAGAGACAAAAGAGAAAAAATCTTGTTTTGAAGAGCCAACTGACTTCACATCATCTTTAATTCCACAAAACGTAATCGTAATTCACTGCACAGTAGTTATATCTGTGACAGGTATACACTGTCTTTGTCCTTAAGGTCATCCCCTCACAAAAGGAGTCTAACTAATTTTTCAGAAGAATACAAAATGAACAAGTCATAGTCATTCTTCTCATTACAATACATTCTTACTGGTGATCTCTCAGGACGCTGCAATAACTTGCAATAACTTATAACTTGTCTGTCATTGACTGCCTGAAACACCTCTGTGTCTACAGGGCAACAAGGAGCATTTTCAATAATACTCATTAGCTCTTAATTCCAGTAAATGGGAAATGTACTCACATAGTATAAGAAACATGCACAAACCCATCAAAGTTCTAAGAAGAACAGAGACTGGTACAATTAAAAGACAGTAGTTTAGGTGGTAATGAATGTATGTCTTATGATTTTATTCACAAGTTTTCAACATCTGTATCTCTAGCACCTTTCTACTTCTGCTAAAACCCCTCTAAAAGTCAAAAGAAAGTTTTCTTACAATAGGATATAAGCAGAAAGAAACTTATCCCAATTATTAATCTTGTCTCCTAAAAAACTCTAATAATTTAGAAAAAAAAGTACATACTAGGAAAAAGTTCTCGAAAGAGATAATAGCTGTACAGGACATTTTATTCTTTGGAAATCCTCAGTTACTTCTTAAGACATAGTATCTGTGGGATGGGAAGTTATCAATGAATAATACCTCCAGCTGTTAATTTAAAAATGTTAAATGACTTAAGATCTAAAAACTTCCTGTATCAATGCACTGTGCAAAAATAATCAAAACAAAAATTCTGAAACGAACTCTGTGGCAAATTACTTTCCCAAATTAATTCATTTCTACCACTTCCTTTAGAAATTAATTGGGTCTATCTATTGAGATACACTCTAAGAATACGTATTTCTGCTTCTTATTTGCCCAAATGCCATATGACATCTCAAATATAATATGGTGTGAAAACTACTTGTCAATCAGGAGCAAAGATAGAGGATTAAAACCAACATTTCAAGCACTGGTCAAGAAAAAGCTGAAAGTGTAAAAATCCTCCTAACACCTTAGTAAACAAGCATGTTACTATGTGAAAAAAATTCTTGTGGAACTAGCATGCAGGCCTATCTACATTAATGTAGGTAAGATTTAAATTTAGAACTTGGCATATTTTCGTTGAAAGCTCTTATCTGTCAATTCTGACACTTTTATGAGCTGTCAACTACCTATCTATCCCTCCTCTAGCTTTTGCTGACTCTGGTATCAGAAATACTCAGATGAATTCTTCTCAAACTTTTGCTGATGAGGCCCATTCGCACAGTTATCCAAAGATATCTGATCTGGGAGAACTTTTCTGTGCAGGAGTTCCCCCTGCAGCCAGTGGCCTCTGCCTGTTCTTCCTGCTAGGCACCAACTTTTAGCATCACAAGCTAAAAAAGCTGGAAGAAGATTGGTCTGTCCAGGAATGGATCTACAAGCAATCACACATCCAAGAGAAGATCAAACCTCTGCCCATGTTTGTATACTTGGACTGCTGTTAGGACAAAAGGATTCAGTATCCTAGATAGCATTTATTACTTTAACGCATGTTTTAATGGCACCAGGAAAAATGGTCCCTCAATCGGGACAGACAGACATGTCCAGGTCATTACTAGTTGCAGCAGGATAAGCAATACACGCAACTGACCAGACACTGAGAATATTCTATTTTTTTTTCTTTATTTTTATTCAGTGGGTTGGAAATAAAATACAAAAATTCCATGCCCCAAGTGACTTTAATAGACTGATTTTAGAAAGACTCATTGCCAAAAAATTCCTTTCATAATTCAGAAAGAATATGTCCTGAAAAGCAAAAGGTTTAGGCTTTGTTCTGTTTAGACTCAAATTCACAAAAATCCTCAGCTGTATTAATTCTGTGGTACTAAAAGTTGTGCTATACGCAACTATTGACATAACTATTCTATGAAACACAACTTCGAATGAAACTGTAGCAGCTTTTCAATACTGGACCTTTTAGGCATTCCTGGAGAGAACATGAAATCTGTGCTTTTTCTACCAACACTGGTGGGAAAAACCTCGAAGTTGATCAGCTTGACCTACAAACCTTCTCATGATGAATTTACCACTTACCTGTAACACATAATCTTCTAGTTCATCTGGAAAGCTTTGCTGAATTTTTTGAGTGTGAGGCCACGCTTCACATTCTGCCCAGTCCAGCTCTTTCCACAATAGTTCAGGGACTCCTTCTCCTCCACTTGCTACAACTTGGCACATTAAGTTGCTGAGTTGTACCATTGTCCACTTAACCTGACACAGAGAATGGATTTTCCTTACGTAAGTGTACTGTTCAGATGGGGAAAGGTGGTTTGCTTAAACAGGCCTGGGTGAAAACAAATGGGTGTTAATTATTCCATCTGTAAAAGCAATACTGTTCTTGTCATTGCTCCAAAATTACTTCAAGAAGACTAGAGAGGAAGGAATAAATTACATAGCCACTAGAAATAAACAAGCAAACAAAAGCTGTAATTATTTATATGGATTCGGGGAGAACATAGCAAACTAAGTCTAGTCTCACAATAGATGGAGGGCTGATGGACTCAAACTAGAACATATAAGGGAAATAAGGAGAGTTGTAAAACCATCAGAATTTCACTACCAAAGCTACACCCAGGATACAAGACAAAGGGAAAATGCTCATACAAGAAGCAGAGTTTGACACAAAATCTATTTGTCATGATCCATATCCATTCAAAGAACACAGGCAAGTTAAGTTGGAGCTGCTGCTGCTGATCCAAGTAAAGTTACCCTGAGCACTAGCACATGTGGTTATTGAAGCTCAGGGGAAACACTTACTAGAAGTAACACCTAGTAAGACTCAGCTGAAGGGCAATTAAGGACAATCCTATGCATTTTGACTAGTCCAAATTTCAGTATAATGGCATTGGTTGGAGAAAGGCAGGGATCTTTATTGGACATGTAGACTCAATTTGATCTCAAGCACTTAGGCAAGTATCAGGGAAGTGCCAGAGAGAGGTAGAAATAAAATACAAAGCTAAGTACTAAATGATACTGATTAATACAAACCACAGGTTTCCAGCTTTATCTCCAAAAGATTACTGAAATAATCCTAGATAATGATAAAACAAAAATATCCACACTGCTGTAAAATGAAAGGAGTTTCATAGCAATTACATCCTGAACATAAAAAAATCTCAATGTTTTAGGATCTCTATAAAGCAGTTGCCAAGTTAGTGCCCTACTGTATATCCCAGTCTGATGAATAATGATTTTTTTTTGAGCAATAGTTCAATTCTAATAGACAACTGGGCAGAAAAATAGGAAGTTAAAGAATCTCTATTTATGTCATTAAGAAAAAAGCAACTGTCAAGACAGAATAATGGAATAGTCATGTCACTGAAATCTACCTTGAAGTCTATGATTCTAAGAAACATGGAGAGGAGCAGACTCAGAAAAAAAAATAAGTAAAAAAAATCGGTGCATTACCTTCAAACAAGGTGAAAATAAACATAGAATCTAGAAGACCTCGGTTCCATTCGTATTTACTGATGTGCAGGCAGCAAGGAAGACCTTCAGTAAAACAAAATCCCCAGTAGTTACAAAACAAGAACAATATATCACCTGACATTTTAGAACAGAATATAAGTGAATCATACAACAAATACAGCAAAGTACACTTGGGGGGCAGAGGGGGGAGGAATAAAGGGGGTGAAAGGAAGCTGAAGTTCTCATTAATGCACTAACACGAGAAAAATGAGATTTTGGAAAAATTTCAGATATTTAGGAGAGGAAAATTAAATTGGCAGTAGTCATAAATAGTTCCTGCATAAACAAACAAATTTCTGCAGGCAAAAACCCCGTGTGAAAAGTGAAAAGAAAAAAAAAAAAAAAAAAGAAAAAAAGAGAGCATAATAAAAATTAACAGAAATTATTAAGGTTCTCTGAATATGCCATCTCCCAGGTTGAACATCTATTTCAAGGTAAAAAAAAAATATTGAAAAAAGCATTTGTATCATGTGATTAAAAATTAATTACAGTAAAATTTAAGCAATTTCAGATGACTCTTGAGGTGTAAATGATGAGACACAAAATACATATGAAGTTGTCACAATACCCTGTTTGTAAGTAATGTAACAATATTTTCTTTATCTTTTGTATGTAAAAGCAATTGAAACTGTGAATATACACACATTTTTTTTAAATGGACATAACATGAGTTTCATTTTAGTGTACAATTTTATTCCCCATTTTTTCCCATCCCCCAAGGCAGCTCAAATAGTAATTAATCTTTAGCTTTACAAGAAGCAAGGAAGTTGGGGAAAAACGAATCAGGCTGCTTACACATTTTGTAATTTGATATGTAACTTCCCAGTGGGGCTTTTATTACAATGCATGCAATAGATAAAATTAATCCCTACAAGTACGCTGTGTTATTTGTTCAAGCTAGGAAAATTGAGCTCAGCCCTCTGGAGGCAAACCAGAATTAGTGAAGTGAAAGCTCATTCTGAAGTGAAGATATCCTGACAGTACTCTTCCCCTTTCCTGTTACTTTTGCCACTGGGTAGAGGGCTCTTGATCAGCCTTTGCTACTTTCCCTCAAGTCCTGGTTACAACCGCATTGCAAATTGCTCTTGTGCCTCCTTGCTCTGCTTCTCAGTGGGATGAGAAGCCTTCGGTGCCTGGCAGAAGGCACTGTGCCTGTACACAGCTCCCAGTTAATTTTTCTCAGTGATCTTATTCCCAACTCGTTCATAACTACTTCATATCTTTCTCTTCCACAGCAGTACAGGAGCTCACTTCTGTATGTTTATAGGTGCAGAGATACTGAATTGAGAAAAATAAAGATTTCCTGTAACTTAGCATACTTGCTCTGAAGCTTTTAAGTCTCATCACGTGAACAGTCCTGATGAGACACTCACAGTGTTTTTACAGGGATATTTGCCAATCTAAGACTACAAAAATGCCAGGTAATATTTTTACATGGTTGTCTGAACCAGGGCCTTATGTAAACTACTTATGGCAGTATGCATTGATAAAGTTAAAAAGTTAAATTCTAGTTTCTTGGTATCATTTCACAAGACTCGTTTTAGTCATAGGTGAGAACTGTGTCTGAGCACAGGCTTCAATAAACTTAAGGGACAGCCACCTGAAAAGTGAGACTCCCCATCACAGGTTCCATTAAATACACCAGACACCAGGGTCAAAACAGGCATTGGATTTGTACCATGCCTTCAACTGCTACTGTCAAAGGCACAATATTATCTTCACTACTGCTCTCTTGCAATTAAATTTGGTATATCAGCTGTAGAAGGATCGCAACTACATATTGTCACCCTCTGGTGCATGAGCCATATTCTCTCAAGCAGTTTGTGCCTCCTTTGACTACAAATTAAAGCATAAAATAGATGAGCTTTGCAAATTTTTAATTGTTAATGAAATTTTGTGTCACAGAAGAACTTACATGACATGTCTTCAATTTTATTGTAATTTGTGTCAGTCACTGACATTAACCATTAAGGAACTCATATTCCCCTCTGTATTTATGGAAGTGTATCTTTTCCATTCAGCATTTCCTATGCCTTTGAAGGAGGCTTCATGTAATTTTACCTGTAATTTAGAGGGAGCTGGAAGCCACTGACTTGGTTTTCCCTTCTTGGTGCATTCAAGAGAGGCGTGTTGGTTTCTGGCCGTTGCCTCTTGTCCTATTGCTTGGCACCACCAAAAGCCTGGCTCCATTATCTTGACAGTCTCCATTCAGATGCTTATATACATTGATGTAGTCCCCTCTCAGTCACCTTTTCTCTAGGCTGAACACGCCCAGCTTCCTCAGCCTTTCTTCCCAAGTGAGGTGTTCCAGTTCCCTAATCTTCTATGTTACCTTCTGCTGGTCTTGCTTCAGAAACTCCATGTCTCTCTTGTACTGGGGAGCCCAGAACTGGACACAGCACTCCAGATGTGCCTCACCAGGGCTGAGCAGAGAGGCAGAACCACCTGTCTTGACCTGTAATGCTCTTCCTGATACCACAGGATACCACTGGCCTTCTTGGTCACAGGGGCACACGGCTGGCTCATGGACAGATTGTTGTTCACCAGGATTAGGTCCTTCTCCACAGAGTTTCTTTCCAGCAGGTCAGCCCTCAGCCTGTACTGGTGCACGAGGTTATTCCTCCCCAGGTGCAGGACCCTGCATTTGCCTTTGTTGAATTTCAGACTGTTCTTTGCCCATCTCTCCAACCTGCTGAAGTCCTTCTGAAAGACTGCACTGCACTGGGATATCATTCACTCCTCCCAGCTTTGTGTTGTCAGTGAACTTGCTGAGGAGGCATCTACCCCTTCATCCAAGTCATTGATGAATAAGTTAAACAATGTGGGCCCAGTATTGTTCCTTGGGAGACACCGTTAGAGACAAGCCTCCAATCAGAGCCACTGATTATGGCACTCTGGGATGTGACATTCAGCCAGTTCTCAATCCACCTCACTGTCCATGCATCCAGTCTATATTTCCTCTTTGCCTATGAGGATGGTGTGAGAGACTCTGTTGAAAACCTTGCTGAAGTCAAGGTAGACAGTATCGACTGCTTTCCTGTCATCCATCCAGGCAGTTGTTTCATCATAGAAGTGTGACAGTTGACACAGGAAGGCAGGCAGAACAACCACAAACTCATGACTGGAACACAGAGTAAGTTTATTTCCCTTACCTCGCTAATCAGGGGATCGAAGCAGCACCAAGTGGAGGCACACAAATGGAGATGCAGCAGTGTTAAACTCTGTACATGCTAGAGGATCAGTGGACTACTCTTCTTGTAGGCTTACCAAACATTATTCCCAGCTGCAAGGTTACTTGAATGATTTACAATTCTTCTTACCAGCTTCCACTTTTTAACCCTTTCCTCCCAATAGGTCCTCAAATTACAGAAAGATAGCCTGGAAATTACACCAAAGGATGCAGAAGTTATTTTGGGTCATTGGCATCCTTCTCTTATAGTGGTCCGTGAACTCCAAATTGTTTCCTTATCTTGGTGTAATTTTTTAAATCTCTGGACATTATGGTATTGTTTAAGTTAGTTTCCTAGCGATCAGCCGAAATCTCAAGCTTTAATTTTCTGTATTTTCTGCTATACTATTCTGTAAAGTTCTACCTTAAATGTTACCTGGCCATGATGTTCTGCATTTCAGGTTTGCAAATAAAGGACCAGAAGCTCATCAATCTTATATGTACAAGCTGAAATAAATGATTGAGATAAACTTGGAGAGATCTTGCCAATCACATAGTTATCAATAGCATATTATACGGGTTAAATCCACCTTATTAGAGCAAACAGAAGTCAAATATTTGTCATTATAAATATCAATGCATGATGTGAATTTAATTTTAGAGTAAATTTATCATTCATGAAAATCAATCCTGCATTTCTCACCCTTATCAGCACCATTGTATAAAAAGATGCAAAAATTAGAGGTGAACGAGATTTCTTTGTCTTTTTAATATATTCCTTTGTAAATGCAGGACAGCTTAGGTTTTAAAGGTTTTCAAAAGTGGTATAATAATTTAGAAGGTATGTCCTACTGAATATTTCATAGAAACACACTATTGAATCAGGGAGGTGCTCTTGAGTATTTTTTTTTATCATTAACAACCTTCAAAAGCTTATTCTGTGTAGGTCATATTACACCCATGCTCCAAGGATCAACTGATTATAAATGACACATAAATAGTGTATCATCTGTTGTCATGGATTCCTTCAGCTAAACACTGATAAAGGAGCTTTTTTAAAACTTCCTTTCCTTTTCTTCCATTGAGAAATAGGTTCATCATAGACCCATTTGACCAGTAGTGCTCATAGAAATGTGAATATTAATCTCCATAATGAAATGTGGTTTGTTTTTTTAAGCATATTTGAACGTTCTTACAGCAAGGGTGCTTCTTTGATTGATGCACTAAATAGATGCATGCCATAATGAAACAGCTGTAAAAATAAAGTTGTAGAAGAAACATTTTCTTTTAATAAGTACTGCTTACGTATGTACTTCTTGAAAAGACATTGATAAGAGCAAATTTCACAAACTCAACGAGTTTGAATGTACTTCATCTGCTTGGTTATGTGTCCAATACATTTAAGAACAGTGACTTTTATGTCTGTGCTTTAAAGTTTATATTACTAGCAAAGTAAAAGATACTAATAAATGCATTTATAGCAACTATTTTTCTGAAGACTGTTTACTTTTAGATGTAAAACATACTGAATTTGACTGCCCCGTGTTTCTAGTATCGGTTTGTCTCTTAACAGATCAAGGCATACGTTTTGCTTCTGCAATAATTGTTTGGGGTATTCTGGAAGCAACAAGAACACTGTAACTTTGTTACATACAAAATCTTGTGTCCTCCTCCTACAGTTTCTCATAATCCGCTTGCAGAGGGAGAATAGAACAATAGTTTCCAAGTTTCAGCCTTCAACTTTGAAACGCTGTTAATTTCTGGTACCTGTTTTTTCCAACCTTGATTGATTGCTTCCTGAATTGCAGCATGACAGCATAAATCTCCAGATTCTCAATAAAAGTAAACTCCAAAGCTGACAACACCATCATGTCTAAGCACAATTAGAAATAATAATATAGTAACAGCAGGGTAGTTGCTACTGCCAATAACAGGTTAGTAGCAGAGTGCTGGAGTGAGATGTCCTCCTACAGTACAAAGGGTTTGCTGTATTTCAGATAATTTTATGGAAATTTTTTTTGCATGTGTTTTCTTCATAGCAATACTGGTTTATGGCGGCATCCCTCTTCCTGGCAGTTATTCACTATTTGCGTGTGAATCAGATGAGGAACTGAGTCTGAATTTTAATGAACAGGCAAAATAACACAATCAAAACAACTTCTAGGGATGTTTTGGAAGGGTCTCCTCAGAAACAAGTACTTTTTAACAATCCTGAAATTAATTTTCTTCCTCCTACAGTGTCTAAAGACTCTCCCCTTATGGCTGAGGTTTCTGCATGATTTATCATTGTTTCAGGGAACATCCAGACTGAGATAGATTATGGCATGACTATGTAAGTCATGTGAAGATTATAAAAATGTGCCAGAGATGTTCCTGTAGTTATTCTGGTGTCTGCTGAGGAGATATGTTTGTGGTGCCTCTTCCCGTGCCTTCTCTACCAGACCTTCAGCCCTTCTTGACATAAAGCAGAAGACAGTGTGGCAGTATTTCTGTTAAACAAGGTCCCTCACACTTAATGTGCGTTTTCATCCCCAATGGTTGTGATGTCAGCCACATCCATACTTATCCCCTCACTACAGCTTTTTCGTGAAATCCTTCTCTTCTTGTTAATCCTGCTCATCGTGATCTCTTCTTACAAAGAAAGGAATAATGAAGGAAAGCATCAAGGACTGGCACAGCATATTGGCAGTATATTCCTATTTCTTTCTATTTTTAGATGATGCTTCAGAAATATTGCAATTTCTTCACTATTCTCAAAATACTGAAGTGAAGAAAAGAAACCACACAGAAATGCCTTGGGAAGCATCAGTGAGTGACTACGACTGCCATGCAGTAAATTTAAATGGTGTTTCTTTCTAAATCTTAAGCCACAATTGATGAGAATTTTTTCTTTTACCTTAGACAAAGCTAGAATTATGGTTTGATAGACTATATATTCAAAAGTTGTTCTTTTAAGATTCAGCAGTATTTGGAACACATAGACATGTGTGTCTGTGTGGATTCTGGTGCATCAGAGAAAGTGAGTAATGCCTATCTTAATCTGTATCTTTGTCCTTTTTAAAGTCCAGTTAAAAATAAACATTCTACCCCCTTACACAAATAAAACAAACAAAACCATGTATTTTTCCTTGAAAACTGGTTTTAAAAGGTCAGCGTCTTGTCAAATCTGGTTGAGCTCTCACTGAGATAGATTTTTTTTTTTCCTTTACTTTAGCACAAAATGATATGCAGAGTTTGCTATAAAACTGAGGTAAGGAAACTACTACTGTAATTTCCTGTGATCCAATATACTAACTATACGATCTGGAAAATCTGTTGTAATTGAATTATCATAACACATTTTATTTTTAGTTTCTGTTGCAAGCTGCCCTTCTGATACAAGTACAATCACCACAAGAAACTATATACTAAAATAAATGTTTCATGTTAAAATAAATCCAATTTATTTGACCCAAAGAACATATTTGTAACAAAGAATCACAAACATTCCAATTTTTACAGATTTACAGACTGTGTTCTAACAACAGGAAAGAAACAATAAAATATGTTAGCTTCTCACACAGTTAAAATAGGCTCTATCAGTACTGCTCCCTTTTTAAAAAAATGTTTTCAAATTTCACTTTAGAATCTGTTTTAAAAAATTAATGAAGTAATCTAATTCTTCTTCATTTTGGTTTGGTTTGCTTTGTGGTTTTCTTGGTTTTTGTTTTTGTTTTTTTTTTTTCTTTTTTCTACTGAATACCATGTAAGCTAATAAGTTTTTCACCAAGATTGTCCCAAAAATGGAAGTTTAATAGATAAGTATACATAAACTTTGTTTTCAATGTTTATTCAGTTTATTAAGTTACATCCTTTATTTAGAGGAAGTTTTTGGTTGGTTGCTTGCTTTGCCCCTATTTAGACTATTACTTCGAGGCAATAATACTGTATTAGAGCTATTTACCTGAAAATACCCTGAACAACTGTAGCAACATTTTTATATTTCCCAAAAAGACGGTTAGAGCAATATTTAAGAATTTTTTTCTAATCGAATAGCATGCCAGAGCAAATTTAGCAGAGCTATTCTTGTAAATGGTTCAGTGGGTAGATGGGAACTAAATAAGGAATGCTATTGGAAAAGTTCTCTAGGCTTCGAAGCCTTTATCAAGGTGCTTTTGCCTACCAAGGAGTAAATCCATAATCATTTTGCGGATGACTATAGCAAGAACAAATCCACTGACATGAAAGAACTGTGGGGGAGGGAGAGAGGAAGGAAGGAGAGCAAAAAATGAGATAGCAGAGTGACTGTTTTTTCACCGGATGTATTTTTCAGCATTGCTTGATACTTAGTGCATTACGTTTGCGTAAGCTTTCACTATTTCGAAATCAGTAGTCTACTCTTTATATAAGGAGCGTTTCCATGAATTTGCCACAATGTAAACTCTCTTCGGTACATTTTCTTGCCAAGAAATCTCTCATAACCCCCCGCTTCTCATTTTACCATGTCTTTTTTTATCTTTAGACTGCAAATCAGCAATCAGTGAAACAGGCCAATTTACTCTGCACCTGATTTTCATGTGAGTATTTTGCTTTAGGCAGTCACAAGACCACTCTCTATTTCTAGACCACATTTTGCTATATGAAAACACACCTTGAGCTAAAAAGCACCATTAGTAGCATGATTTTGGGTGCACCTATACTAAAGTGCCTGCACTTTGAGTGAACAATACAAGCCCACGACTCACTCCTTGCCTCGGGATATTGGTAACATAGCAGCTAGGTGATCCACACAGTCTGTATTTTGCAATGTATTCTGAGCCCTGTATTATCACATCTATAATACTAGCCCATCAGCCTGTTTCTTCAAGGGTGATTGCATCATGTCTCGACATGAAATAGTCAGTGACCACAACGTAAGTTTCACCATCAATAATGAAGACACCTCAACTAGGGATTTGTGTTGAGGTGCATAGAGTTTTAGGCATATCTGAGAGAATAACTAATGTCAGAAAGAACAGCTGCTCCTACAGGTCAAGAGAGGTGTAGAGAGGAATTTAAAAAGAATACAGCTATGAAACAAATATAGGAAAATTATATTAAAAATGTGTCCTTTCATTCCTTTGACACCAGGGTTGCATTCTAGGAGCTTGAAGGGTTTTAAAACACTAAGACTGAATATTTAAATACAGTAATTGTCACTTCATATGGTTATTTTGTGGGGGGGAAGTTAAAGCTATACTCTATCATGTTCAGCTCTGATCTTTTTAGTACTTTCAAGAGAGAAGAGAAGTAGAAAGAAGAGAACAGTGAAGTGGCTTTATGGTCTCAAGGTATTTTTTCCCACTGCAGTGCCTCAGGGAAGAAAGAAAAAAGGATGAGGATGAAGATCTGAAGTCTGATGAAAATCTGAGCATTGATGCAATATTATATTTGAAGATACTCTGTAAAAAACACTTCTGACTCCTCTACACACATTTTTAGCCAGATACATAGGTTAATGCTTGTTAAAGCTCTAAGAGATTAGCAACAAAACGTTTATCTGTTCCAAATCTCATCCCCCATGACTTTAGTAGAATTCCATTTGTAAAAACACAAGTCATCAAAACATTCTTTATTGTCCCTTCTTCTCTTCCCTTCTTCTCTTATTTCTGTCTATAGCAAGACTGTTTATATCGTAAAATAAACCCAGATCAGCTTTTGATGAAACACTGAAAGTAATTGTAACACTTCATTAGAAGTTCCAAGGATTTGTGTGTTTCCTGTGGCTTTCATTTTATCTTCTAGAATTTAATTTTATCTCCTCTACAAATTCTTACAAATTTGAATGTATCTGAAATTATTTCTTTACCATTGTGGCCTAGGGTAAACATCATGCTGAGACCACATTTCTTGTGAGTGTTAGTACTGAGCAAATATTTTATTAAATTGTTATTTGACTAACAGAAAGGAAAAAAAAAAGGCAAAACAGTTGAGAGATAGTGTGCCTCTCAAATATATTAAACAATCAAGCTCATTCTTGATGGCCTTGAAAACAAACACCTCAGAGTCTTTAAACAAAGGGTATTACTTTACTTGACTTCATCCTAGTCCCCAGGAAAAGGTCTACTTTTCTTGACATCTAAAGGTCCTGTCTCACCATAAAGCCAGCACGATTTCTCCATTGTTGGATTTCCCAATTTCTGAAATTCAGTCTAATCATTTTACATTCTATGAAAATTGGAAGTGAGGAAAAACTGCAGAAAGCAGCCAGGACTCTGCAACAGCGACTTGGAACTTGACCTCAACAGAGCTATAAGCCAAAGGCACTGTCCAAGTGAGAGAAAGGTGTTAGTTTCTGCACATAAAGTTGCAACGCAGTATCTATGAGGACTTCATTACCTCCCCATCTGAGTATCTCTACAAATTTCAATGATTTATCTTCGCAGTGTGTCACTGAGCTATGGATTAATTGCCTGTTTTCTTCTACAAATAAAAAACTTAACTGCTAGTGGCTTAGCTATAGCATTTCATAGCAAGGCACAACATTGTTAAGCCTATGCAGGAAACTAGATGATGCTGATGAGCTGTTGTGTACTTCATATGAGTTTAGGGTGATGTGATTCATTTCAGAACAGGTCTCATCTCATGGGCTGAATATCCCAGCATCGGCTAGTGCACAGCATGCACTTCTACCATGTGTTTTAGTTTCAACATCAGTAGGTATAATTTGTGTGCTTCAACACCACTCTGTTACATAAATCATAGGAGAAGATCAGAATATTTACTTCAACTCTGTCTTCCTCATCCAGAATAAAAGCTTTTGAAGTCAGTTTTCTTTCTTTACCCAGAACATTTGTGTCCCTTTCATTAGTATAGCTCTCATTCCACTATGTTGGGAGAATAGTTAAACTGGTTTAAATAGAACAAAACAGTATTGAATTACATCTGAATTTGCACAATCTATAATATTCAGATTCTTATTCTAGATTTTTTTTTTCTTTTGGAGGGATGGGGGTGGGGAGGAAGAAGCTGTAGTTTTCTTTCTGTTTGTGTTCAGTAGTGTAGCAGGATCTGATCCACAGGCTGTGATAAAAAATAACTTTTTGATTAGGTGGAAAATTCACATCCATTTCACAGAAAGTAAATAGCACACTATAAAACAAAGAGTTACTATAGTAGAAATAGTATCATAAATAATTAATAGCCAATTAATACCAAAGACATCTTCTGTAACACTACCTAGAAGCTGTCAATGATGTGAAAAAACTGTGAATGATCTGAATTTCTTTCTTAATGTTCTGCAGATCCTGAGTCATTTCTCTTCAGTTATCGACTTCCTTCCATTTAGAATGAGCCAAAGTTTCATGCCTGGAGGTCACCCTCTCTACCTATTCCAGTTCAAAGCATCACTGAATCTGCTTTCAACTTCTAAGTTTTAGAGTAAAAAACTGACCTAAGGTTACGTCAGCAGTTAATGCTGACCACCCATTTATTACAACAGAAGAAAATTCTTGTCATGGTTATCAAATTCAACAGTAACAAGAGTGAAAGGTTCCAATTATAACTGTCTATCCCTTAAAAACAACCAGTTCATTACCAACTCAGTTATAAATCTTTCACTCTGTACATGACTTTAGTCTGCTTTTTCACTTAAAAACTGTAGAAAAAATATTTATTGTCACAGTTTTGTTAAGTACTTTAAGATCTGACTTGCTGCAGCTAGCTGTGCCACTTGCAACCCTTCTTGACCGTCGTCTGGGACCAGAGAGTTCACACTCACAAATCCATGAGAAAGACTCCATGACTCTTTGTAGCCTTTTGATTAAGTCTCAATTTTCTAATAAGCAAACTTGTGCAGGGGTGAAGTTTGTCTGGCTCCTGGGGAAAGGAATACATAGCACTGTGTGGAAAGAATAAGATGTATTTTCAGTAAACAAACACAGACCCTGTGTAATGCTGTCAGGGACATGGTCAGTATTCACCTGACTACTTGTTAACTGCTAAGACAAGGTAACAGGATCTGGCCATACAAGAGCAAGAAATGTGTGAAGCATTGCTTTTCCTATTTACACTAAATACACTTGCTGATTTAAAGAGGGGATTACTTGTGACATTTGGTGAAGACCATGTGAGGTAAGCTTTTGTGGCAAAAAAACCTGGAGGAAAGTTTATGCAAGATTACGTCAGGAGATAGTTTAAGTCCCAAAACTAGAGATGTTATAGCAAATAAATCAGAGTGGGGTTTTGTTTGTTTGGTTGGTTGGTGCTGTTTTTTCTTTTGTCTGAAAAAAGTCAGAATTTCACTAAGTAAAAAGTGGAAGAGAAAAATGGTAGTAACATTTTTATTAAAAAAAGGTACTAAATTTTAAGAGAAAATGGATTCTCTCAAGACAGCAAAAGAAATGATGAGTGAATATTGGAAATTTCAAGAGAAATGATAAAGCACAGGGAATGAGAAAAGCCAGTTATTAAAGAGTGATAATTGATGGCTTGGAGCTGAAATGTAGTATCTTACAGTGTGAATCATTGCTGCTTCAAATAAAAGATATGGAGAAAACTTACCCTAAAATTCAGACTTATCCAGAAAAAAAAAAGGTGGGCAGACATAGTGATCAAGGAGGGGTAAATAGCAACAAACAAATAACAATATATTCCAAACATATTCATGTAAAATATTTAAAAAACTATTAAGGAAATCATCAGGAAAAAACAAATGAAAATTATAAAGATACAATGAAGCCATAGGCTCACTGTAGGATAAAGGATAGGTTGATCTAAATTAAAAGGAGATGGGGTGTTATGACCCTTCCCTGAGGCAGAGTAACTGAGGTTTTTGTTAATAGATCCCTTGAGGCAGATTAGAGTGAAATGACAATGAATGACAGATGCTTATATATATATATACACATATATATACATGGTAGCTTTATTTTAGAACAATTTGGTTCTAATGCAAAGCAGATATGTAGTTGTTTTTGTTATTGTCTATAGAAACATAGTAATATAAAAGTATAAAAATATCACTTAAGAGAATATATAAGGTTGTAGTGGGTTGACCTTGGCCGGATGCCAGGTACCGACTAAAGCTGCTCTCTCACTCTCCCTCTGCAACTGGATAGAGAGAAAAAAAAGCAGCTAAGGATTCATGAGTTGAGATAACAGCTGGGAGAGGTCACTTACTGA
>VZRE01001712.1:0-13335 GCA_013396775.1 Cephalopterus ornatus
GGTCTGTCTTATGTCTTTGTGGTGGTGTAGTTAAGTTTTACAAACTGTTTATTTTCCCCTTCCTTGAGGCTGTAATAGCCCATTTGTTTCTTCTCCGGTGAT
Organism: Cephalopterus ornatus; assembly: GCA_013396775.1. Lineage (NCBI taxonomy): Eukaryota > Metazoa > Chordata > Aves > Passeriformes > Cotingidae > Cephalopterus > Cephalopterus ornatus. The sequence continues at coordinate 103 of VZRE01001712.1, forward strand.
CTTATCTCTTGCGCTTGCATATGTGCATTTCAAGGCTACAGTTATCTCACAAGGCATAGTCCTAAGTCTCACACCATCAACTCTAACAAAGCAGTCCTTATTATGTTACAATAGGCCCTACATAACTAACTCTAAAGGCACATTACTTAATGTGTTACAAATTAGTTTAAAGAACCATTGTTTGGTCAACAAATTAGTCCCTTAACCATTACAACTTCCCCCCCTTTTTCTATACCACTAATTTACTTATCAATGCCTTATTACCATCCCTCTGGCCGCTTCAGGATAAGTTTTATACAATGAACAAACCCCAAGTTTTATTACAATTGATATTATATATGAATGTTTACGGTGATAAACAGTTGGTAACTCAACATGAAACTTCCGTATTGCTTGGTGCCTGGGGCAGCTAACTGTTGTATAACTATCTAACCTTGTGTTTGAAGGAGGGAGGAATCACTCATTCATTCCAGGAAGTCCCTTTCAGACCATGATTAACATATGGTGATGTGTTCTCCTCATCTCTGCATCTCTCATGCAAACTTCTTGCATGGCAAGAGATGCGGATCACCTTGCATTATCCTCCACACACACCTCCACTTGCTCATCTACTTAGAATTCTGTGCCTAAATCTGTTCAAGTTATGTGGTTAAAGCAGATGCTTTGTGGCTAAATTTGCCTGTGACAAACACCGTAAGAGTAGTCAAATGATATAAAAGAACTCATCATAAATATGCTGTATGACACAACATATATGCCCATAACAAATTGTTTTAAACCCCCACAGAAGTGCAGGAAATTTACAGAAGCAGAAAGCCGGTTGTACTGGCCATAGCAGGTAGGAGTGAATCCAGCAATCCTGAAAATCCTCCAAAGAAGCACCAAATACCTATGCTTAGGGGAGAAAAAAACAGACAAAAAGCAACCAAACAAACCCCCCTCACTAAATACCTATGCTAAGGGGGGAAAAAAACCAAATACAAGAAAACTTCAATGCCCCAAGGCTTAATTAATCAGATAAGCCACAGCTTTAACAAGTCAAAGGAGAATAGACATTCAGTACCTCAAGACTAATGGTCATCACCATGGCATTTGCATCACTTATGCGGGGGTTCCTGCAAACTACAGCAAGGAGAAGTAACTATTTACTTGTCTTTGTTGATATAATTAACCATCAACTAGATCGAAACTCTCTCAGAAAAGACAGCATGGAGGTTTATGCCCTTTCATACCTGACAGAATACATGAGTTCCAGATGAGTCATTTTCATAAAATCTAGTCATACTTCACAGAGGAATTAGTTTAACTGCTTTCTAAAAAAAAGCTTATAAAACACACTTTCATGGTACTAGAAAATCCTCAAGTTGATGGAAATGTAGAGAAATCAAATCAAACCATTAGAAAAACCTGAAAAGAAACCGTAACTGCAACATTTAAATTACCATAGATCCCTCTACAAATGCTTGAGCCAAGCTTAACCTGCCTGAATCAATGACTAAGTGGTAAAGGTACCCCCTTCAGAGCTGGGATACTCCAGACAACCTCAGACTCTTCTCTCAAGAATGTGCAAATAAACCAGGTTGCAAGCTGACCCTTGTAAGACAACTTGCTGTTTAGCATTTAGGTAAAAATCAAGTATGTTTAAAGAGGGTTTGTAGGCAGCAAAGGAACAGATCTCTAAGCTACCTCTGAACCTTGCACAGGCAAGGCATTACCAGTCTAGCTTTGGGATGAAGTATTTCCATCAGACCATATTTTCACTGGGACTCTTTCATGTGAAAATCATGGAGACCCAAGAGAGGAGCTGAACAAATGGTGACTGGTGTTGTAGGTGCAATAAACCCTATCTCTGCAAGATAACCATAAGAAACCAAGAATCAAGGCCCCACTGTGGAGAAGTAAGAACAAGATGATGATGTAAATCCATCAAACAAGGAGATAACACAGGAACAAAGTGTTGATAAGGCCAAAGAAGAATTTTGCTTGAACTTTCCTGCTATCCTTTAGTCATTTGCACAGTAAAATACACTCCCATAGTCTGTAGTATCCCCTTACTCAAATAAGCTCCTTTCCCATAGAGCATGCATGGCAAAAATAAATGGGTACTATGCCTTTTAATGAAAGTGAGAAGATATATTCGCACTGACTGTAGGTTTAGATTGTTGTGTATAGGAGAAATGTTTATCTTTCACTGTTTGAAGTGTAAAAAAGTGGGTAGCTGGCATACGGAGTGGGTGCTAGCTTTGGATTTACCACTCAACACCCATCTCTGTGCAGACATGAAATAAATAAATAAATATCCCGACTCTGTGTAAATTGGCTTCTTGCGTGCTGGGTAGAACCCATACTTGGGATTACACTGGGACTGTTGTAGCTGACAGTCACTAGCTTGGTTTTGCTCTTGTTTTGTGGCAAAACACTCCATAACGTTTCAAGTTCCCTGCAATGTGTGTGCACACGTTCTTCAGAGGGGTAAGCCAAGAAAACTGTAACCTTACTTTCAGGGCATTTGATAAGCTTTAGCTCTTAAGACACTGAATGATCTGAGTATGCCTTAGCAAATTTTATGACAGTATATTAGTCTATACTTATTAAAAAGATACAGAAGGACTGGAAAGCATAACAGACAAAGCATTACAGAAGCAAAGAGCTTTCCTGTGGTGAGTCCAGCTAGAACTTGATAACAGAGTAGACAAATACAACCAGCAATTTAACTTACTTTACATTAGTGATTGATAGCATTCATTGAAATCCTAGTCTGCAAATGACCCCAAACTTTTATTTGGAACCTATGCAGACATTTGCATCATAAATACTATGGTTGTTCCAGAACTGAGAGTGGAAGTGCGCTTGGGCAAGTGGAAACACAAGCAGAAACAGTAGAACAAGGACTAAAACAATGGCATATATTGTTATCTAAGGTCAGCAGTTCACCTGGATCACAGCACAACCCATGAATGGTTTCATTCAATAACCAGAGAGCAAGAAAATGAAACCATAGATTAAGATGAGAGGAGGATAAAGGAAATGGCCCGGAGCCAGAACATAACCAGAAAGGGAAAACAAAAGCAGAGCACTGCCACAGCAGTGTTGTCTAAGACTCACGTGGAGTGAAACTAGATACTAAGGTCACAGTAACTGTTGACTCTCAAAGGTTATCCAAATGCAGTTTGTTTTTAGCAATGAAGAGAAACTTAGGACATGTAGAGAGGATTCGGTACTGGCATGTCTTGTTCTACATGTTGTGCACAAACTATCCTGGCCAGGTTACTTAGACACACACATACTGATACTTCTGTTGGTGAAAATATAAGTAAACAGAGTCAGCTGATTCATGAAGTTCAATAAAAATCACTTTCCTTGTCTGTATGGTCTCCTAGTAAATTTTGTTTTCCTAACTGCCATATCAGTTGGCAGAGAATCCAAAGTGCGAAGGTGAGATGAAATCTTTCCACCATTGCCTATTCATTGTGAAAGGAAGTGGTTGGATCTATTCATTGAAAAAGAAAACAAAAAGGTAGGAACCACATACAGTGACTGATAATTTAGATAGAGAAAAAAAGCCAATTTCTATATAGTGGTTGGGTCTGTTGGTGTAGAGATTTGTGATAGGAACACTAAGGCCGGCAAATACAAAAGTGCTTCTGAAAGCACCGGCAGAAACAATTTACAGAAGGGCTGAAAGAATAGTGAGTGTTGGTGGCATAGAGATCAGATGGTTAACAAGACCTCAGAACATCAGTGAGGATACTGGGAAAATGAAGGACAGAACTGAAGATGTGGCGAATGGAAGGAAGATAAAAACTAGGATTTGATATCCAGACAGGGAGATACAAGGAGGAGTATGTCAGCAAAGTTAGTTCAGGAAGGTTGGACAGGATGAAAAAATAAAAGATTACCATCACTGTCAACTCCAGAATTACCTTGAAGAGTGAAAGGCACATTCAAAAGCCAGTTGCTTTTTCCCAGTCAAGAGAGACATTATGACCACTCTTCATCTGATATTCCTTGTCCTCGTCATATACAGGTAATCTTGGGCAGATCATAGACTAGTGGTCTGGCCAAGATGATTGAATATGACAGGTGCTCTTAGTGTTTCTGAGTTTGATGGTGTAACACCATGAATGTGGGTTAAATCAGTATTGTTTAAAGCAAAAAGCACCCTCTGTTTCTCATTTTGCTACATTAGCAGAAACACAGACTGAGGGGTGGCTTATTGGGTAAGGAAAATGGTAGCTAATGATGACTAAAGACAACCATCTCATGACCCTACAAACAGCATTCTTAAGCTAGACCTTTTGAGCTCTTCTGGACTGCAGTGGGCTGCACCCACACCTTCCTCTGAGTGGGACACCTCTCAGTGTGTGAACTCTCAGGTCTGCAAAACTTAGAGGACCGCTGGCTGGTGATGGGACTTGGGCTAATATCCCCACTGCTTGAGGCTCAGCCCCTGCCTGTTGAGAAACACCATAAGGCATTAGTTGTGGGTATTTCACTGATTCTCAAGGGTAATTTTTTTAATAAGTATACCTTTGTCCATATACACGCCCTTTAACACCCTATAGCAAATATGGTATGCATGTTATTACCTTGAATCCATTATTGTTACTGTTGTTGTGATTGTAGTTGACTACTGGTTAATTTAACATTTAAGGGCTTCTATGTTTAACTGCTGCTAAATCCTTTAGACATATAACATCGACCAAATCCGAGCCTAAGTTTGGATCCAACCACACTCAAACTCCTCTCTGAGAAGGTGTTTAGAAAGCAAGGGGGTCCACTCTGAATCTTGCAACTCAGTGAAGGATCTCCCTTACCCTTTTCTCCCTTAAGCCTTTTAAACCCCTGCTCTCCAAATAAATCACTCTAAATCGATTCTAATTTGCTTTCACTTTATATGTATTATCCATGTAGTTAGTAGTAGAGTGAACCTTGCCATCAAACTTTGTCGTGCTTTTACAGATTCATATTAAAGTTTTGTTTCCGTTACCTTTGATGGTGATTCTTTAAGTGACCTAAACCACTTATTTTGTGACAGGTCCAAGGCAGGAAGAGGCTGTAGGACAATTGAAATTGGAAACCTTTCAGGTTGCAAGGGTGAAAGTGCCAGGTTTGACACATCCTTCTTAGCAATCATGCCAACCACACAGGTAATAGTTTTGCCACAAAAAATGTCAGAAAGGCAAGCTGGTGCCAGCTCNGTGAATCAGATGATATGCTTCATGTTTGGAAATGTTTGGACAAAAGAAATATTCCAGGTCAGAGATCCTGAAATCCCCTTTAAGGCATAGCTCATCAGGATTGCTGGCAGGAAACAGACTTTCTTAGATTTGTATTGCCTGAAAAAGCAAATACTCCTGAAAACTCAACTCTTGGGCCATTGTTGCATCCATGTTACAACAGGCTTCAAGTGCAAGTAATCAGAGGCAAGACAAACATCAGAGGTGTATTTGCCCTTACTAAGGTAAAACCGAAGCATGCAGCACTGTATAATGGCAGTGATTGATTCTGCACACCCTGAGGCAGTGGTGCCTGTGCCATTTGTAGTTATTATTGTAGTGGAGTTACAACCAATTAGCCTGCTAGTGCTACGTGGGTTTTGTTGTTGCTGTTGTTGTTGCAGTCTTAGGTGTACATCTAAAGATGGTTCCAGTTTGGGTATCAGTTATACACCTCCTCAACAGATTATACACATGATCACGTAGTGGGTCCCTTATGCAGTGTTCAAATTACAGGAATTTTGGTTTTCTTCAATATTGGGCTGCAACACATACCATTTGTGCAGACTAAAGAAATACAGTGTATGAGTACAACTTACTATTTGAATAACTGAAGTCTCAACAGCAAAGCATTGCTATCAGTCTGCTGACAATGGTATCAACATTAGTAGTCTAATTATTATACTTATTACAGAAAAAGCAACATTAATTATCAGTTAAAACACATTCAAGGAAACTTCCCAGTACCTACCTACCCTGTTCTCTAGTGTAAGAATCACTCTTCCACTACCACTCTGGCCCCAGAGGTTGACAGTGAAAAAGGAGAGTTATGGTGATTTGTTGGTGTCCCTTGTTCTTCACTGGGAGAAATTTGATGCTAATGGTGGGGACTTCCTAACTCTAGGGTCTGTGCTTGGATTTATATGTCTTGTAACATGCACCACATCTTCCTCTTTCTCTCTTTCTTTATTGCTTCACAATTCCTTATTATAGAAAAATTCACTGTCTGTGGTTTAGTTTGTGTTAGATACTTGCTCTTTGTTCTGTTTTTTTTTTTGTTTGGTTGGTTGGTTGGGTTTTTTTCCCTTAAAACCGGTTTTATCCAGCTCCCAAGGCTGCATTCCTTTAGTGACTGGTAATTGACCACTGGTGACTTGTTTATGACCCTGAGGTCTCTGGTATCATCCTGTGCCTGTCCTTTCAAGGCCTCTGCTATCATCCTGCGCTCAGTACTCTTCCAGACGCTTCTAGGTCACAGACACAGAGTAATGACCTATTTGCACTAACTATAGTTACATAAAAAGTTACTGTAGCAGTGTAACATGCAATTGCATGAAGTTAACTAGTGTTAAAACAAGTTAGATAATATTATATGTAATCTGATTGTTAGGCAACTGCTGTTACAACTAAACAAACAAATGCAAAGCCGGGCGCAGGCCAAAACAAGCTCAGACAAAGCAGCTGTTGACAAATCTCAGCCTTGAAGCAGTACAAAACTAAACTGGCCTCTGTACCAGCAATGATACCACCACTTTACTTGGGCTTCAAGGCTACACCGTGAAGATACAGTTTCCTGAGAGTATTTCCATTTGTGAACCCGTGAGTTTTACATCTATCAAGATACCCTGGTAGCATAGCTCATGTTTTCTCTGATGTAGCTTGACATACTTTAATATATAGTATCTTGGTAGTTTTATCTGGGCATAGAGTTCTAATAGTCTTGGCACACTGGAGTACGGTTCCCATCTAGGGTTAATGACGAGAGACTTCCCTGCTCTAGAAACCTTCAAAATTCATTTTGTACATCAATGGTAATACAATACATGCATACAACACTTTTTAACTGCTTTTCCTTAATATCTGTCTAATTATGGCATATTACTGGTATGAGTTTAAATCAGATTCTGTTCAGGTCATGATACTGTGCCCTCAGTAATGAAGGACCAAAACAAGAATGCCCAACCACTGTAAAAGAATATCTTCTGGGTAGAAGGCTTTGAAGCATGAATGCATAATTTCAGCCCGAGCAAAATTTGGCTGACTGTTGGAAGTTCAGTGTTAAGTGCATTGGATGTGTAGCTGTGAGCATCCATGGGGATGATCTTCTGGGCAGGTAATTCCAGTACGCAGGCCTGCAAGTGATTTTAGAGAAGTGATAGAAGGATGAGTGGTTTGAGATTCAGATTATTGTGTGCAGAGAATACGATTCTGGATGTTTGCTTGAGCCAAAATGTGAGAGTTGGGAGATGGGAAAATTATTTCAAATAAGGATCCATGTAAAGAGATTGAGAAATGGATGAATCAGTCTAGGAACCATTTGCGGATCAGACACATGAAAGCTCATCAGAGAAACAGGATTAGAGAACTGAATGAAAGAGTGGTGGTTATGCCTGTTAGAGAGATTGCCAGCCTGAGACATGTGATACAATCAATAACAGCAAACATCAGTGCCCCAGAGAAACATGAAGATTAGGAAAACAGGAAAGAGAAAAGAAGGCACAGGAATAAAAAAAACATATAATGCATTAACATGATAACTGGAGATACAACCCACATGTGCGACTTCACAAGTTACCAACTCGGCTGGAGGCCTTTGTTCTGAGGATTTAGTGACCGTGACCAGCCTCCAAGGCCTGAGGATGAAGCAACAGTTGCAAGTGCTGAATGACCTTCAGTCATCCTGACTGCACAAGTGGTGCATGAAAACCATGGAAACCGTTACAGAGGCATGACAGAAGACAGTGAACAAGAGGGGGAATAACTGAAATTACCAGTTATCCCTCACCTTTGAAACAGAGCAAGGCCTGAAGAGTTAACTCAGAATGCATGCTCTGAGCAAAGAAAGAACCAAGATTCAAGGACTAGCGGAATATAACACTTTACCAAAGAATGATACACACTGACACAGAAGAACATGAAGTAAGAACACAGGGAAATAAAGAGCACCAAAAATGCTAACACACATACATAAATAGACATAAGGAAGGAACACAGAGAGGTAAGGGGAAAAAGAAGGGCCAGAGTCCAGAAACTCCTGCCAAATACACTTTAGAGTCAGCAGAATTAAGGAAAGTTCAAAAGTTTACCTGAGGGAAAAGAGCAAAAAGATGACCCCTGAGGCTGAAGTAACAGGAAGTACCACCGGGATTCTCCCCAAAATAATGACCCCGCCCCAAACTCTGCCCTAACTCCGTCCACTATGAATATTATAACTAGATGTTGGAATAATATGAACATACATGTAAAGATGATGTAATCTCTTGCAAAAATTGTATAACTAGTCTAGCTGTTCACTGATTGCTTTGGAACTCTTTGTCCAGCGTGAGCTGGGAGTTCCCCAACATTACCTGAAATAAATACCTTGCTGCTTAAAGACTAAAGATTGTCTCTGAGTAGTTCTATTGCACCTTTTGGGGCATAAAATCAGCATCACCTTGACAGTTTCAAGAAGCTCGAAGTTGATTGGTGCCTAGGATTTAGTTCCTTGAAATACTTTTCTGCAATGAAGATGCTGTTCATTATGCCCTTACCTTCACTAGAAACTCCTTCAGAGTGAGATATTCTAACCTGGACAACTGAGTTGCATCAGTTGCATGGTCAGAGATATGAAACAAAACAGAAAATTGCTAGAATAACAGTTATAGAAGTGAAGGTGCCCCTCCAAATATATGTATATGCAGAGGCTGGGGACACAGTTTTGTGTTTGAAGTTGCTGACAGAACACAATTTGCAGGATAAAGGTGGAGGTCCTTCTGTGACTATAAATAGAATGGGTCCTCTGTCATATAAAATCAATGAAATGCCATAAAGAAAAACGAGTGTGTTCATCACAGTTAAAGCATATAGAATACTAAAAATATTCTGCTCGGTTATAGCCCTTTGATAGACATGTTATTCGTTGCAAGGTGAGGACTTGGGAGATTGGTGAGGAGTCAAGGACAGGGCTTGGTGTGCATGATCAAGTCTCAGTCCACAAAGAGAACATGCTGTGCCCGCTGATAATCATCAGTTCACAGTAACCCCAGCTTCCAATTACTGCAACATTGAATTGTTTGATGTGCAACCACGTGAGCGTGATAATCTACTGTCAAAGAGAAAGGAGTATGTAAGTGGAGGCAGGGACAACCTTGAGCTGAGTCTCCACTGGATGCCTTCCCTGACTGACTGCTTTTCCCAAGGGCAGCAGGGCAGGGCTGGCAGCCAGGGCTGTCCTACCACCTTGGCTGGGGAGCAGGGCAGGTGGGGGCAGTCCCAGTGACTGGCATTGGGCACTGCTGGGACATCAGCCCATGGATCAGGGTCAGGGCCAGGCCCTGTAACGGGAACCAGAATCAGACACAGCTCCAGGATGGCTGGTCAGGGCCCTGTGTATGGATCTAGGTAGGGACATGACCTAGATCTAGGTAATAAGAAAAAAATGGAAACAGTTTGACAGCATCTCCACAGGTGAAACACTGTTTTTTTCAGTGAAAACAGATTTTTCACCTATTATTGGTTAAGATGATGGAAATAATGAGTCTATCTGCCTTTACTATTCTGAGAATTATGGAAAGCCAGTGCAATGGATCAGTAACGTTTTCCATGTTTCGAGATGCAGGGAACAATATTGTTACTGATGGTGGGTTGGTTTTGATTGGAAGAAAATTAACTTGTGTGGACTAACAATGTTAGTAACCTGACCTAGAGAGTTTATTCAGACTCAATCTTGTCAAAAATCAACATAACATAGAGTAATTTCAATGGAAATGGAATCTGGACATCTAGATGAGCTGAAACACATGAACAAGACGTGCCATGGACTGAGATTGTGACCCCAATATGGAATGGAAATTGAGCCCAGGACGTGTTTAGTCCATGGTACCTCCATTTTTGAATACCATCATCGATAATAACTTGCAATCCTACTGTCAGAAGATCCCTTCTTTATTCTTTACATCATCTTACATGTAGTTGCCTGTTCTCTCTTTCCCTGAGCCCACCTTTTCACTGTCCCTACCCATACCTGCTCGTCTCTGCCCAGATTTCTCCCAAAATAAACAACACTCTCCATAATACTTCTTTCAAATTGGCCTGAATTCGGCTGCTCCTGATGTTCCTTTTCAACCTTGTGTTTTGAACACTGCTACCTCGGCAATTTGGCCCAGTGCAGTGTAACTGATATAATTGCTGTATCAGCCTTCAAGAAGAGCAAGCTTATATGCTGACAACACCTGCCTATAATTAATTAATGGTTATTATGTTTCATGGACTCCCTTATTTTTTGAAATTGCTCTCCTGTCCACAGTTCAGCCATGGCACACATCAGGGTCATTACACCCAATTCTGGTTTATGTTGCTGATTTTAGGAGCTCTCTAAACACAGGCACAGAGAAAGAAAAAGAGAACATTGTTCAGAAAAGAGAACATTGTTTGTTCTTTGCAGGGTGCAAAGTGGAGGTTTCCACAATTCAAGGACACCATGGGCAAAAAGTTATCTCTTTCATCCAGTAAATTTCATTTAAATCCACCTATCTAATACATATTCTCCACCTACCAAATGCATTTGGGTGATGTAAGCTTAGATTGCTTTATTTGAGTGAATCTTACAGGATAAGAAACCCAAAATTCTTTTCTTCATTAGGCAACTTCTATTGTAAAAGTTATCTGACAAGATCAGTCATGCTTACAAAAGGTGAGAAAATTCAGCCCGAGGAGGGACAGATAATTCCACTCAAAGACATGAATTACAATGTCCTGCTGGTCACATCTCATTGTAGATGGCTCCTGTTTGCACAGTATACTCAGCTCTTGACCAATGAGAAGCCACGTCTGACAGTGGAGGAAGGGACAGAGATGCCACACAAACAACACTAGGCTGGGAGGCATGCTCTGACAACCTGGAATCTGGAGAAGGCAAAGGTCAAGGATCCCCAAAAGATTAAGCATTGACTGGCAAAGAAACTAAAAAGCCTTGGGCAACCATTACAGGATAAGCACCTGAAGCCCATCTGCTGCAACACACTCCTGATTTCTCTGCTGTAATGGGAAGTTGTGATGTGCCTGTGAGTGTGTGCAAGGGTGATTAGAAATGCATCATGATATTGAGTTTGTCTTTATAAAGAAACAGGTTTTAATTTCTCCCTTGCATTACATGTGTTGGGCCCATGGAACCTGTTTGGCACGTTGAGAAGGATATTCAACTCTGTAGCAACTGATTTTCAGATCACAGAATCATAGAATACCTCAGATTAGAAGGGTCCCATAAGGATCATTAAGTCCAACTACCTGCTTCTCACATGACTTTCTAAAGTCAAACCACACTGATGACAAAAACTGGCACTGAAAAACTGCTTAGAGAGGAATTTTGTCTTTAAGCAGCAAGGTATTTATTTAGACAATGTTGGGGAGCCCCTGATTCACATGGGACAAAGAAGCACCAAAGTTTTCAGTGAAAATTCAAGTTATTTATAAAGTTTTCATGAGAGGTTACATCATTCCTATATACATATTCATTAGATTTCAACACTTAGTTATCATATTCATAATAGGTGGAGTTTGGGCAGAGCTTGAGGCGGAGTCATCTTTTTGGGGAGTCTTTTGAGGGTTGTTCCTGTTCTTCATCTTCATTGAGGGTCATTTTCTTCTCTTCTTCCTTGGTTGAACTTTTCAGCTTTCTTTGTTCACAGACTTAGTTTCTGGGGGTTGCAGAGCCCCCCTGGTTCATGGCCCTCCTGTCTTCTCCAGATGTCCACCTTAGGTTGACCTCTCCGCTATCAAAACAGAACAGGCTACCTCTGCTATATTTCTAAGCTACTCCCTAGAGCCTGATCCCTGTTTTGCTATATTTTAACATAAATATCGCATTCCTCAGAGCAGGGTACCATATCCTCCCAGAGCCAGGCTCCAGCATTCTCTAAGTTAACTCTTTAAACCCTTTCTCTTTTTCAACATGACAAAGAATGTTGTTCAGATGCTCCTTGAGTTCGGACATGCTTGGTGCCATGACTACTTCCCTGAGGAGCTTATTCCATTGACTGGCCATCCTCTCTGTGAAGAACCTTATCCTAATGTCCAATCTGAACCTCTCTTAGCACAGCTTCATTACATTTCCTATTGCTGGTCACCAGAGAGAGATCAGCACCTCTCCCTGCACTGCTCCCTGTGGTGGTACATTTCCTCCCCTTCTTGGGGTGTTCTACAGTCTCAGGAATTCTCATTAGGACTAAGCCTTGAGTAATGACTTAGGCAATGAGGCTTTCCTTGACCTTATCTCATGCATGACTAAGGCAGGAAGGTACTGTCCACAGCAGGAGCTTCTCTTGGTTAACAAAGGACAAGAGAGGGTCAGTCATAGTAACAACCCTGGAACAGTTACTTGCCTGAATCATCCTGGAGATTGACCGAAGACTGAAGCCAAGCATTTTGTAATCCTATAAAAGCAGTCTTAAGTGAGACTCTTGGAGCTCTCCTGGACCTCAGTGGGCTGCGTGTGCCAGCCTATCACTGCAGGTGGGATGCCTCTCAGAGCTGGCCAACTCTAAAACTTGGAGGACCATCACTGAAAGCTGAAAACTGGGTTGATAGCCCCACTCCTCACAGCTCAGCCCTTCACCTGTTGAGAGAGAGGCAAAGGCATTCCACAGGAGTATTTCACTGATCTGGGAGGGGTGGCGGTGTGGTGTGGTGGAATTTTTAACAGGTACCTTTGAATGTACTGGCATTGAATACACCATAGCAAGTATAGTATGAATATTGTCAACTCAGATTTATAATTTAGTTCCTTCTGTGCTGTGTTGGTTTAAAGGTAAACCAGCAGGAGAAATGAACCCAACTCAAAGAGATTATAAGTCAGAATTACAATTTAATGAAAATAATACAATAAATACAATTATGCAGACAGTCGGTTTTAACCCACAACACTCAGTACCCTGGGGCACGAACACAATGGTGTTCATTGGCCCTGGGCCAAGCCCCGCGTGGCCCCCTGAATCCAAAGTAAAAATAGTAAAAACCTGTTGGTGAGAGTGGGGGTTGC
>VZRE01001714.1:0-11263 GCA_013396775.1 Cephalopterus ornatus
GAAAAATCAACCCTTCAGAAGCTACTGTGATAGGGCCATATAAGAAGTGGGTGAAGGGTTTGGAAAAAGCATTTGCCTGCATTCCTCCCCCAAAATAGGTACCATTATCAGTAAAACCTCAAAAATAGGGATCTGGGTTGTGGTAGTAATGCATCCATTTTTATATATTCCAAAGGGGAACTATGGAGCCAGAATTTTTCAGCCACTGGTACCAATTTACAAACTTAATAGCAACTACAACTATTGCAGCCATGGTGTTCATCTATAAGCAGTGATCTATAAATGGAAAGACCATATACACAGCCAAATGCCAAAAGAAGTTGGACCACATGATGCCTAATGGTGTCTCAATACACAGGTGATTAAACAAGAGAGTTTATTCTTTTTCCACCTTTCCTCTAGTCAAGCCCTAAGTTGGTATCTTGGTTTAATGAGACAGAAGTGTTTTGCTAAGGAGGATGAGTTATGAGGAAGACTAAGAAGTTTCTCCCTCTAAGCAATTGTAAATCTGAAATTAAGAGGCTCCAGTTGAGAGAGTGTGGAGAAAAGAAAAATAACAGCCCGTTATTAAAAGATATATGTGTATTGGCAGAACAACAAAAGAACACAGAGAAAAACCACCGAACAATAATCTTATACGAAAAAATTGCCTTCAAAAAGCAAACAGTTCAGTTTGTGCTTTTGGCCCAAATCTAACCGCAGTCAGCAGGGGATGCTTTGGAGCTCTGGAGGAGCAGAGCCTGGAGTTGCTCTGTGCTGGCCGGCAGGGGGTGCTGTTGGATCTGGCAGTTGCCGCACGGGGTTTTCAGGGGGAGCCGTGAATGGAGATCTCCCCCCCCACACCGAGAAGGGGAGAGAGGGGTAAGAAAAGGTTCTTTCCCAAGAAAACTCACTCAATCTGTGGCGGTCGTGTGACTGTCCCTTCTTTCAGTGATGTGCACAAGAAGAAACCGTGTCTAGGCAACCAGGCTGAGAACAAAGCAAACTTCAGAGCTTCTCCAACCTGCATCTGGCCTCAGTCCTGGTAACAAACCCACTACCCCCTTTCCCAGGAGAGGAACAAGCAAAACAAAAAGAAACTCCTCCCCCTCCCCACAGAGTTTCCAGGGCCATCAGCCTGGAATGTCAAAATTTTGTGTTAGTAAAGTGCCCATTTAACATCCCTCCCGACAGGAAGGAAAAAATCCCTGCCCAATTTTAGAACAAATGAACCTATAACAGCTGGGCACCAGTGAATGTCTTAGTTTAACAAGATTATGACTTAGAAATTAAGAAACTTCAGGTGGAAGTGTGGAAAAGGGAAAAAGACAAAATCTGAATAAACAACAAATGGTGTAATCAAAAACTTTCAGAAGAAACAAAACAAAGTGCCAATTCACCGGGGGAGACGGCACGGGGGAGAAGGCAAAATGTCCTGGCAGCTCAAAAGCTGCTTGCAGCCACGTGTGCTCACAGCCACTGATGGCTTCACAGCCAGCAATGCAAGAGTCCTTTTTGCCACACAGGCAAAAAGTCTCGAAAGCAGAATACCTTGCTCTGAGATGGGCTGGTCTCTCTGTCTCAGTCATCCTCCACAAGGTGACCTGTGGCGGAAAAAAACTTCCTCTCATGAAAAGAAAAGGAGGTGGCTGAAACTGGACCCCGCCACCCCGCTCTGCCTGGACGGTGGACAAAACCAGAAACCTCAGAACAAAAGACTCCCCAGCCATGCCCCCCAGCAAACAGGCTTCCAGGGAACCTCCCCTTTCCCCCCGCTCCCATGCTGCCCAGCGCGTGCAGCTTCGCTCCGTGCCCTCCCTGACTCCCTCCATCCCGGAAGAAACAGATGGGGAAGGGGGCATTGGGGAAAACAGGACACTTGGGAAAAAATCCCAACATCTCTTTTCAAACGTATGAAAGTATAAGTATTCTTTGGTTTCTAGGTGCCATTCCGGAGTTGAGAGGATAGGCTGTGACATCACAAAGGGGCCCATAGCACACAGGTGGGACTGCAGTGCGCAGGTGTGGGGCATTGGTTCTTTGGTTGTCAGGGGACATTCCAGAATGGAGAGAATAATCCGTGACATCACAAAGAGATCCCTGTCACATTGTTGGGCGTTAGTTCATTGGTTGCCAGGGGCCATTCCAGAATGGAGAGGACAGGCCGTGAAATCACAAAGGGGCCCATGGCACACAGGTGGGTCTGCACTGTGGAGCTGTACGGCATTGGTTCCTTGGTTGCCAGGAGCCATTCCAGAATGGAGAAAATAGGCTGTGACATCACAAAGTAGCCCATGGCACATGACTGAGGCTGCACTCTGACATTGTGGGGCATTGGTTCTTTGATTGCCAGGGCCCATTCCAGAATGGAGAGGATACGCCATGACATCATAAGGGGCCCATGGCACATGAAGGGGGCTGCACTGTCACACTGTGGGGCGTTAGTTCATTGTTTACCAGAGGTTGTTCCAGAATGGAGAGGATAGACTGTGACATGACAAAGGGGCCCATGGCACCAGTGGGCGTTCACTGTGGGGTGTAGGGCGATGGTCCGTTGTTTCCAGGCACCATTCCGGAATGGAGAGGATATGCCGTGACATCACAATGGGGCCCACTGCACATGCATTGGCCTGCATTTTGGGGAGTGAGGCCTTGCTTCTTTGGTTGCCAGGAACCATTCTGGAATGGAGAGGATTGTCCGTGACATCACAAAGGGGCCCGTGGAACACTTGTGGGGCTGCACTGTTGAGGTGTGGGGCATTGGTTCTCTGGTTGCTGGGGGCCAGTCCGGAATGGAGAGGATATGCCATGACATCACAAAGGGGCCCATTGTGACATACTCAGGCACGTACCCCATGCAGTATAATGGAATTGTTTATTACAGTTCTTTCACAGTTTATGTACCCTGTTACATCAGCAGTAAATTCCTGTTAGTAACTTTTCTCTGTATCTCCTTTTTAGTTAAGCATTCTAGAACTACCTCCCATATACACTGCTAGAGATCATCCCCCAACCTTCAACTTTTAAGGTAAAAGACACTATAACATAAAATGATTTACTGCTGTTGCTTCAAGCTCTTAACTAGCTTCAGCCAATCCTGGACATAACTACAGAAAAACTGCATATTTACATCTGTTCTGCCTCAGTATCCACTTAAAACTGTCTGAACTATTAATAAAATGTTTACCAAGCTTGTTGTTAAAGGCTAAGAACAACTACAAGAGATGAATGGGCAGGATCTGAAAATTATCTACATCCCACCAACCAGAGACAACTTGGACTGACTTTTTGCAGAAGTCACTGGAATTTCAAGCTGTATTAGCAGATTGTAATGGTGATCTGTCTATTCATTTTCCTGGACATAGACTATGGGCAGAAATTGAGAATTTACCTTTAATAGCCTCATGGTGCTGCCATTCACAAACCACTCATATAACTGAAATAAATATACATGTTACCAGAAACACCCATACTAATACTATTAATACCACTACACATAAAGGGAAAAGAGCAAAAGATACCATTAAACATTGGTTTGACTATTTCACAATTTGGGAGTCCCAGAAACCATAAATACAAACAATATTCTAACTTACTGTCCATCAAAAGTTAAAACATTTCTTACATATTAGAATACATTTCGTATTACAGACATTCTCTCTATGGCACTCACCCATAAAACAAGCTATGGTTAAGAGAGCACATTGCACACCAAACGTGTTTCAAAACAAAAAAAAAGGCAGGAAGAGAATATACATGCGCATAAACAGGTACTAAATCAGAATAGATCCCATTTCAGTTTGTCAGGCCTCATATTAATTCCTCTTTAGAACAGGTACAATCACCAGACATGACCACCAGAAATGACAAACTAAGAAACATACAGCCAATAACTACTACTAATCTAAAATGTGTAGTTGAAAAGCAGAGGCATAATAGAGATCTTAAGCTTGTATGAGTGAAGAGAGGCGGCCACCTATGTATGAATGCGAAGAGTTGTGTGGATATATGTATGCGTCTGAACTCAAAACCAATTTATACCAAATATGCCTTAAATAAAATACACTCACATACACTACCTTAGCCACATTAACACATCAAGGGAACAGCTAAACACAATTCTTATCCCCTAAAAACATTTTTCCTTGAAATAAAGTTGATGCTTCTACCAGTTACACACAAACCCTTCGAGAAATAAAAACCCTTCGAGAAATAAAGCTGATGCTTCTACTCAGTTACACACAAAACCTTAGATGAAAACTCCTAAATGAACCTACTTATTGCAAATCCTGGATTTACAAAGGTAAAACAGTTGGTGAAGTTACTATGTTAAAATAGGGATTGTTATGTTAAAAAAGGTTTAAGAAAAAGGTTTAAAAAGGTACTGTTCTGTAACTCGACACAATAATAATAAGAACGGGGGAGATGTAGCAGTTAATGTTGCAGAAGGCGTGCCAAAGGGCATTTTGGGAGTTGTAGTCCACAGGAACTCTATTGCACATGCTCAGTAGAGTGCCTGAATGTGATTGGTTAAGAAGGTCAGATATTGTGATGTGTCACAGTTCAAACTGCCTATATAAGCCCTTGTTGTTTTGAATAAAGGTGATTCGGTTGCTTGTCTCACAAGTGACTCGGTCCGTGCCAGTTTATTTTTACAAGTGGATATTCTTTTGTGTCCAAGGGACATTCTGGAATGGAGAGTATAGGCCGTGACATCAGAAAGGGGCCCATGGCACATGGGTGGTGCTGCGCTCTCTCACGGTTGGGTGTTGGTTTGTTGGTTGCAGGGGCCATTTTGGAATGGTGAGGATAGGCCGTGACATCACAAAGCAACCCATGGAACACAGGTGGGACTGCACTACGGGGAGTGGTATATGTTTTGTCTCGTTTCCTGGTGTCATTCCGAAATGGAGAGGTAGGCCGTGAAATCACAAAAGGGCCCATGGCACACAGATGGGGCTGCATTGTATTGGTGTGGGGCACTGGTTTCTTTCTTTCCAGGGTTCATTCAGGAATGGAGAGAGTAGGCAGTGAGATCACAGAGGGTCCCATGGGAAACATCTGGAGGTGCACTGTGACATTGCAGGGCATTGGTTCTTTGGTTTTTAGGGCTTGTTCTGGAATGGAGAGGATAGGCTGTACATCACAAAAGGTCCCATGGCACACGGGTTTTTCTGTACTGTGACATTGTGGTGCATTTTTCTTTGGTTGCTAGGGGCCATTCCATAATGGAGACGATAGGCTGTGACATCACAAAGGGTCCCAATGCACATAGGTATGGCTACCCTGTGGGATGTGAGTCGTTGGTTCTTTTGTTGACGGGGGTCATTCTGGAATGGAGAGAATAGGCCATGACATCACAATGGAGCCTATGGAACATTGGTTAGGATGCAATGTTGGGTGTGAGGAGTTTTTTCTTTGTTTTTCAGGGCCCATTCCTGAATAGAGAGGATAGGCTGTGACATCACAAAGGAGGCAATGGCAAAGAGGGTGGGTTGCAATGTTGGGTGTGAGGCAGTTCTTCTTTGGTTGCCAGAGGCCATTCTGGAATGGAGAGGGTAGGCCGTGACCTCACAAAGAATTATATGGAACACTTATGAATGTGCACTGTGACATTGTGAGGCATGTGTTCTTTGTTTTCCTGGGACCATTGCCGAATGGAGAAGATAAGCTGTGACATCACAAAGGGACCCATGGCACACAGGTATGGATGCAATATGGGGGAGTGGGATATGTGTTCTTTCATTGCCAGAGGCTGTTCCGGAATGGAGAGGATAGGCCGTGACATCACAAAGGCACAAGGCACAAAGGTTGAGCTGCACTGTGCTGGTGTTAGGCATTGCTTCTTTGGTTGCCAGAAGCCATTCTGGAATGGAGAGGATAGGCTGTGACATCACAAAGAGGCCCATGGCACATGGGTGGGCTACACTGCCTAGTGTGATTCGTTGGTTCTTTGGTTCACGGGGCCATTCCAGAATAGAGAGGGTAGGCCATGACATCACAAAGGGGCCCATGGCACATGGGTGCAGCTGCACTATGCAGGTATGGGCCATTGGTTCTTTGGTTTCCAGAGGCCATTCTATAATGGAGAGGATAGGCTGTGACATCACATAAGGGCTCATGGAACATTGGTTGGGATGCACTGTAGGGAAAAAGTTAATGTTTTACAGGAAGACTTGCAAAGAATGATGGGAGATGTAGTCTCCAAAGTACTTGATTGAGCATGCTTACTGGACATGCTCAAATGTGTTTGGTCGGGAAGGTCACATGTTCTGTTATGACGTATCCCTGTTTGAATTTGTAGGGTATATAGGCCTGAGTTGTTTCCCTAATAAATGGATTCGCTAGTTGGAACCCTAACTGGTGGGTCTGTGCAATCAGTGCTGCAAATGTTGCCCTGCATCAGGGACTTCAGAGAGACACCAGAAACCAGAGCTAAAAGGGATGCTGGGATGTCTACAAGCAGCACCCCTGGCCGAACTCACAGGACAGGAGAAGCTCCTCAAAGCATTGCGCGCTCATCACCTTTGGGACAGTAGGATCTAGTCCTACCCGGAAAGGAATCAGGATTATAAAGACAGAAAAAAGAAGAAATTAAGCATTCAACCCAAAGGTGAGCGGCCAGGAGGGGAAAAGGGTAATCCTGTGAATTGAGACAGAATGCTGAAGCCCTAAGCCTATTATTAAAAAGGCATAACAAAGAAATCAAGGAAGCAAAGCTAGTAACATTTTTAAAATGGATGAATGTGAATCTACTGGGATTTCCGCTGACCGAAACCCTTAATATGACTGCTTGGCAAAAAATCGGAAAGACAATTTGCGAGAAAGCAATGATGGGAGACCTGGAGGCATTCAGAAACTTATCCACGTGGGGGGAGATCATGGATGCCTTAAAAACTGCACAAAGATCAAACCGTACTGCAGCAACAGGTTCCTACTTCCCTTTTCCCCCTGCATGCCCTGCTACCCATACAGTCTCCCCAGAAACAGAGTGCCAAAGTGGGGTTGCAGGAGGGCCCTCGGGACTGTGGGGGGAGAGAATATGGAAAGGAGATGGTGCATTGTTTGAACCGGTGCTACCTTCCCGCAGCCCACAGTGGGAGGGGAATGACTTACTGATTAATCTAGCGCCGATTTTTTGCCGGTGTGTGGGCTCTGGGGAACAGTTACTTGGGTCGGGCTGCATGGCCATTATGGGGGGACAGCTGTTGGACCCCTACCGTGAGGCTGGGGAAGGAATACAAGCTGGTCCCTGCCACGTAGCCGCTGCAGAACTGCAGCCACGTGGCAGTCGCGTGGCAGCATGGGGGCAGCCATTTTGCCCATGCCAAGCACCAGAAGCAGAGGCTTCTCTTCCTCTCTTGCAGCAATTTTGTCCACGCTGAGCGCCGGAAGTGGAGGCTTCTTTTCCAGTGTCGCAGCCATGTTGTCCTCACCACGTGGCAGGAGAGGAGGCTTCTCTTCTGCCCCGTGGTCATGTTCTTATGTGCCCCTGCCGGGGGAGGCATACGCAGTGTGTGTTGATCCGGTAGGCAGTGAGTTAATGGAGGACATGGAGGAGGGGTCAGTCGTAGCCCCTCTGAGTGAGGATATATGGTCGAGTGGTGGTGCTTCTGCAGGCACGTGGGAAAGGTGCCAGGAGGAGGCATTAGGTGTGGGTGATTGGGAAGTGGTAAATTCATGTCGTGTTATTTATTGGCTGCGACAAACCCCTTAGTTCCAAAGGTTATCGTATGAGGTGACTAAGGAACTGAGGCAGATAGTTAAAGAGAGTGGTGTCTCCTCACCCCATGTGTTTTCCAATCTCGAAACATTAAGTAGCACGTATGTGTTTACACCTCATGACTGGAAGACACTGTTAAAAAAGGCACAAACAACTACCCAGTACAGTGTCTGGCTTACAGATTTTTTGGAAAGCTGCATGGCTTAGGCAAATGACCAGAGCAGTTTACAAGCAGGGATGACTTATGCCCATCTAGTGAGGGAGGGGGTGCATGCAACACCTGGATCCCATGGAAATTATCCCCGTGAAATTTATGAAGTTATTGCGAAGTTTATGTTAAGAGCGGTACAGAGACTCCTGAGTATGATAGAGATAGCAATCTGTCCTTTGCTAAGGTCCTGCAGGGATCCACCAAACCCTTTACCACAGTTTCTTGATCAGCTGCAGGCTTCTCTAAGCAGACAGATTGAGAATGAGGATGCAAGGGAGTTGCTTTTTAGACAGCTTGCTTACGAGAATGCGAACAGTGATTGTTGACAGGCTTTGCAGTCTATCCCCAAGGGAGAGAGTTGCACAGTTGCTGAGATAGTGTGGCCTTGTCAGAATGTGGAATCTATTGATCATCACAGGGTTTCTCTAGCCACGGCTTTAGCTGCCCAGTTGCAGGTATATGAAGACGCAAAGGGGAGGAGCGGCTGCTTCCGATGCGGAGCGCCCGACCGCTTTGTAAAGAATTCCCTCCAACAACTTGCCACAAATGTGGCAGAGGGAAGCATTGGGCTGGTGAGTGCCGGTCTCGGGTTGGCAATGGAGGAGGGCCCGCACTGTGGGGAGGCTGGAGGCAGGGTGCAGGGCTGTGTGCCCCTGCCAGTCAAGCGGGTACGGCTCGGGACAGTTGGTCTGCAACTTGCTCTCAGCAACCATAGGCAGCGCAGGTCTGGACTTGGCCTCCAGACAGCCAGTAACTATAACATCCACTGCAGTGGTCCTGATATCCACTGGGGTATGGGGCCCCCTGGGGGCAGAGGTCCATGCCCTCTTACTCATCCGTTCCTCTACCACAACAATGGGTTTGTTTGTCCTACCTGGAGTGGTTGATTCTGATTCTCATGGTAAGATTCAAATTACGACTTGGATGCCTGTACCACCCTGTCATATTCCTAAAGGACAGCAGCTCGCTTAGTTAATCCCTTTCCATAGTGCTTCCACCCCGGCCAAGGGAACAAGAGTCACCGGCGCATTTGGAAGCACAGGTGAGCCACAAATCTTTTGGGCCAAGACTATCTCTGCCTCTCAGCCTATGATGATTTGTCATATTGATGGATGCAGATTCAAGGGCCTGGTGGACACCGGTACAGACGTGTCCATAATCAAAGACATGGAGTGGCCTTCTGACTGGCCTACAATTTTCCCCCTGTTGCCTAAAAATGGCTGAGGAGAAAAAGATTCTAGGCCAATTTAGTGTCGGAGATAAGATAAGAAGGTAAAGGTTTTAATGAGCCTCCAGGTTTCTAAGAATATAGTTACACGCGTGCGCAGAATGCAGGTGTTACAAACTTTTATAATGATTTTCGTCCAATCCCTGTCCAGCCACTCCCCGGTTCTGCCCCATTCTGCCCCCCGACACGCCCCTTCGGGAATTGAGTCTGGGGGAGTTAGGGACCCCCTCTTCCTCATCTTCATCTTCCTTAATGCACGTGCAGTTCCTGGAGGTTTTCCAAAGCTCTGGGCTTGAAGGTCGTTATGTCAACATCTGTATCTTTTGTTGGAGACGTTAGGGTGTTTTCTACAATTCTACCTTGGGAGGAAGACTAAACAGCTACTGGAATTTAGAGGGATTGATATGGGATGGGGCAATAGGGTTTGGGAACATGTAAACATTAGGCTACAAAGTGTGGGAAAGTACAGTTACATTAAAATCTACATCCACTATACAACTACTTCTAAAATCTATAAAAATTAGAAAAAATCCTGATGCTTTAAGGCATCACCCACCTCGACCATTTTGGGGATGCGTGGCATGCAGAGACCCAGACAAAGTGTACATCTGCACACGGTATTGGGGCCAGAGGGACAGACTGCCCAGATTGCTCCCTTCATAGCTCCCATACCATGTACCTTGTGGGGACAGGATGTCTTGGGACAATTAGGCACAACTATGCAGATTGTGACAAAAAATGCTCAGGCTTTTCCATAGGGGTCATTGATCAGCCATTCCACAGAATTTTAAAATCGCAATGGAAAACAGAATCAGAATCAACCCCATTTGGGTCGATCACTGGCCCATAAGAGGGAACAGCTGGCACACCTGCAAAGCCTGGTGCAGGAACAGCTGAGTGCTGAGCACATAATACTGACTTCTAGCCTGTGGAATACCCCTATATTCTGCATCCCTAGGAAGAGTGGCAAGTGGCGTACTTTGCATGATCTCAGGGCAATTAATACAGTTATTGAACCAATGGGCGCATTGCAGCCAGGACTCCCTTCACCTGCCATGCTTCCTGCCAGGTGGCCTTTATTAGTGATTGACCTGAAGGTGGATCGAGAATCAGGCCTAAAAGAGTTAACTAAGATAGGCCCCCCTAACATCTACTCTGCCTGTGCTACTAAAACTCATTCTGTTCTGCCTACTGGACCAAAACTTAAAGGAATGCTGGAAGCAGGATACAGTAGGCCTAGAGGTAATAAATTAGGATTAAGTAGGATAAGGTAGACATTTGAATAGGAGAAATAGGCCTGGAGCCAAGGCTTTCTTCAAGCTTTAGTGAATGGGGCAAGAACAATGGAAAGGAAGATAGGTCAGACCAAGGAAGATGAGAAAAAGACCCCAGACTCACGGATGAAGGCCGGATGTGCCCCCGAAATTGAGGGCCAAGAAAAGCACTGCCCTAAACTCCGCCTAAGCTCTGCCTGTACTCCGCTACTATCATTAATATATATAGATAGATGTTGCAATCATATGAATATGTGTAAGAATCATATATGAAAATTGTATAAAACCCCCGATTTTGTGTGATACCTTCGAGCAAGTTTTTGGGTGATGCAAATCACACTTGCTCCCAACATTGCAATAAATACCTTGCTGCTCAAAAGACCTAAAGTCTCTGAGCAGTTCTTTGTACCAGATTTTTTGGATTCAAAGGACTGTTTTTTCACTATCTTTCTGCATACGGTGATTCCCGTTGCTTCACCTTCTCCATTCCTACTTTAAATCACGCGGAGCCTCTGCAGAGATATCACTGGGTTATATTGACACAAGGCATGCGTAACAGTCCAAACATTTGTCGAACAGTGGTAGCTGATGCAATACACCTCTTTCGGAAGCTTTACCCTTCAGCTGTCATATACCACTATGTGGATGACATATTAGTGACTGCTGCACAAGAGACTGAGTTACAGTTGATAATGACTGCTCTAACCAATGCTCTTCGAGAAGCAGGGTTGCAAATCGCTCCAGAAAATATCCAACAGGCTCAACCCTGGGCCTACCTCGGACAGAAAATTACACAGCAGAAGATCATGCCTCAGCCCCTGACTCTTAAGGTAACGGACACTATGACA
>VZRE01001717.1:0-16206 GCA_013396775.1 Cephalopterus ornatus
GAAATGTTCAAGACCAGGTTGAATGGGGACTCTGAGTAATCTGGTCTAGTGGAAGGTTGGAAGGTGTCCCTGCCCATGGCAGAGGGTTGGAAGCACATGATCTTTAAGGTCCCTTCCAACCCAAACTATTCTGTGATTCTGTGACTCCTTTCCTGACGTTCACCAGAGCTGCAGGTTGTGCTCCCTGCCTGCTCTCAAAGTCCCTGTAAGGAGCAAGTCCTCCACTTAGAGCTGCTTCCAGCAAAACTTGGTAGAAGAAGCATTTTTAAAGACATTACTCAATTTCAGAGCTATATATAATGCACCAGCTTGTGTGCAAAAAGCAGACTGGAAGGGAGAGAAAGCAAACAAACAGAAAGGAAGTAGAGGGAAAATGACTTGAAAATCATTATAGAGTGTTAATTTTTGTGGTGTGAAAATTTGTGTATAGGTGCAGTCTGTATGTTTACATATACAGGTAAATTGCACACACATGTTTTCCTAATAGAACTTAATTTTTTAAAGTTTGGATTTCAACTCAATATTTTTCCCCCCAAATAGCCAGAGGAAAGGATTTATTGGTCTGAGACAAAGGAAAAAAATCTCAATTTTTCATAAAACACCATTTTAATTCCTTATCTGGTTAGTAGAGATTTCATTTATTGGGATATTAAATATGGACATGTCTTCTACCTGAAGACAATCTTGCCTCAACATATATCAACTGTGCTTGGAAATTTCTATATATACTTGTCTGTAAACCACAGCACTATATAAAGATATATAAGTTATTTAAGTTTCTTCTCCATGTCTGTGTAAAATGATTTACTAACATCTGAAACTGGATGGAAGTTTTGCTACTGACTCCAACAAAACCACTATTTTAGCCAGTGAGTTTTTTCATTTATACATCTTATTATGCCTAAGTTTTTTTATTAAAAAGAAGGACTAAAATGTTTTGAGACTCACTGTAGACCTAGAGTGTTTAAATAAATTTTAATATCATAGGTAATGTTTATCAAATAATGAATTGCCATTTTTTCCCTTGAGATATAATGTATACGTAAGTAACATATTGTAGGTGTCATTATATGGCATTTTACCAGCAACTTTCTTATAACTTCACTTCCTCTTCAGAAAATACAGTAAATTCATTTGCTTCTATTACCTTAATTTGTGCTGTTCATCTTTAAATATACTTGAATCTGGAAATTGCAGACTATAAGAAATGTATGCCAATTGGTGTCTGTAGAGGAATTTTCTCTGAAGTAACAAGACAGCACAGAAGATCAAGTAGCCTCTATATACACATATTTTGTTTATACCTGTACCTATGTATGTATATGAACATGGACAGAGATATACATAAAGTTAAGGCATGTAGGGGTAACATACCTTATATATAAAACAGCTGTAGATGCAGAGAGGGAGCATCTGAGGGGAAAAAAAGTGCCAGATGTTTGAAATTCAGGTAAAAAGATCATGGATTATTTTCACAGTAAACCTATTAAATTTTTGCTGCATTGTCAGTTCCTCCCCTCTCTCTGCATGTCTGCCCAAACTGTGAGGTCTTCTGTGATCTCAGCTCGATTGCTCAGGTGTCACCCTATATTAAATAATCCTGAATGAAAAGAAAGTACCAGTTCCCTGTGTCTCTCTGGGAAGGCCAATTCTTTAGACTAACTTCTTGAGGAACCTCATAAAGAAACCAACAACGACCACTATAGTCATTTGTTTTTGAGGAAGCTGTAGGTACTTGGTTGCTTTGAAATAAAAACTATTCCTTTAAAAAAAGTATCTGTCAAATAAAGTTGATGTATTGCCCGTGAGTGGGAAACCTCAGCAAAAAGGGATACATTCCATTTAGAAAATACATTAGTTTATTCAGAAAACAAACAGCCCCAGAAAGGATCAACAGATCAGCACTCTGGATCAATCTTACCACATTGCTTGAAAAAGTCACTCATTATTTTAGAAAAGATGTGATTTTACTTCTTCCAGCTTCTAAGTCCAACAACCAACCATGCTGGGGCAAGCTGTTCTTTTGGTCATACCATTTTCCAGGCAAAATCTCGGCCCTCATGTTTGTCAGTGAAGTCTTGTGCTGCTTTTAGGGAGGTGTTGACCTAAAAGAGTAGCAGCCCATATCTATCTGAAGTAAACCTACATATCTGACTCCCACTAAGACTTTAGGCAGATGTAGTACTCTCACACTTTTAAGAATGTGTTATATTCTGGTAGTCCCTGTAAAAAATCTTCTGGGAGATGTATCTGTGTTTTAGTGCCAGTAAAGTGTGATATCTGTTAGCACCAGTCTTAAGAAAGGTAGGACATACAGCAGAAAATACAGCTGTTGTCTGCACTTCTTTATTCCCAACCAAAGAATATTGGGGCAGGTATAAAACCTGGCTTTCGAGTAGATTTCATTTATGTAAGTCCCCTGTGTGGGAGCTTGCATTTCAGCCAGGATCCTCAGGCAGTGCTTGGCTCTCTCGTTGAGCAGGAGGCAGATGTGTTCGCCTTATCTCTAAACTGTTGTCCTAGAAAATGCAAATGAGAACCCAAATCAGATGTCCAGGCCCATCTGCTTGTTTTTTGCCTCCAACTATTGCTTTTCTAAATTAAATTTTCAATCCTCAGTCAGAAATATTCTGTCCAACATGCTGAAGCAAGTCCAAAGGAGGGTCACAAAGATGATCAGACGGCTGGAGCAACGCTCCTATGAAGACAGGCTGAAGAGTTTGGGTTTTTCAGACTGGAAAAGAGAAGGCTCTGGGGTGACCTCAGAGCAGCCTCCCAGTACCTAAATGGGGCTTACAAGAAAGCTGGAGAGAGACTTTTCACAAGGGCATGTAGTCCCAGGACATGTGGGAATGGCTTTAAACTGAAAGAGGGTAGGTTTCAATTAGATATTAGGAAGAAACTCTTTATTTTGAGGGTGGTGAGGCACTGGAACAGGTTGCCTAGAGAAGTTGTGGATGCCCCATCCCTGAAGACATTCAAGGCCAGGCTGGATGGGGCTCTGATAAACCTGGGCAAGGGAGAGATGTCCCTGTTCCTCATGGGAGGAATTAGAACTTTATGATCTTTAAAGTCTCTTCCAGTCCAAACCATTCTATGATTTCAGCTCAAAAACAGATCGTTTAATTTCAACACATTTCATGCAATCTCTTCAAGATTGAGTAAACTTATATGGAAATAAATTACCTTTAGTAAAATGCAGCTTGCAGCTAACAGTTTGTGGAGGATCTCTCAGCTATTGCTTAAGTCTTTCTGACTCTGGAATCCCCTGTCCAGCTTGTTCTAGTGCCAGAACTCACTGTAGCCGTTGCTGTTGTTACTGCTGTTGCTGCTATCACTGCTGTCTCCCCTTGTCTCACTGACTGAGATATACACTCATAAATATATGTATATACACACTCAAGGATTTGTACTAGTTTAGTCTTCTATATGCACAGACTTCCAGATATGCATCCCGAGTGAATTCACAGCCGCTGGTATTTCTGTGCATAATATTGAAAAGGTGTTGGTAATCTCCTGCAATCTTCACAGGGCATCCTGTATGTTTTGTAGCTTTTAATCTTCCAGGTTTTTTACACGGAAATGTTTTATTGCCTTGTCATTCAGACTTTATGGGGATGGATAGCTGTACCTACAGAAAATGGAGAAGTGTCCCACATCTGTGGGGTGAATTGAAGACCTGTTGTCTTCACTTCCTATTCTGAAATAAAATAGACATATGTTTTCAATACCTGTGACAAAATGCAAACAAATAACAGGTTGACCTAAAATGAATCAACACAGGGCATTTTCAGTGTACAGTGTTACCACACTTTTATAGCCTATTATAAACTACTTCTTTTTCCGGGTATGTTTGTGGTAGAAAACCTGGCTAATTTCTGCAACAGGCCAAGTATTGCACATTTTGTAAAGGCCCCAGGTGAAACTCCGTATCAGACAAGGAAGGTGGAGAAAGCTATCAAATGATTAGACCTTTCAAAAACATTTCATGACTCAGGGTAGAAACACTAAGATATACTCCAGCTAAAAGCAGGACATTTATGCAAATATGTTTAAGTAAACATAGAAGGACATTTGATGTCACCCAATTCTATGTTACAGCAGCAACATGAAAAGTGCAAATAGTTCTATTTATTAAAGGATTACTCATAAAGTTCTATTGACTTATAACACTAATAAACCACTGTGAAACATGTAACCTTCATTGTTCTAATAGCATGTTTAAGTTGTTCCACTGAACTGATATTTGAGAAGTTGTGGTAATCAAGACAATTTTCTGAAGAATTTGTTGACATTTCTGGATAACACCCTTGTTCAGATAATGGGGCATCTTGGAAAACTGAAATTCAGTATAATGGAGATTTCAGGGTAAGTGTGTCTAAATCAAATACTAAATGAAATTTGTATCTGAGGACTTTAACAACATTATTTTCAGACTTGTGTGTATGTCTGCATTTTCTGGTGGAAAAACTCTTGTTCAGTAAAGCTGAAAATCTTATGTAGGTGGCTGTATACGCCTTTAGGTATTAGATTTGAATAATTCTAGTTGAAAATGAGTGTCACAGTGCTATAGTAAGATATCTGAAAGCAGACTTGTGATGTTACACAAAGTTTGGCAGACATTTTTGTAAATAAGTGCAATATTTTTATAAGAAGACTTTTGCCAGTGCCAAGAAGATTTTAGTTAAAACAGACACTGGCAAAGAAATCATTCAGATGGTGAAAGACCTTCTTCTTTAGCAAATGCATGGTGAAATGGCCTCCTCTTTTAGGCTTGATTTATTGCAGCAGTTGAGCACACACCCTACCCTAAACACAGCAATCCCACTAAAGTCAGAGTGAACTAGAATATGTGCTAGGTAGGTAGTCTTAAGTACATTGCCAGAGGCAGAAAGCCTTCAGCTGCTGGAGAATTACACTGGAGAGCTGTAGCCATTTAAGGAGCAAGTTGCAGGACACTTGGAAGCCATTTTCAAATAACCTTTTCCTGACTATATTATAACTTATTTTGTTACTCCTCTTTAATAATTATTAGGAATTTTTTAATAACTATTAGGAAATCGCTTCTATTTATTCAAAGCAGAAGTCAGATGGAATTGCTTTGTTGACATGACTATTCAGAGACCAACTGTTTTCTGTCTTTTAATAAATATAGAAAAACTGTTCAATATATTGTTTTAAAATGTTTTGCCTTTGCAAGTAGTGAACTCTTGAAAGAAACTTGCCAGTAACTGTCTCACAGAGTAAATCTTGAGTCCTGTCCTGGGAGGGTAAGAGGAAAGACTGTTGGTAGCATGTGGGACTAATGTCAGAGTTCAACTCTACTTAATTAATGGCCAGCCAGACATTAGTGCAGGGGTGAAAAAAAATGGCAAATTGCAAGGTACATGCCACGGAGTGGTTTGTAAAAGACCTGTTGCTTCTGCTGACTTTAAGCCACAGTGGAGATCTTTGTAGAGCAGTGTGTGAGGTTTTGTGTTATCACAAAAATCCTGACTTTTTAGCAATTTTCTTGTTTCTCCTTCCACCTCTTCCTCCTTTCAGTTCTGCTGCTACGTGAGCTTTAGGTGAGTGATCTTTGAGGGAAACAAGACACCAGTCTGGAAACAAAAGGCCCACAGCAATCTGATGTGCTCTCGACCTTCTGTTAGGGTTGTTTAAGTAGGTGCCATAAGTGAAGAGTTCAGAGTAAGGATTTTCAGTTAAAAAATGGTTTTGAAATGGATCTGCAGAGAAATAAATTGTTCTCTCTGTAGCTATTTGCTTTCCTTCTTTCTTGTCCACTTGTATTTGTTTTATTCCTTGTATTTTGGGTTGTTAGGCAAGCCTGCCTGTGGGGCTGGCTCAAAGGACATGTTCTCATGTCCTCCCCATTCTTCCCCACAAGAGCTTTGCCGGTCAGGGCTTCAGGGGTTGCCCTCATTCCAAGACTGCTGACCCTCTGCTGAGCATCCTCCTGAGTTTGGATCAGTGTCTTAGACAGAGACTGCATTACAAGTGTAAATTTAAATGTTTATGCTCCTGAAAGGAGACACGTAAAACTTACTTCCTTTCCCCACTTTCCTCTACACTGAATGAAATCTAACATTACCAGTAAGGGATAAAATTTTGCCATGGAAGTCCTGCCCACTACTCATACAATCTCCATTGTAAAGACTTGGAATGATTGCGAAATGAAATCAAAACAATGGATTGACTAGAAATCTATCTACTGCCACAGTGTTCAAGATTATAAATACAGGTGTTTTTGAAGCATCCTTGTCAAATGTGAGACTCCCCAAATGTGCTTATTATCAGATTATATTTGTCTTTAATACATTTTTGCTCACTTTATGAAGTGCTCAACATTTCAAGGATAGTTTGTCCTAGTGGTAGAAAAAATCTGATATATACATAGCAATTCAAGAGGCTGAACATTTGTTTCCATTTTCATAGCTAAGAACCAACCTGAAAGCCAAGTATCTAATACTAATCTGGATGGCTGTAGCAATCCTTGCAATTTTCTCAGAACAGAGGAGGAAATGCAATTTTTAATGGTGGTTACCAGCTACCAGGATTCTGCATATGCATGTATCTAAATCTGATCATCTGTCTCTGTAAGGGTTGAAATGGTGGCTGAGGATGGATGCAGTTACTTGCACAGAGGGACACACACTCCAAAATTTTGCTCATGGGCAATATTTTAGTTCTGCCAATTCTTGTTTTACTGTGAATTACCAAATATTTTGATTCTTAGTGCTCAGAGGTCTGAGAATTTATGGTATCACTAGGGATTTTACTTTACAAATTCTTTTGGGACCCAGCCAAGGTGTACAAAAAGAACCAATCTTTCTGGAGCTTCTTAATTTTTGCGTTGACTGGCTAGACTCCTCTTATTTTATTTCTTCATTCTAGTTTCAGTATTGTAACTGAAGTCAATTTGTAGTTGAAGTCAATTTGTAATTGAAGTCAACCCACTCAAGGCTGTCTTTTGTTTTGATCCTTATCCTCTACTTAGCCCTGGTGACGCCTCTCTGGAGTGCTGTGTGCAGTTCTGGGCTCCTCAGGACAAGAGAGACGTGGAACTCCTGGAGCCAATCCAGCAGAGGGCAAAAGATGATTAGGGGACTGAAGTATCTCTCTTACAAGGAAAGATTGAGAGATTTGGGCCTGTTCAGCCTCAAGAAGAGATGATAGAGAGAAGACCTCATCAATGTCTATAATTACATGAAGGGAGGGTGTCAAGAGGATGGAGCCAGTTTCTTCTTGGTGGTGCCAAGAAATAGGATAAGAGGCTATGGGCAGAAATGGACACACAGGAAGTTCCACTTGAACATGAGCAAGAACTTCCTTACTGTGCAGGTGACTGAGCACTGGAACAGGCTGCCCAGAGAGGTTGTGGAGTCTCCCTCACTGGGGTTATTCAAGAACCATCTGGACGCAATCCTGTGCCATGTGCTTTAAGATGGCCCTGCTTGAGCAGGGAGATTGGACGAGGTGACCCACTGTGGTACCTTCCAACCTTACATATTCTGTGATTCTGTGATTCTGTGATTCTGTAATTAGAAGCTGTGATGGAAAATCCATATCGACAATGCTAATCTTTTAATTTTCGAGACAGATACTGCAACAGGTCAGTATACACACTGTGCGCTTATCAGTTAAGACACAGCCCTTGTGGGAAACATATGACAGAGAAACACAGAGGTTTTGGTGAAATGTACAGTTGGCTGTTAACAAGTCGGTTAAAAAGGCCTTCACTTGACATTTGTATCCTGAGCCGAAGGCTAACAAATATGGATTTATTTACCATTGGAATTTCCATGACTGCAATCTGCTAGGGGAACACAACTTAACCGAATGCACTTAATTAAATGCAGCTTCACAGCAAACTTTTCCTCCTGAAACTCCCCAGCCCACCTCTGCCCATGTAGTAAATGCAAGCAAGGTGATGGACTGCAGAGCTTCATCACAAGCGATCTCATGCATCATTGTGGGAGTCTCCAGGCAGGGATTTCACAGTCCTGCTGTGTGAAGGCTAGTGGGTAGACATCATCTGCATGTACACATGGGCAGAGAGCCTGGCCATCCAGTGATACTCCAGGCATTTCCTACTGCAAGACTCATCAAACTGTACATGATTTTAAGTAGTTGGTAGAACCTGGCCTGAAGGTGCAGGAACAGTAGTCTAGGATGATCTTTGTTCCTAGCTAAAAGAACTTGGATGTGCTTTTTATGTAGTTCAAGATAATCAACTACACTGGTCCCACATGCTCAGCTGGGACTGGTGCTCAGACGAAGTACAAGAATTCACAGCCCAGTCCAGAACCTTTGAGTGGAGACTCCTATCACTGTTTGAACACTGACTGACCATCCTGTTCAAGAGCTCCAACTCTTCATGAGAGCGACATCCTGTGAAAAAGATTCCAGTCAATCAGGTGGCAGTTTTGTTTTTTTGTTGGTTTGTTTGCTTGCTTCTTAATAGACGTTGTGTCTGTGGGCAAAAGATTCAGATTGGCTAGACACTCCTATTCCTCCCTGAGCTTTCTGAATCTGGGTACATAGTGTCTACACATGTAGACTACTAAAGAAGACATACTAAAGAAGCCACTTGTGTAAAAAAGGCAAATCTTCCTAAAGCCTGTGCAGTATTTAATATTTTGTGTCTCAGTTACAATGGCCTCAAGTAATATATCTTATGTTATATGCCTGTACCAGTGTATTTTTTGTTTTCGCTTCATTGTGGATGTCATTAAATGTAATTTGTAGGAGTTTTCACCCTACATTTGCACTGTACTGAGTGAAGCGTTGTAAAATGAAAAGTTAAATAAGATTACACAGTCAGCAAAAAATGTTCAGCTCAGTGTTTCTGAAGCTTTGAAGATTACCTGAATCTCATAAAGTCTTCTAGACAACACTTCAAAGATCAAATAAGTTCTCAGACAATCTTCTTGTTCTGTCTGATCTCTTCCTCTTTCCTTTTCTCATCGAAGGACTCTGACTTCAATGAGTGAAAGAGCAGACCCAGACAGTTTTCTGTCTGGCAGTACTTGAATTAGGCAATTTGCCTAAGTGAGTGGTTTACCCTCATGATAATGTGTTTTCATGTAGCAACTGAAATGAGAGGGCTTGAGGAGCATGTTATACATGGAATGAATGAAGGTCAAAGCCATCATTCTCTGTGTGGCAGAGTGCTCCCTGATTATAGTAAGTCTGTATTAAAAACCCATTAAAGAAATAACTTTTATCTGTCTAGTGAATGCTTCAGAATTGTTAAACTTTTCTAGTGTTTTGTTTTATTGATTTTTATTGGGAGAAATACAAGAAAACAAAATTATATTGCTTTCAAGCTTGGTTTCACAGACTTTACCCACTGCTGGTTATTTAAGAGATTCTCAAATCTAAATAAAATTAGACTGTGAATTATATCATGCTGGCAAAAACAGGACATCTTTCTGTATTTTGAAAATGTCCCAACAAACCTGCCATGGCTTACAGATCTTTTGGTAGGACTTAGGCTAACAGACAAGAATTATACTACATGTAAAAATTAAACCCCCAATTTTCTACTAGGGCATAAAAATTATGCAAGTAACAATGGATACCTATATCAACTGAAGAAGATTCTTAATTTTCAGCCATTTCATTTACCATGCTAAACACCTGCAACTTCAAATCTGGGTTGTTCCTAGCTTAAAGGTCAGACTGCTTTCACAGAGGTGCTTAAATGAATATATGGGTGCTTAAAAATCAACCGCCACCTCTGAAAACATGACTTTTTTTGAATAGGGTGAAAGAGAGCACAGTGACTTCTGCCCTCTGAGGAGCAGGGCATGACAGAACCACAGCTCTGCACCTCAGCCTCTTGATTTGCATTTCCTGAGATGCTCTTGATAATGCACTACCTTTTCAAACCATATATACAGCCAGGAACACTGTTTCAGAAAAGGTTGGCCATGTTTCACTTAAGTGACAACTACAGGTTAATCATATTTTTATATAACTAATCCTGAAGTGAAGTGCTAATTACACCAGAGGTAGATTTTAGACAGGATGGAAATAAACCCTCTCTAGCAGCAGGAGTCCTAAATATCTCCAACTTTATCTACTCTGTCCATCTGAAAGAGATGGAGAATTTCTTACAAAGTTAAATTAGGGCTGTCTAAACTTTATTCCTGCATTTCTTTATCCACAGCTTTCGAATAGGAGTTTGGCTGCAAATTGTTGCTGTCAGTTTTAAAACATGTAAACAGCCAAAGTGTTTTCAAACTAGCATGCAATCTGTTCTGGCTGATGTGCTGTAGAAGGTGTTGTGGAATAGACAGTGTTTTGATTTTTAAAAATTATGTGTCAACAAACAGTCCTTGGTAGGACCCAGTCCCATACATCTAAGGGACAAAACAGGACTTTCAGTATGGAAGGATGTGCCAGATGCTTTACATTTCTTGCCTCCATGGGATTTATGATACGCTCCTCAAAATAATTTAGAAAGTTCAGTGAAGCTGCTCAGTCTGCTTTTCTTTGCTGTCTATAGGTGGCAATGGCATGCTGTTGACAGTGTTATCACTTGTAATCAATACAAATAGTCTTGCAACCATTCAATTCAGTAGAATGGGACTGAAATACGATATGTCACAGAGCTTTTTTTTTTTTTTTAAAGTACTTGGCTCTTTTCTTAAAAGCAAGGGGACGTCCTTGGCTGCCCTTCCATAATTCTGCACTACACAGCGGGAGTGGTGCACAGACTTGTCATACAAAAGTAGCTTACGCAGTCACCTGCAGACAGAAAACATAATAGATTTGTGCTGCCTTGTGTTTCAGCTTTCCACACAAGGGCCCTTTCTGGGTGACATGGAGATCAGCCAGTATGCATCAGTCTTTTCTGTTGGCATAGCTCCTTGAAAAGCCTGTGGCCTCTGGGGACTTGAAGGACTGAAGAGCATAGAGCCTTATGCACCTCAAAATGCCCTAGAGGGGAGCTTTGAAGACTCAAGGCCAAACTTAATTCCCCAGACCCTAGCTTTCATTCTAATGCACAGAGACATGTTGCCCAGAAACAAGCCACCGTCCTTTCACATTTTTATTTTCAAATCTGCAAGTTTGGCACAAAATGGAGAACGGCCTAAATAGAGTATGCAGCATCTTCCATTTAGAGTCTGAGTTACCGATGAATTACAGACAAGATACCTGATGAGGAACTTCAAAAACATTTTGGCAAAAATCAATGCAGTGGAAACAAGTACGAGTCTTGAAATGCTGGCATAGTTTGGAGTGATTGCAGATTTTTTTCTAATTTCCTGCCAGGCTGACATGGGACAGTGTGAGCCCCCAAAGTGTAGTTTCTGAAAAGTTTTAATAGCAAATGTACAGATTTTTTGTAGTATGGTGTTTCCTGTGTGCTCTTTAGAGAGTATGCAGACTTAAAAATGAAAATGACCTATCCTACTTCAAAGATTTTGAAACAATATCATATAACAGGCCATCAAAAGAGAACTCTGTATTCTTGTTTTCAGGCAGAAGTAATAAAATATTTCCCTAGCAGAGCCTTCCCTCAATTTTAATTTGATGTCAGTATATCAAAAATTTCTTATCTAGTGGTTATGTCCCAAAGAGAAGGATGATGTGCCCCAGAAGGCATGTGGATTTCTTCAGGGTATCATAGCATCATTTTATATTTTATGTAACACTTTACACAAATCTCCTTCAAGGCAAATAGTTATTATGACCCCTACTCAGCTTATTATTCAAATACTCACTTTTGCAATCCACAGGAAAGTGCCCTGTGTATTGACTGATAAATGGTAAAACATATTTTGGGAAACTACCATGAGTAACAAACGGAGTCTTTAGAGAAACACAGTTCCAGAAAGAGAAGACTGTCTGACAGTATCAAAATTTTGTTCTTAAATTTTTTATGCTCCTTATGGACAGAGAAGATGTAGCTCTAATAGCATTCCAGCACTACTAAAAGTTCCTGTAACTGTAGTGTACAGTCGTGTAATTTGGGACTGTGATCTTGGGTCATTGCATCTATTTCGTGTGGAGGAGGTAAGACAAAAACAGAATATCTCTGTACCCTCATTCCTTAGGTTGTAGCTGTTCTCTAACTATAACTCCCAACCATCCATGGCCTGATGATACCTTTTTCCTGAAGTACAAGGAGTACTTCTCAAAACTAAAAGAACCCCTCAACAACAACAACAAAAGATCCCAAACAAACAAACAAAACAAACAACAAAAAACCCAAACAAAAAACCAAACAAAAAACCAAACAAAGAACCCAAACAAAAAACTGAGGTGCTTTCATTCAATCTGAAATGGAGTGGAAACAAGATAGGATAATAAACAGTCCAAGTAACTATAACCTGGGGAAAAATAGTGGCAGTTCAACAAGTTTTTTGACACTTCACCGAATAAAAATGTAAGCAAGGAAATAGATCACTGTACCTTCCTTATGGGACATTCAACAGGGACACAGTTTGAAAGTGGTTGTGGAGGATACGGTCTGAAAGAGGAAATGGGATTCCTGGCAAATGTGTACATGTTGCCTTATTGACTGTCAGCCACAGTCTGAGACTGAACTTGAAGAAAAGAGCCTTTGGAACAGATCTGTGCTATGATTCTGTGTCTCTGAATGGGACATCATTGACTTCCTTGTAACGGAAAATTGCTGAGACTATAATTTACATGTTCAGCACCTACAAAGATTTGACAGAAAAGACGAGTGTAGCACGAGCCTGCATCTGTGCTATTATGCCAGCTGTATGTGTTTACCCCATGAACTTATGTACTAAAATTCTCACAAGAGTCATAAATACAACAAAAGTTAAAATAATGAACTCTGATTCATCGTAGCTCATCCTGACTGAATTGGAGCCAGAATGTGCAGTTACTTCTTAAATTATATCTTTTGAGCTTAGACAGCAACTTTATGAGTCTGAAACTGCCACAGAGATTTGTTGAACAAATGTACCTAAATAATGACATTACCAGTAGTAAGGAGGACAAAACTCACGGAAATATGACCAAGGAGCCCATCTAGGAATCTAGCCTGGCCACTGTGGGCTCCTGAGCCATGGGAGTACAACTAAACTGGATTTCACATTGCCCTTCTACTCTCCTTATGTGGGGGCAGAGGTGATTTTCAGCTGAGGAAACCAGGCACTGAACATTGCACTAGTTGCTAAGTCTAGTCAAAGACCTGAGGCAGGTCAGAGGGTTTTCTGTATCCCCAGACATCTGTTTTAAATTCTTATTTACCCATACAGATTCTGAACATTAATATTTGCAACTGTATTACAGAATAATAAACCCCTTAAAAAGCTGTAGAAATTCCATGTGAGTTTTCACTGTCATTATCTAAAAATATTTAAGTGAAGATGTGTTATATATAGTTTAAGAAAACTTGTCTACTGTGTTTCATATGGTTTAAGAAATCTTGTTTACTTGGAGGAGATTAATATTGAGAGGACTTGAAGCCATGGCAAAGTTATTGTGAGTACTGACAAGACAAAGAAAACAGTCACATATTTTGATTTATTTAAATCTTAGCTAATGTCTGAATGATGGCCAAATATTATTTCTTTATTTCTTTTATTTTTAAATCCCAAAGTTACCAGACTGTCATTCAAAAAAATAAACAATAAATAAAATTTCTCTAGGATGAATACAAGCTGTGTGTTAAGAGACAGATAGCTGTTAACAGTCTGATTTATTATCAGACTATAACGTTTTAGTGAGTGAGGTACCACAGAGGATTTGCCCTAGATGATGGAATAGAAAACGAACACGCAACATGCAAGCAACATGGGAGGCACTGTTATGAATTGGGTAATTTGAATAAATTAATTCTGTAAAAAGAGAGGGTGAAGTATCGAAGAATGCAAGGCACAAATACAGGAGAGAGAGAGAACAGCTAGGTTCTAGCAGAGCAGAAATATTATAGGTATTAGGATGGATAGGAAGCCAAATGGGAAACAGTAATGTTGTGCTATTGTGAGCAAGGCAGATACTGTAGAAAGGAGTTTTAGTAGACCTAAGACAAAATATATGAAATAATCCTTCAGTTCCGCACAGCTTTATTCAGGGTACTGTGTCTTGTTTGCATGTGACACTTCCAGAAAACTGTGGACTAATTTGAGTGAGTCAATAAGAGGACAATAAAAATATTCAGGGCTTTCAAAGAAATTTGACATGCAAGAACTTAAAAAAAAAATTGAGATTTTTAGATTCAAAAGAGATAGGATGAATGCAGGGCCATGACAAGTCTTAAAAGATACTAAATGCTCCTGCAAATTCTCCTGTTTTTATCTGTCTGAGGACAGTAACACAGTGGCATCAACTCTTTGAAAAGGTTGTAATTGTCTCTGCCCAGTGGTGTTTTTTTAAGGCTAGACAAACAGCTCTCAAGAATGAGTGCTGATCCTGCTTTGGACAAGTGTATGGACAAGATGACCTCTTAAGAGCTTCTTCAAGTCTATTTTTTTTACACTTGCAGACAGTTTGGAGTACGTAACTGTGATTTCATGAAAGGGAAGAGAAGCTAGGCATTTATCTTCTTAGCACTTGGGAGCTGGATGTACATTTCTTTTGGATTCCTTTCATATCCCAGCCTCCTTGTTTCAATGATTAGAATTGCCTTTAAGTGTGAAAAAAATTATTTTTGTACCCTCACTAAAATTTGTCAGATTGGAATAGGGGGAAAAATACAGTGTAGGACACAGAAAACTTTCATTCTTTTGTAAAAGAGAATGTTTTAAAATTACCAGCATATGAATTTGCAGCATTATAGCATGAGTGCACATTAAGCTTTTGCTAAGTGTTCTTTTTAGAATTGCTAGACTAAAAAATCATTGATCCTAGAAAAAAAAGGACTAACAGACAAGAGGAAAAAAACTATTGTCAAGACTTCTGTAAATGGAGGAGTATTTTGTGATATAGTCCTTTATGCTATTTCTGTGTAAACTCTTACAAAAGAAAAGCATTAATGAAGATATAGATTTACTAAGGCAAGCTATGATGACTAGGATGTGTGCATCGACTATAAATCTCAGTGCCATGATTCACTGAGATTTGGTTCCGTGTTTCATTTAGTGATAGTAGGTAGATGTGTACCATGCCACTTTGGTTACTCCTCTGTCTCAGCTGTGATTTTTCTTTCTTCCTCTCAGTAAGCTCTTTTCATGCCTATCCCAAGTCACTCTAGTATTCCCTTTAGTCATTGCCATGAGCTTGCCAAATCTTGATAAAGTAATGTAAAGTGAAGGTGAAGAAATATTCCAGTTCTGCTCCTTTCCAGAGCCTACCGCATCCATGGTTTGTTGTTCTTCAGTGGAAGCAAGGTCAAGTGACATTGGAAGAGTATAGAGATGCTGCTTGCTGCTGTAGAGATAAAATTTGTGCAGTCAAAGCTCAGCTGAAGTTGAAGCTGGCCAGAAATGTGATCCAGAAAACAGTTTTTTCAAATATCTTAATGGCAATAGGCAATATAGAAATATCATTGGCCTGTTGCAGGATGAAGATGGTCACCTCACAAACAGGGACAGAGACATGACTGTTGAATTCTTTCTTTGCCTCTGTCTTCAACAGAGATGATGAACCAAGGGGTCTCAATACCCTGAGGTGGAGGACCATGACTGTAAGAATGATCAGCTCCCATTCAACCCCGAAATTGTGTGAGATCTGCTTCTCCAGCTGGATCCCTACAAATCTATAGGGCCTGATGGGATTTATCCCAGAATTCTCAAAGAGCCAGCAGATGTCATCACAAAACCTCTCTTGATGATTTTTGAGTGGTCTTGGGAATCCGGAGAGGTCCTGGCTGACTGGAAGCTGGTGAACATTGTCCCAGTTTTCAAGAAGGAGGACCCTGAAAACTGCAGGCCCGTCAGACTCACTTCAGTGACAGGTAAAGTTATGGAGAATATTATTTGAAAAGTATTGAAAAACACCTGAAAGACAGTGGTCACAGCCAGCATGGCTTCATGAGAGGAAACTCCTGATTTCCAACCTGATTTCCAACCTTATCCAACCTGATTTCCTTTTATGATAAGGTCACCCACCTAGATGGCCAAGGGAAACCACTTGATGAAATCTTTTTGGATTTCACTAAAGCTTTCAATACTGTCTCTCACAGGATCCTTCTGGACAAAATGCCCAGCACACAGCTGGGTAAACACGTCATGTGGTGGGTGAGCAACTGGCTCATGGGTCAAGCACAGAGGGTAA
>VZRE01001718.1:0-50916 GCA_013396775.1 Cephalopterus ornatus
TAGTGGGGTTCCACAAGGCTCCATCTTAGTGCTATGCTCTTCAGCGTCTTCATAAATGACTTGGACACAGGACTGGAAGGGATACTTAGCAAGTTTGCAAATGACACAAAACTGGAAGAAGCTGTTGACTCTGCCAAAGGCAGGGAGGCCCTGCAGAGAGACCTTGACAAATGAGAGGACTGGGTAATCATCAACCATATGAAGTTCAACAAGGGGAAGTGCTGGATTCTGCCCCTGGGATGGGGCAATCCTGGAGGTATGTACAGACTGGGGAATAAGATGTTGGAAAGGAATCTGGGGGTCCTGCATGATGGCAAGTTGAACATGGGTCAGCAGTGCCCCAGAAGCCAGGAGGACCAACTGTCTCCTGAGGGGCATCAGGCAAAGCATTGCCAGCCTGTCGAGGGAGAGGATTGTCTCTCTCTGCTTTACACTGGTGCGGCCTCACCCTGAATATTGTTGCAGTTTTGGGTGCCATCATATAAAAAAAGACAATAAGCTATTAGAGAGTGTCCAAAGCAGGGTAATGAAGATGGTGAAGGGCCTGGAGTGGAAGCCATATGAGGAGTGGCTGAGGTCACTTGGTTTGTTCAGCCTGCAGAAGAAGAGACTGAGGGGAGACCTCATTGCAGTCTACAACTTCCTCATGAGGAGAAGAAGAGGCACAGACACTGATCTCTTCTATTTATTTCTCTATTTATTTATTTGTTCATTTCTTATTAATTCTATATCTGTCAAGCTGGCTGCCATCTCACAAGTTGTATCTCTAAGGAAGAAGTTCTGGACACCTTTGCTCTTTGGGAGTAAATTGCCATAGCTGTTCCCAGGCTATACTGTAGCAGCATGGGTCAGTGTAGAAGACACGGTCTGAGTCTGAAGAACAAGACAGTAAATGAGAGATGGGAAGCAAGGGAATAACTTTAAGACACAGAGATTTATACCTACCCCAAAAAGAAAAATTGTTTTGCCTTCACGCTGGAATGCACAAATGATATTAATCACAACCTTCAGTGAGAAATATCATTTGGACTTCATTTCCAAGGGAGAATTTGGTTTTTTTAGACCATGTTGACCAGCCTTAACAATACCATGTTACTCATAAAGGTCTAAATACTGAGAACTATACGAACCAGCCAAAGGTTTAAACTGGCAGTCTGCCTCTGGAAAAGGTTGACTAAGGAGCAGGATGTACTTTCCTATATAGAAAATTAATTTTTTGTCCACCCAACTTAGAGTCTATAAATTAGATTCTGTCTGATACATTTGTAGATTAAGTGTTATGGGAAAGCCCATCATATAACAATTTTATTTAAAGGCAATTGCTTTATTTTCATTCTGAAGGTACATCCAAAAATGCACGAAGACCCTTGAAAAGGAAACATGGTGGTCAGGAAAAATAACTAACACCAAGAACATTTCTTTCTGTGTGTAAGTTTCTGCTAATTTTTTTCCTTACCCTATTAAGTACAATAAGCTCAATTTGACCTTCATCCCTCAGTCCACCTGCATTTGAAAGGCTGTCAATTAGAACAAGGACAAAGACAATTTTTAATTTTTTTTTTTAAGCAAAGAAATTTGATATGGGAATCATCCAGACACTATCTGGAACTGCAACATACTAATTTTACAGGAGTCTCTAATTAGAGCAGAGCTGTCTTGGAAAGAAAAGCTCCTGTCTGGAGGTCTGCCTTGTGCAGCTCCAGGAAGATGTATGAGATGTTTCCCACACTCCACTTAGTGTCTCTGCTGCTTTCCCTGGGGCAAGGTGAAAGTAGCTGAAATTGATTTTCTGCTGGAGAGCTTTTGCTTTTAGGAATTCTCTTTTGATTTCTCATGACTTGTGATTCCTTGGGAAGGTGTATTTTATAATGAGGTACATTTTTTGGAGTCTGCTGTGAAATGGACCATGGGATCATGGAGCCTTTTCTTAACCTGATTCCTTGACAAAAATACCCAGTTCTGAGGATTTATTTACATTTTATTTCAATGGTATAAATGAAATATAGCACATATGAATTGGTCTAATTATTTTTGGGCACTACTGCCTTCTTATCTGAAAACCAGGTTGGACATATTAGCATGTTGATCAGTGGTGAAATTGCAGTGTGAATAAACACATCCAACGCAGTGCTAATCTAGCTAACTTGCTTCTCAGCCATAGCAGGGAATCATGGAATGGATCAAGTTGGAAAGGACCACAGTGGGTCATCCGGTCCAAACTCCCTGCTCAAGCAGTGTCATCCCAGAACACATGGCACAGAATTGCATCTGAATGGTTCTTGAATATCTCCAGAGACAGGAACGCCACAATCTCTCTGAGCAGCCTCAGAGTGTTTGTTCACACAGTTCCAGTGTGTGATCACTCGCAT
Organism: Cephalopterus ornatus; assembly: GCA_013396775.1. Lineage (NCBI taxonomy): Eukaryota > Metazoa > Chordata > Aves > Passeriformes > Cotingidae > Cephalopterus > Cephalopterus ornatus. Next base: position 2,370 of record VZRE01001718.1, read on the forward strand.
AGTAAAGAAGTTCTTCCTCATATTCAGGTGGAACTTGCTGTAAATCAGTTTCTGCCCATTGCCTCTTGTTTGGAGAGCCTGGCTCCGTCCTCTTGACACCTTTCCTTCAGATACTTGCATACACTGATGAGGTCATCTCTTTTTGAGGCTAAACAGGCACAGCTCCCTCAGCTTTCCTTATAAGAGAGATGCTCCAGTCCTCTAATCATATTTGTAGCTCTCCACTGGACTCCAGGAGCTCCATGTTTCTCTTATACTGAAAACCCTAGAACTGGACACAGCACTCCAGATGCAGCCTCACCACAGCTGAGAAGGGCAGGATCACCTCCCTTGACCTGCTGGCAAAAGTCTTCCTAATGCAACCCTGGATACCTTTGGCCTTCTTGGCCACAAGTGCACACTGCTGGCTCATGGACAACTTGTTGTCCACCAGGACCTTGAGTTTCTTCTCTGCAGAGCTGCTTTCCAGCAGGTCATCCCCCAGCCAGTATTGGTGCCTGGGGTTATTCTTCCTCAGGTGCAGGACCCTGTAGTTGACTTTGTCAAATTTCAGACTGTTCCTCTCTGCCTGTCATTCCAACCTGTTGAGATCCTTCTGAACAGCTGCACAGCACTTTGAGATATCAGCCACTCCTCCCAGCTTTGTATCATCAGCAAACGTGCTGAGGAGGCATCTGACCCTTCATCCTAATAATTGATGCATAAGTTAAATTGAACCTTGGAGGACCCCACTAGTGACAGCTTCCAACTCGACCCTCTGCCACTGATTATGACCCTCTGGGATCTGCCGTTCAGCCAGTTCTCAATCCACTTCACCGTCCACTCATTCAATTTACACTTCAGTGGAAGTACTCCAGGCATTTTCTTGGGCAGCTGGCTCACTCCAGAGTCAGACCAGGCCTTTTTTATTGGGACCTGAAGTGAGCTAAAACAGGGAATATATCTAACCATGCTGCAGTGGCATCTTCCTAGGGCAGTGTAGGCAAGCCGAGAGAGAGAAAATTGTCCAGACACAGGGTTTGAGTTGATTGATTGAAATCAGGGTCATCAATGGGACCTTTCTTTTACCTAGTTTGTCTTTGCTTTATTTTACATATTTGTTTCTTTATTGTTTTCAGTTATTCTCCTCCTTATCATCCCCAAAGAAGAGAAAGAAATGAACAGTTGAGTGCCACAGTGGAGCTACCAGAGACAACCCAAATCTATACAGGCCTCACTACATCTTTCGTTTCAGATTAGAGAAGTGTCTCCAACCTTGCGGGATAGAGCAAAATGTTACAGAGATCAGTGTTTTTCCCTTCTCTGCTCAGACCTCCTGTGCAGGAAAATTTCGGAACTGAGTCTTGAGAGTGAAAACTCTTGTTAAATAATGTTCCATTAAATAGCTCGGGAGTGATATCTATGAGGTGATTGAGAAAAAATTTTTCTTTATTTCTGCCCGTTCCTGCCATCACAACATTCATTTCTTTTGGCATGAGTTTGTATAAGAAACCTCTTACTATGGTGTTCTGGACTTCCTGAAAGCTAAAAATCAACATAATCTTCCAGCATCTCCTCACATCAAAGTGTGTCAGGAAAGCAAAATGATATTTGGAATACAAAAACTAATAAATCCAACCTAATGCTCAAGGTTGTTCCTTTCAAACTGCATGCACTGGCATCATAGACCAAAGACCTGAGCTCAATATCCATATTATAGCATATTTCTAGGTTACAGAACATCTGAATTTTGAGACATAAGCATTTTTAAAATGCTTTCATAACCTTTACCCTTTGCAAATAGAAAACACACACCTTGCCACCCCACTGAACTACAATCTCAACTATACCTGTCAGTTTACCGCAAATCCAAATATAATCCCCCTTGAAAGAAAATAATTTCCCTCAGATTTAGGAAGATATCAGTCATAAACAAAACTGTTTAAAGCAAAAGGTCATGTAAACTGAGGATAAAACCAGCATCTTCATGCCTGTGCACTTATATAATCAGTCCCTGTAGCAGATTAAAGCTCCCATAGGCTGTATTAATAGTTCAGGAAGATTTTATTAATAGTTCACTCATAGTTTTTCCATGGAGAATTTCCTTGAGTGTGTGATTTTAATGGATCGGTGCAATAAGGGAAGGAGGCTTTCCACTCTCCACTTCTGGATCCAAATTCAGCCTCTGGAAGAGTGACAGTGGTTGAAAGTTGTTGTTCCCTGATTTTATGACTTTGTCAAATATTGGGTAGCTGGTGTCTATCAAAAACCTGTTCCTGAGCATGTTTAACTGAATTCCATGTAACACTCTTAGGTATGGACAGAGAGAGCTTTTGAATAGCGTGTGCTAGGAGAGAGGGCAAAGTGTCCCCCCATCACTACAGCTTCAGTTTCTAATTTTAATGCAACTCCTAAGAGGTGGAGGTTTAGTTTAGCAGGGGGCAGTGGGAGGCAGCGGCAGGACCTGGAGCTGTGAGAACCCTGGGACTGGGCTGCTCTTGCACCCCTGCAAGAGTTCCCTGGGGCTGCAGAAGCTAGGGCTGCTCCCCCTCACCCTCTGCAGTGCCTGCTCTGATCCCAAGCACGTTTCCAATCTCCACCCTGACAAGTTGCTTGTCTTTCTGTTATCTCTTTTTGCTCCCTTGTGTTTTTGAAGAGATGGGAATGCAAAATTAATGTAGCCGGTGGCAATAATTGCAAATCGTTTGCTTCTACCTTGGCATGCCCTCAGAGTACACGGGGCTTGGAAGTAGCTGTAGAGTAGGGGAAAAGCATTAAAAAAAAAAGACACTAATGCTAGCAGTGTGGCAGTCCTGACCTGCTTGAATATGATCGTAAAAACAGTTCTTGCAATTGTGAGGAATTCATTGATTTTGGGTAAGCTGTGACTGTAACTGCTCACACCAGAATGCCCTCTTTTCTTTGAAGCACACAGTAGCAAAGGATTGGAGCAAAATCACAGGAAATCGTGAGTGCTTGGTTTATTTTTACATCGCATGCCCACATATGTAGATGAGGATGCTCTGAAGTACTTCTGTCAGAGAAGTAGAACTGAAAAATGAACATTGGGTTGCATTCTCCTAAACATTTTCATTATGTTTGTTATCTCTCCTGCTACACTTGGTAACTTTTAAAATTCAGTCATTTGCAGTGGGTTTCTCCTAGTCATTATTGCACACTATTGAGGTCCTACAGAGCATCTGTTCTTGGGTGTTGGCAGATGGCACCAATAAATCAGGTTATAGAACACAGATTTGCTCAGTAAACTTTGATTTGTCCTGATAGAATCATGCTGTCATATCATCTGGTCTAACAAAGTAACTTGTAACTTTGGGGCAAAAGGGGGATTTCTTCACAACCTTTTTATGAGAAACCCTTTACTGAACCAGCTCAGAATAATTTAGAAACAGAAAATTTCTCAGAAGCAGTGACTCTGTTGGATTGACACTGTACCCTGGTGCTACTTTTTTGCTTGGCATGTGCCCCTCTTTCACACACTTAAGCTACAGGCTAAGGCTCCCTCCAGAAGCAAATAAAAAAAAAAAAAGAGATGAATGAATTATATTGGCAGAGAAACAGCAGGTTAACTCAGGGGGTTGGTTGAGGAGGTACACAGAGAAGAGACAAATTCAAAATGTGATTAAAAAAATAGTACAACAAAAAGCGGTGACATGCTAATTTGGAAGTAGCCCATCCATGTGTGCAACTGAGGTGCTGCAGTTTGCTCTAGATTAGGTCAGATTAGGTAAAGCCAGATCAGGATGCTTCTGGTGGAGGAGGAAGACTGACAGTCACTCCCTAAGCTAAGGAAGGGTAACTTGGGTCACAGGCAGCATGGGAAGGGACATGAATTAGCTGGAGGCTGTTTTTCAGAGTTAGTTTAGGAACTTGCTATGATCTTTGCAGCCAGCTCCAGTAAACCGAGCTAAATTGTCTCCAGTGTCCTGATTTTTGGTGTAAACTGTAGCTCAGGAACATGTTTATATTCAGCTTTCCTAAGTGAGGGGGACTGCAAGATGAGTCGCTTCTATTCCTGTATCTCACTGAATGTGAACGTCTGAAATTAGTTGTGGGGGAAGGAAAAAGCAGCAGGAAGATCATCAAAGCTGAAAGTAATTTTGGGCTTAATTAGAAATGGCAAAATGTGCTGAGCACAGAGCAAGCCCAGCCTGGAGACTAACTGGATGAGCACAGGTGCTGCTGCCTGAAGTGTGTGACCTTAGGTCAACTGGGATGCTTCACACTCCCTTGTGATGCCAAGCCCTTGCCTGACCATGACCTACAAGCTTTGGTTGTTCACTCAAAGTCATCATCACAAGAAAGTCCCTGTGCAAACATGAGGTTTCTGAGAGAAGTGACCTCCCTCCAATCCTTTCCTTGACACCAGGAGATAAAGCAATGCTGGTTTCCTCCACTTGAGCTGTTGGTGGCTGTTTGTGGGTGTGAGTCAGTCTCAGTTTTGGGGATGTGATAAAGAAATATGGTTTTTTGTAGCCAGATTTTAATGCAGTGCCTTCTGAAGCAAAATGCCCACCAGCAGAATGAGCACCTCCACCAAAGAAAGTAATGGTCAGCATTAAGACAGCTTTAATGAAGGAGCATCCTAATTCCCTTGCATCTGGAAAAGAATCCATTCAGGAGCGCTTTGTTTAGTATTGATAACTTGACCCCCCAAAATGTTCTATTTTTAATATACACTTCTTGGAAAAGAATAACTTAGGGATTTTTTTTGAAAGTAATTTTTTAAAGTTAAGATTTAAACAGAATTAATTAGTGCTATTAACCACTCTAGCAAAAAACACTGCTGTTTTTCTTAGCTGACCTGATTTGAAACTCTCTCTCCTATCTATTTGTATCTCCATAGTCAGGCCTTTCACCCATCTTAAAGTGCAGTAGATTTGTGGGACACTGTGGTTGAAAGCACAGGGAGTGAAGGAGTTAGAGCAGAGAACAAGATGACACCGAGGCAAATTCACGAAGATTTAAAAGGCTGTTGAAAGGAGAGAGCTGAGGGCATGCAAAAATTCAGTCCTGACAAGCATAATGTATAGCAGTTTATTTCTTGTCCAGTACTGAGATTTTAAACAAAAAAACGATGTACAGAGGCTGCCTCTTTAGATTTACATTGTTATGCTGAGAATGCTACATCACGTATGTAAGACATTTATTCTGTATATTCTTCACATTGCTGCTTGCTATACATATACACGTGCTCTCTGCTGAAATAGCTCTGTGTTTGAGTGAAGGGCAATGAAGGCCAAACTCCCATGGTGAGGACAAATGCCCACAGCATTAGTTAAAGTCAGCCAAAGAAAAGCAATTAGAAAGGTCTTGTGGCACTTGCATTTCTTCTCAGGAGACCTACTGACTTTGCAGAGAAGTTCCTCATCTCTGCCTATGGAAGTGCCAAAGTGTTAAACAGAATTCCTACAGTTGCATTACACTTGCATTGTGATTGAAAGCTGATGATGGAGGAAAGAAGATTTTCTTATTTATAGTGCAGGGCAACCTATTTGGCACTGGACAGAAGTTGGATCTAGCCTGGCTTGAACAATGCATGGAACCATCTTAAAGCTTCTGCTTTCACATTAGAGTGGCATGGAAAGGAGATTATAAACTATCATTGTGATGAGATTATAACCTAGCACGGTCAGAGGAAAATGATCAAGCCATTTTTTTATTGGCATTTGTTGACTGACTAAAGCAAAGTATTTGATAGAAATTATTACTTTTCCAGTAAATTTCTTTGCATCTAGCAGAAAGTTAAGAAAATCCTTTCTGTTAACTCCTCTGTACAGCTGCTTAAAGATATCACAGGCTCCTTATACTCATTTTCTCAGGGCTATCTGCTGAATAGAAGCTAGATTCTCATTTTATTTCACTAAGGATTTCAAATTTTACCCTAATTTGTTTGAGATTGAAACCTCATTTTACAATGGAAAGTTTCTCTTCACCTGGTTCTTACAGAACTCCTTTTTAAAACAATTTCTATAGTCTCTGTCATCTTTGACAAATTTACTTTGATAAATGTCAGATGGGGAAGCTATTTTTTTCAATTCTTTATTCTTTTTCAACAGGAGTGTGTGTATGTGTGTGTCTGTGTCTGTGAGAAAACCCCATAACCTATTTTGTTTTAAAGACAGTCAAAATGCTAAATGCCTGCTCAGCGCTGGAAACCCAGCAATACCAGGCAACTCACCCTGCATTAGATAAACACCTGATGGTAGCAACAACTTTTCTTCGTATACAACCTCTTATTCTTCAGACCGATAGAAGCCTGGGGAAAAAAACCCCACCTTATATTATTTGCTTGATTCAGTCTCTGTCCTTGTTCCAGTCTCTTAGTGAGATTCCTTCGCTTTCTTATCCCTTCATGCTGAAGGGAAAACTGTTTTGTGTATTTGTGTTCCGCAAAGTCTCATGTAGTCACAGGACTGATTTGACAGGAGCAGACCAATACGTCAGTTCTGAAATAAAATATAATCTCTTTGTGTCTGCCCTTCTGTGAACTCTTTCTCTACATTTTTTTTTTTTTTAATAACAGAGCAGTGCCTTGGTAATGAGAAACCTGAGTTCTGAGAACAAAAAAATATGAGTAATACTAAAGATACGTGTGCAAAATTTAAAGATATATTGTGGAAAATATATTTTAGGAAAGCTGTTTCTACGATGAAAGACAGCATTTCAAGTTTCATGACATTTTCTATAACCTGCATTTAAGAAACAAGTTAAGGAGATCAATTTGCAGGGAAGAGCCTTGTACTGTTCAGTACAGAGAACACACTGGTATTTTTCCCCCATAGTCGTAAAAACAGGCATTGCTAATAGCACTACCAATAGCTAGGATTGGCTGATACTCCATTTGCAATTTGTTAAAATTTTTGTTGGAGTTATACATTTTGGGACCAAAAATTTCAACATGGAGGTAGACATGCTTATATGGGAACAGTTTTGGAGGCTGGGAGTGAGGAATTGATTTGAGATTATCTCCATGGACTTGGGGAGTAGAGATCTAAAGCTCAGAGCCTTTGGGGCACGGAGCCAACCTTTCACATATGGTTTTCCTAGTGCACATAGTTTTACTGACACAGCAAGAATTTGAAGGTCTCTATGTGCATATGCCCAAATTCACTCAAGGAAGTTTGGAGGTTGAGATGTTTCATAAGATGGACTAGTCATAGTGATACCTTCTTGCCTTGAAAGCTATGATGAGTCAAAATCCTTGGAGTTCATTAGCTATGTTCTCCTAACAGAGAGGCTGCAAGCCTGACCCACAGGTAGAAGGCAGAACTCTGCCTGCAATGGTTTCTCCTAGAGACATCATAAACCACAGGAGGAGTCAGGGCCCCCTGAAGCTGTATTTTGATACTAGGATTTCTACTTTTCTAAGTATATGACTTTGTCATTTTAATGTTCTTTTTGTGTTGTGCTCACCACCTAAAGCAATGCTTGGCAACAGTCAGTGCTGCTCATCACATAATCACTCAGAATTAGGGCTTTTGTCAGTTTGGCAGCTTAAAGTGCCAGATAAACTCTGTACTTTTTGCTACACAAAATACATGCTTATGCTCTCTGCAACAGCTCTCTCATTTCCATAACCGCTTCAGTTCACACTTCTTACTCCTCACTTCCTTGCTTTACTACCACCTTAACTCTGACTTCAAAACCACTTCAAAACATAGCAGTAGGAAAATGCTTTCTTCTGTCTGTGTAGGTGCAAGGAAAGCAAAGCACTAATGAGCTCAGCTTCCCAGTTTTTCCATCATCAGCAGCCAAGCATGGATATTAGACTGTGGACATAATACCATCACGCTGTTTCAGCCCTTAGACGTCCTGTATATTATCACCCACTCCACCTACAGTCCCTGAACAAGAAGAATTCGAGAGTTACCAGGGAAGTTTACTACCTAAGTAGTGCTTGCACTGCCTATCCGAAAAGGTTATTCCCAGCTGTGTCTTCAGGCACCAGGACATCAGTCTGCAAGCTAATGATTCCTCTGTTCTCTGGCTCTACTCCTAAAAAATTGTTCTTACTATTTTCTCTAAGGCCAAGAGCATTAAAAAAAAAAAGACTTCTCTGAATTTGCTAAAACTACAGCTCACAGGAAGGTGTGATCCCATTTCTCAGCCACCTCAAATTAAAAAGCCATACAAAATTTCATCCTCCTCTTTCTTCTCATAGTGGGTTACAGTCATGCATTAAGTAATGCTACATGGATTCTTTAACGAATTAGGCTTTTTCCACCCAGAGGACTCCTCTGTCATATCTCTGGACATCATTAAATTTGGTAGGTGGATACAGGGCAGTCTGTACTTCCCCCTTTGAAGGCTTCCCATCGAGAGCTCTTTCCACCTGATGGCAGGCAGCAGCACATCCTCGTTATTAACCTCCCGGCACCGAGTAACAAGGTATTTGCAAATCAGTGTCATTTACCTTGAGTTTAACGTGTTGGCCTCTAGCAAATTGAAGAGATTTTTTGAGAGATGGCATACGGTGTTGGTGAAAAATTGATGAGGTTGCTGGGATTCAAGTGTTGAGATCAGAGGTATAAAGTCTGCTCATGGTCATTTACTAATGTTTTTCCTCTGAGGTTGATACTGGAGCCAATACAACTTAATGCCTTTATAAATGATCTGAATGATGATAGGGAGCAACAAACCCTCAGAAGCTTTGCTGATGGTTCCAGTCTGTGCAGTAGAGCTGAATAAGCTGGAGGTTGAGTCAGGAGTCCCTAATCAGAGGGATCCAGACAGGACGGAGGGATGACTCCCTGGGAACCTCATAGACAAATGTGTTTCATCTTCAGAAGATAAGGAAAAGTGGTGGATAAGCAAGGAAAAAAAACAGGGAGGTGGTGGAGTCACCATCCCTGGAGTTATTAAGAAATGACTGAACATGTCACTTAGTGCTATGGTCTAGTTGACAAGGTGGTGATCTACCAAAGGTTGAACTTGATAATCTTGGAGGTCTTTCCCAACCTATATGTTTATGTGATTCTGTGATGTTAGAATAATCTCATGCAGTAGGACAGAAGAAGACCTAGGCATCCTGGTGGGCAAGTTGGCTATGAGACAGCAGTGTAATTCATACGGCAAGAGTGGCCAACTGTGTTATAAAGCTGCACTAGCAAGGGCATAAGAAGTGGGTGAGGGAGGCGATCTCGTCAGCACCTGTGAGAGAACACACCTGCAGTGCTCTGTCCACTTCTGGGCTTCCTACTTGCAGGAGAGGCTCACCTACTAGAGTCTATCACAAGCTGTCCAGATGGCCAGAGGCTGGAGAACATGACATATGAGGAGAGGCTCAGAGAACAGGGTCTATTCAGCCACAAAAGAGGAGGTTAAGAAGGAATCTCACTGCTTCCTCCAAATGATTAGTGTGCACCTACAGAGACAACTGCCAGACTTTTCTCAGGGAGAAAAGACAAGGTAATCAACATGAGTTGCAGTTGTTGTGGCGTGCTGTTTTTGGCTGGAGTAGTGTTAATTTTCTTCACAGTGGCTGTGTTTTTGCATTTGTGCTGAACAGTGGTGATAATACAGAGATACTTTTGTTACTGCTGAGCAGGGCTTACACAGAGCCAAGGCCTTTCTGCTTTTCATACTGCCACACTGGTGAGGCGACTGGGAGTGCATGGGAAGTTGGAAGGAGAAAGAACCAGGACAGGTGACTCCAGCTGACCAAAGGGATATTCCATACCATATGGTATCATGCTCAGTATAGAAAATGGCAGGGAAGAAGAAGGAAGGGAGGGGGGCATTTGGAATAATGGTGTTTGTCTTCCCAAGTAACTATTACACATGATGGGACCCCGCTGTCTCGGAGATGGCTGAACAGCTGCCTGCCCATGGGAAACAGTGAATTCAGTGGTTTGCTTTGTTTGTGTACGCAACTTTTGCTTTCCCTATTAAACTGTCTTTATCTCAACCCATGAGTTTTCTAGCTTTTACCCTTCTGATTCTCTTTCCAGTGCTAGTGGGGTGCTCCAGTGAGAGGCTGCATGGTACTTGATTGATGGCTGGGGTTAAACCATGGCAGGTGGAAAGCCAAACCACATATCAGGAGAAATTTTTGCTATGGGCAGTCAAACGCAGAAATGCATTTCCTCAATAGGCTGTGGAAACCCCATCTCTGGAGATTCTCGTATTGCAGCCAGAAAGACCTGGAACAACCTGATCAAATCCCAAACTTGATTCTAACTTCAAAGTTTGCCCTGCTTTAAGCTATGAATGGGATCTGATCCCTCCAACCTTAATTATGCCACAATTATATGGTATTTTATATGTGCAGATATGTGTGCATCTGAAGCTGTCAGACTGTTCCTGCCCTGTAATTTACCTAGTCATGTTTCATGCTTATTGTTGACTGATCACTGTTTATTCAGGGCTTCAAGTTACAGTTTCCATTTAAAGCCGAAGCTTTCATCATCTTAAAAATATGTCTCAGAATTTATTGTAGACAAATGGGCAGGAAGGTAAGGCTTATTTATGATATTCTTTGCCACAAAACTTGTATTATGAGCATAAATGACAGCAATAAACAAGAGAAAATAATCTGTCCAGACCAGAGGAAAATCTATATCACTAACTCCCTGCATTGAACTGTTGTTCCAAGAATGAATGATTTCCTTGTTATCAGCAATGTGCCAAGTGAACAGAAGTCATCAGAAAAGCTACATTCCCTATTAACTGCTACAGAATTTCACGCATGCCCCAATACATATTAATCCCACTTACGTCCATCAACCTAATTAAAACCTCTCCATTATTGAAATCTATAACTGGCATAGAAAGGTATCAGAGCTTAGTAAAGAGTGTTCATTTATGCAGTTCACTGGACAGCTTTCCAGTAGTGCTAGGTTATTTCTGTAGGAAGTAACAATTTCTGCTGGATATCCAGCAACTTGAAAGACATTTGGAGATTGTAACCAACGCCAATGTTTGTCTGTAAGCATTAGTGAGAAGTTAATTGCCACCCTGGATGCTTTGCAGATGTTTCATCTGGGGGTTTTTTGTGGGTTTTTTTTTTTTATTTCTTTTGGAAAGGACACACTTTTATCATATATGTGCAGTAATGTGCATGTACAGTACATCTTGCACAAACGTTGAAGATAAGGTCCACTGACAACACACTTATAATGCAGAGGTTACACTAATATATTTCCCCACTTCTATTAGAATCTGGCTGGAAAAGGCAGTTCACCACTTGTCAATACCATCCTCTCTGAAGTTTTAAGAACAAACTGTCAGCAAAATTTTTTTTTCTTCCATGATTCTCTGCTCTAGGCACTATATTGTTTAAATTTTTTAGTTGAAAACAAATCTTAAATGCACTGCGCTGTACAGTCTGGGAGGGACTACTCTTAAATAGAGTCTGCTATTTGAAGTGGTTGAGTTGTGAAGGGGTTCAGGTTATGAAAGCCTGTTTAGTGTGAAATCCGCCACTGAATGCAGAAAATTCTTCGCTCAAGGTGATTACTGAACAACTAATTTTCACACAGCAAGAAAATATCCTGACAGAAAAAATAGAGAAGTTAAACAACTTACCAGCACCAACATTCTTTCAAACCACAGAAGATAATTGGAGTAATTTGCCCAATACTTCAGTCTGTATCCATAAACCGGAAGTGCCACAGGAAAGGTGGCTTAATTTCTGACAGAGAAGTTTTGAAGCACTCTGATTGTTAAAAATATTTTCCCCTTAACTTGGGAAGAGAAGGCTAATTATGAAAGATTATTACAGCAATTTGAACACTAAACTCAAGGTAAAGGGAAACATGTCAGATGTTTGTTTTTAGACAGACAATACAGTGAAGATGGTAAAAAAATTATTATGATTTACAGAAAGTTTTAAAAAGTTTTTAAAATTTTGGAATTCAGTTTGTGATAAGATCACAGTTATATTCAGAGACTGAATTAATTCCATGCACAGACAGTTGTTGACACCTACTGAAAAGGAAACTAAAGATGCTTCCTAGAAATAAAAGAACTCTTAACAGAATATAGAATAGAGATGAAAGGGTCAAAATGGTCCATGGCTCATCTACCCAGAAAAGTTTCTCTTGTCATAATTCAGGCTACAATAAGAGAAGCCTTTTGCTCTAGGGAGGCACACATAATGAAGAAGAACAAGTGAAGGTATTGCACTTACAGATCATGTAGAAAGCAAGCAAAACATTGAAATATTTCATTTGCATACGAATGACCTAAAAAATGGCATCTATTGCAATGTCTCTAATGAGAAACTGAAAAGGCAGTAACACTCTGGGAGGCGACCTTATGAATCTGGGACATCCATATATGCATGATCATTATCTCTTCAGGGAATTATTTCCTCTGAATGCCACTGGGTTGTGCTTAGAGCCAAATGGCTTTTGATTGGAAATACGAAACATTTGACAGTGTAAACAGTGCTAAGCTACACCCTAGATATGAGGGAAAAGTGTAAAAATCCTATCTGGAGGCCTCAAATAACTCAGAAATTCTGACAGAAACTAAACAAATTAAAATGTAAAATGTAGAGATATATTCCAGAGAACCCCCATGTGAATGTTTCCCCTCAGCAGATCCCTCACATGGGGGAGCTGTAAGGAAATTTGCACCTTATCAAACTGCCTGCAGCAGCAGCTTGAGAGGGCTACTAAGATACATACAGAAAGGGTAGGTCACAACCTGATCTGTATTTAACATTGTGAAGTTACCATGGCACCAGTGGTGCACTGGAGGTCAGACGAACTCTGAAGACAGGAGGCCTGTTCTTGTCAGGCAGCTGTCAGAGTCATTTTGGCTTCCCAGGTGTCTTGAGACAGACAGAGCAAAGCAGCAAGTCCAGTATGGTTTGTGAAATGATGCTACCAGTGATAAAGGTAGGAAGTAGTCATGCTAATGTGCAGTGGACTCGTCCTGGATGCAAGTGACACTGCTGCACCAGATGGACACAAGCAGAGGTGGAATAGATTTTCTTATCCGAGACAGCTGAGCTCCAGGATATGCAACAGCAGGAACTGAAGGACCCGGTGATGGCAGAAATGACAGCATGGATATTACAACTGAGATCCGAGGATCCATGTGATGTTATGGCACACCTTAGGACTTAAGGTAAGTCCTTGACCCCTGGTAACTGATGGTCTTCAATTTTCTGAATTGCATTAAAAATCCATAAAGTGCACCATGAAGTGATGGTATGCCTGGGAACAGGAATTGTGGGAAATTAAAGAACTTGCAAGAGGACCTTAAAATAGCCACTTGGTAATAAATGATTACTGGTCCCTTTCCCACTTCCATCAATCTAGTCATGATCAGTTTATTACCCCCTCCGTTGCTGTGCTTGCAACTTGGAGTGGAAACTTGAAACAGCACTTTGTGTTTCCTTTAAAAGTGGCAGGAACAGTCTCTTTTCCCTTTCAGGGGATAGGATAAGGTCACCCCACGCTTATAGAAACCAGGTTGGTAGGAAGCAGAAGTAAGGAAAAAAAAACAAGAAGGAGGTAGTAAGTGTGTTCTCCCCATTGGCACTCTCCCAACAGGATAATTTCTCTGGCTTCAGATTCCCTGATCTTAATAGCAAACCATCTGCTCGTGGAAAGAGGACACTTCAAGAAAGGATATCTGGCTTAGTCACCCATTCACATCAAAACTCAGCAGGGTTTCTTTTATTCTAATAAAAAGGTTTTAATTTTAATCCTGTTTCTCCATTCATCCAAAAAAAATTTTTGATGTTGTTTTTATAGTTTAACCTGATAATTCTTCTGAAAAAACATCATGAGATAAACAATCATGCATGCTATGAAAGTATATAGCTAGTAGTCCCAGAAACTGCAGTAACAATGAAGTAGAACTGCAGTTATAGTATTATGGAATCAGACACCCTGCAAGACAATTTAAAGCATGCATAGACTCTTTACAATAGGAGCATCAGCCATGTTTAATACAAGTGACAACCAGGGATATGCAAAACCCTGGTGTTTACAGTAGGGGTGCAGGACTCGGCTCCCCCCGGCAGATACAACTCCTCTCCAGGATGCATCCCAAGTTATGGACCCGTGTGGGCTAAGTTCATAGGGCTAGCTCCACCCTACATGGCTAGACCTGTCCTATGCTCATGGATGCATACATATGCGTACTACACAGTCCTACATTTTCTCTCTGACCTTCCCTCTGGCCTCTTCTGGCCTCTTCTCTCTGAGCTGCTGATGTGAACAAGTTGGAGGCAGAGGTGCAGGTTAGTGGGACACTATACTTTCATTGTTCTGCCTTTTTCTACTCCTCAAAGAAAATTCCTGTCTAGTAGATAAGGAATATTTGTTTTTATTAAGCTTGTCACAAGTATCAGATTCAGATGGTAAGTCAGGACCTGATCTAATGTTCATGAAGTGAATTTTTTGTGCTGTTTTCATGCCTTTTCCCCACCTTTTCCCCACCTTTTCCCCCCCATTGTTGTCATTCCTTCACACTTCCCATCATCCGTAGTCCTCTTCTGACTCAGCTAAGTTTGTTGAAGCAAAATCTGTGACGATATGTTTCAGTGTGCATTTTGTCTTTCATTTTGATTGACTTCCCATGTGTTTTTGGAGCCACAGGTCAAAAGCGTCATTGTCCCCTGCTGCTTTAAAAAGTATTCTTCTAAATAAATAGTACATACCACAGACATATCTGATCAGCCTAGCAAAACATGAAGCTAGCCATGCCAGCTGGAAGCTGAAGAAATCAGCACCTGCTTTTGCACAGCAATTCTGCATAATTCTAGAGACAAAATGAAAAGCCTTGCCTCTGCTGAGACATGGGAAAATTTACTGTGAAGTGAAACTCAACATGGGAAAAAAAAGTAATTCTGAAAAAGCAAGAAAGGTTACAGTCCCATCACTGCTAATAACCTCCTTGAAGCTTCCATTCCTTGTGGTACCTGGTCTTGTGAGGGTCCTTATAACATGACATATTACCATTTCCAGGATGGCTTAGCTGAACCTGATGTATCTGCCCTGAGACAGCAAAGAGTATTTATGGCCCACAGCTGTGGAAACCTACAAGATGATGGGTGGATACTACTAAGTGCCCATCTGTGGTACACCTCTAAGAGTACACTTGTGAGGTTTGAGTTCCTCCAATGAATCTCTGTGGAACTGTGGTGGTTTAACAACAGATACACTGTCATTTTTCACCTCCTCCAATTATAAAATGGTAACATATAAGGTCTTATTAATTTATATCCATTCAATCCTATGTTTATTCTCTAAATTTTTGAAAGAAAATAGCTTCTCGTGTGTTTGAGTTTTTTAGAAGTTGGGTAACTGAATAAAAGGTTAACATCTAGCATCTGCTCATTTTACACACAGAAGTACACACAGTGCTTTCTCTATTTAGAAGAGGACCTGAATACGACACTTGTTAGTGCATGAAGAAGTGAAATTTGCTGTGTTTTTTTTTTTTTCTGCCTGACGAGCGTCCTGGCTTTATGACAGATTTTAATGTCAGTAGAAACTGTAGCTCCAAAGTACAGTCCCAGCTCCAATGGCTTAAGGTTACAGATTTGTTTGTCAAAACGACAAAGTTCTGAATGACTCTGACCTCAAGGCTCTGACTTCACTGAGCAGAATTAGGAACTTCTCCATCTAATTCTAATTTCCATCTGATTTCCCACATTAAGTTTTGCTTCAGTCTTGTATCACATTTGTTTATTTTATAATATATATTAAACCCATGTTTTTTGTGGAACTGGCAGCAAAACAAGAGGGAAGATTTCAGCCATGCATTTTTGCTGTGCCATTCAGCATTGTGTGCCTTGACTCCAGAGATACTAAGCAATGCAGCAAGCAAGTGGAGGGGTGGAAAAATGGCAGATATGACTGTATTTTAAACATATTGCAGTGGCTGTGCCTACAAGAGCTTCACACACCCTCCCCTAAAGAACCTAATATTTCTGTTCATACTTTGTGGTATCAGACAATATCAAGGTGGTGTGTTTTAAAAGCTGCCTTCACTGTCATAGGTTTGGTAATGAATAATCTGACATTTAAATGGAACTAACACTGAATGCTGATTGTGTGTTATCTTGAAGGACTGTGTTTATTGGCAGAAGCCCACAAAGGAGAATTGGCAGTTCACCTTAATGTGAGACCACCAGAGGGAATAATCATGAGGCAATATGAAAGGGCATCAAACACATCTGACAGATGAGTCTCATGATGGCTTGACAGCTTGGACATTTGCATGAGAATTTGCTTACCTTTTGCTTTACTTTTCATTGAATAAAAGCGTATGTTGAAAACTCTGCCTTGCCATTTTTGCAGTCCTTACCCCTCTCCGTTGACTCAGCAGTCGCATGTGAGGCCATGTTTTGGAAAGCTTCTCAGGCTACTTTCATCCCTAAGGATGCCTGTGAGTTTCTTCCCTCATACTCCCTCCCTTTCTCTTCAAAGAAAAAAGATATTCTTCAAAGGACATACTGCTCTGGCAACACTTAAAGGTGATGAATGACCCAGGTGCCCTCAGGTTTGATTCAAAAATGTTACCTGGCATTTTTACTGATAGGAAAGCAGAAAATACAAGAGCAGGAAATTCCCCAAGTCCTACAACTGGATCTGAACATTGCTTCCTTCTCTTCCGTCCTTTGACCTTATTTGTTTGTGTTAAGGACTGCTGACACCACTGTAATCTCTGACTGCCTTTTCTTTGCCTCTGAGTAATTAACAACAGGGCAAATATTCAGGATCTCAACACTTTTCTTGCTCAAATTTGATTTTTGAAACAACCTTTCATAAAAGCATTGGAAGGTCCTGCTGAACCAGATCCAGTAAATCCAATATCCTGTCCCTGGCAGTGGTTATAGATGGACAGTCAGGAAGCAGTACAAAAACAATATAAGATTTGGTATGTTCCCAGAGCACCCTCACTCTCCAACTGACAGCTTCCTGTGCTTGTTCTTTTCCTGAAAGTTTTTTTATGTCTTCAGAGACATCTTTTCTCTAGTGACAATTCAGTCATGACTCTCCTATCCATGGATTAAAAAAAAAAAAGAGAGAGAATGAACTGAAGTGCTGGGAATTTTGCAAATGCTTGATACCCTAGGACTTCAGCTTTCCTGTCTGGAAATAGATTGCAAGGTTTAACTTTCTCCTATCGAAATGTTCCTTATTAAAACAGCAGAGAGCCAGTCAGCTGTAATGCTGTCTCAGGTTTGTTATGAGAACAGCAAAGAGACACCATCAAGATTTCTATTTCTCTGGTTTTGCCTTTTTAGCAAATTCTATTTTCATTTGCCAGAGTCAGTAGTTAATTGACTGGTTTTACTGAAATACTCTTTTGGGACCCTTTGGATCTTGTGGGAGAATTTTCCACTGGAAAAAAATAACAAAAAGCATTTCTCTGGGAGTGGTCAAGCCTATTGTCCTGAGAGCATGAATCAACATCCTAAATGTTGCAGTACAATGTTCTTCCAGTTGCTCCCCCCTCTATGCCTTCGATCAGGTGACTGTGTGTAACTCCATATGTGCTCCAGGAACATTTCAGTGCTAGCCAGGAAAATTTTACATGCGCTTCTCAGATACTAGTGAATCCTGTGAGAAGTCTGCTCTCCCATGCAGATCTTATGCATAAAGGCTTAAAAACTTGTTAAAAAAAATCAAGATCTTTATGATCACATTGCATGTATAACCGGTAGCTTTGCAAGTCATTCTTGGAGCTGAGAGCTCCTGAGCAGATTTTGCAGCGTGACAATGATCCCAGGACCCAATGCCAGCAGATCTCATTGGACTACCTGAGAACCCAATCTGGCTCAGCACTCTGGCTTTGAACACTTACAAGTACAAACTGTGACTTTCCAAAACGCTTGTTTTTCATTTGGTTGACATTTCCTTTTTAGATTCACTTCCAAGCCTGAGGCATGTGGGCTTTCTAAGGTGCAAAAGGGTTGAATAAAAGGTGATGATTGATTGTAAGAAAATGATTTGCAAGGAAAGCAAAAACAACAGCATGTCAGTTCATCCAGAAGTGCTTGCCATTTGAAAGCTCAGCACCTGCCTTCCTGTGACATTCTGTCACAGTACTTCTGGATCTCCTGATATTGCCAAGTGTTTAGTAGAACTCAGGATAGAGCAGAAGGGTTTAAAAGGGTACTAAGGCCATTTCAGGTCACCCAAATATGACATATTAAAGAATCCCTTACAATTTGTTGTATACTTGTTATATAACAGTCTAGAGTGCTAGAGGGAAATGCTGACTCTGAAGAGGTCAGGAGGACAACAACTTCTAGAAGATACAATACACTCCTTATTCCAGTGCTCTTTATTTTTGTAGCTGTCTTTACTCCTGGGAATGCAATGAAGTGTGTTTTCTAAAAACTCCATGGTGTCATACTAATAAACACTGTGCAGCCATAGCTGCTCAACATACTTTCTGTGCAGTACCAAAACAGGTGAAGATAGAAACAAGCAGTCATTAAAACAAAATATCTCTTCCAGTGAAATAGAATGTTTCATCCATAAAACCTTTGGATTTAGGAAAAAAACAGCAACTCACAACATCCATAAAGCTTAATTCAGCCTCGTACAGGAAGCAATTTACTGAAGCTACCCAGAATGCTGGAGGGTTGCAGTGCTTAGTTAAAAGCAGCAAAGTGGTATAGTCTCCTCTGCTTACATAGGGTGTATGGACCTCGGCACAACCTTCCCTCAAAATCAAGATATGAATACCCTCATTATAGGTCAACCCTCTGCCTCAGGACTTCTTTCTGTTGCCTGGCCCACAGGGAGCACTTAAATACTCCTCTCCTTGGCCCTTGGAATACCATCTGTTCTGCAAAGTAAACAAGCTCCAGACTGGGAAACCATAGGAAGCCCTCTATAAACACTTAAACATTCTTAAGTGACCATTTAATCATTTAGATAGGCAAACAAGAAATATTTTGCTGACAACATGACCAAATTGAAACCTTGCACCACCTAACGGTAAAGGACATCTACTCTTCCATCCAGTGCTACCTAGTTTTTAACACTGCAAGATGATACAATTTGGTAACAATTTGTTTCAGGTAGTAACAGCTGAACCACAACAACAAAAAAAAAGGCATTTCTGTCGGAGGACAATTTCTAGCAATGTCAAGCATTTACTGTTTGAGTCAAAAGTTGTTCAGGAAAGCTGCACGGCTACACTGACATGTGAACATATTTAAAGCAACGTATGTACTCACATCTCAAGATGCCCAGATGCTTGTCACCTGAGGGGTTATGCATTTTTCAGACTAGCCCTAGCAAGTGGGGTTACAGAGAATCTGCCTGCCTCAGCTGTAGAGACAAGACCCATGTGGTCAAAATTTGTTACAAAAGTAACTCATTTACTGAAGAAACAAAAGATTGACTGAAATTACTTGTATTTATCTGATGAAACGTCCTGCAAAAAAATGAATGAGAAAAAGAATCAAGCAAATGCACAAACTGAGCTATTTTCAAGTTCTATTTTGAATTCCGATTTTTTGTTTTGATATGTAGCTTCAGTGTGATACGAAAAGAGAGAAGGAAACATTTGAAAATGTCGTGAAGCCTTTGCAAGTCAATGAATGAACGGGATGTTTTCTGTTTTGGTTTGACCCACAACAATTGCTTTTCCAACTGTAATACTGGGACAACGACTTAGAAAATCAATTTGTTCATCTCTAGTCATTAAGTGTGTAATGAAGTGTGGTTCATGGCCACATTGAATAAACAACTTATTCAATGTCATTAATATTTTCAGCCTATGAACTCATGAACACCCAATAACACTCCTTGTTGTGCAGTGTGGGTAAGCTGTCTTCAGTGCAAATTGCTGTCAAAATTCAGGATAATATTTAACTTTTACTGAACATTTTAAATATTTCTTTATTGCAGAACCTTAACAAAACTCTCTGGACAAGGTGGCCTAATGATCTACATGTCTTTTTGGTCAGTGGAGCACTTGTTGGATGGTGCTGAATTGTACATTAAATTGTACATTAGATATGTACAGAGGATAAAACAGGTATGATCAGGTATATCAGGAGACAGTGTCTGCATCATCCTGGCAGCCATGTCGTTTTGCTGCATTATGTAGATGTCTCCCTTATTAAGATGTTGCAGGCATCCTATTGTCACCTTGAATGAATTTTAATTAGACATAGTATAGAATAGTGTTAATAATCAAACTCATGGCACATATTTTACCTGAAAAAGGTGGTATGTTCTGCATAAAATTATAATTTGATTTCCAGATCACTTTTTCCATGATAGCACAAAGGGACTTAGATTGGACCCGTAATCCATCTAGTCTGGTGTTCTGTGATGAGCTCTCTCAGTTACTGCTTTTAATAATGATATCAAAAATATGGCTATTATTCACACCTGTATAGCTGATATATATTCAAAATCCATCCAGAAACCAGAAACCCTCAGCACAATTCAGGCATATGACTTGAATGCATGTTAGAGAATAAATGCTGTTCCGGCCACTTAACACAGAGGAGCCACAGGCTGTGAATTCCTAGTGCTAGGCAGACATGCCTAACTGAAAACCTCGGAAAGTAATCCTATTCCTCCTTTTGTCTGCAGTTTTGTAAAATAAAGCATTAAACAAGAGCTGACCCATACAACGTGAGCGTGAATAGAAATTGAATAGAAAACACTTCTTTAAAACCAATCTGGAAACAGGTGAAAATGAAGCCTGGGTACAACTGAGAGAAGAAATTGTAAGTACATTTTTATGCCTGTTGCCCTCATTTCTCTGAGAGGGCTATAGCATGGATTGGTCTGAAGTCGGAGTTGTTCCTGGTTGGGTGCTTCCACTTTTGTTTTAATATCTAATAGTCGTAACACATCTTTACTGTGTTATCTGGACAAACTAACTTTGAAATCTGTGAATAGTCTTAAACTGACCTAAATTCCTAAATTCTTAGAGTTGTTTGGTTGAATTGACTTGAGCAATCTCATAATACCGTTGGCAAATAACCTTGATTTGAAATAAATGCAAACCTACTCTTAAAAATCTGTAATTCTCTGTTTATGCCAGAAATCACCTGCCCAGACATGTGCAGATATAGGATAAAGTTTTGCTTTTGTAACAATGTTATCATAAGACTGTGAATTAATTGAGCTGGTTATTATCACTTGAAAATTGTACCATCCCCTGCTGAGTTCAATTTCTGGTATAATGAACACATACCTAAACATTTTCATTTTCTTTCTTGTCATGGCTCTTTCACTTGAAACTATTTTGCCCGGGACACTTAATACATTCCTAATAATTTTACAGTCTGTATTTCACTTAAGACACAAATCCTGAGAAAAAATACAACAGACGTACCAGTTTAGTAAGTTATTTGAGTATATATATTTCATAACTCAACATTCTCAAAGACAGATCAACAATGAAGATTTTTTTCAAACCTCACTAGGAAAAGGATGACACATACCTAGGACAGTACTGGATACTTGACATTTAGAAAAATAATTTGACTTGTAAAGGAAAGGAAGTGAGTCGACAAGATAAAACTAAGTGTACAGAAGTCGTGTCTAACCTCATCACAGAGCGCATCCCTTGACTACACATGACCTAATTTAACAGGTCTCCTTGATGCAGTGTGGGTGTGCCACATCACACCTGAAGCAGTATTACTTCCTTCATATCTTTCTCATTTAGCTCACAACTAGTTTTTAAGTTGATTATCTCAGACATCTTTTGCTCCTTCTCCTGCAGTATCGAGAAGCTATACTGTGTACCTCTCCTGACTCAGTCTCCAGTTTTAAATGATTTGTTTGTCCCTCCCAGCATCTCAAGTTCCTTTAGCTGTGTCCTGGTGGGAGAAGTGCTGAGTGCTTTCACTCTGCATCATTATTTTCTGAATTAGTAGGCATAGTTCGCTCTGGGTCAGTTCAGTCACCTTCATGCTAGAATAATGGGGATTTTAATTACATGATGTTAAACCGCGCTCTCTGATGTAGCCATGTATTGGAAGGCTCATCGTCAATTCAGTAGTTGATTGAGGAAACCTTGGATAATGAGAGTTTATTAACCCAGGTTAATGAGCCTCAGGCAAAAATGAGGGATTTTACCCAGCTGAAGAGGAGCATTGAACACAAACATGAGCAGAACTCAGCCCTCTCGAGATCTGCCCGGGAAATGACAGAGCATTTGGTAGAAATACCAGAGCCTGGATGCTGAAAGCAGAGCATCTGTGTTCTCAAGAGCTACATTTTTTAATCATGTCCTTCAGATCTATGACGAGAGGCAATTATCCCAGCAAGTGCACTGGCAAACAGGAAGAATGACTAGGAGAGACAGCAAGCATAATGGGCATCTCTCAAGAAGTCACCATGACTCTTCCGGGTCATGGGTCTCTCTGAGGGTGTTCCTTCTGTTGCCAACCTTGGAACTGGTAACATCTGTGCTACTAGCAATACCCTCTGGATCTCACATGCTCTCCTAGGGGCAGAGGGGCTAAAAATTTGTGGTACTGAACATAAGCACCAAGCAATGTGCCTCCCCTGGGAGACAGCCTTTCTATAGAACAATGTTCCCATCACATAAATTCAGACAGGTACAAGTTCCCATAGGATGACTCAACACAGATAAGGAAAAGGGAGAAATCCCATGACACCTGAAACAACTATTTACAGCTGTACAACTCCCCCTTCACTGCAGTCTCTCATGCACATCTCCAGCCTTGCTGCTCTACCCAGTCCTGGTAGGACATCAGTAGATAAGGCAGTGAAAAACAACATATCATTGCAGCAGAAAGAACATTTATTTAATTAGAGCTACACATTCTTAATTCATAAAAAACTTTGGATATGGAATTGCTTTGTGGTTTGGGGTTTTTTTCTGTATTTTTAATAATTGTAAATGCAGTTCACATAACAATAATATTATTTCAGAAGTCTTTATTTATAAATTGCAAGTAACTGTATTCACAGCTAGAAAGAAAGACAGGTATTAGCCAATAGAGGAAAAATGCATGGACTTCAGTGATGTGAATTACTATTCTTTCCTGTAATAAATGCATTACCCATTGAAATCATAAATGAGTATCTGCAGTTCAAAAACACAGTAGCAAACAGTAGCAGTAGTTTTCTGGATTCACACTTTTGCATCCGGTCCCATTATTGCAAAGTCTCAGAAGGGCAAATAGTTCAAAATGACTCACTGGGCTGAAATTCTTGGTTCTGAAGTCAGCAAAAGATCTGCCCTTGTCAGTTCTGGGAATTCTTGTACAATTTACATGTACTTGTCAGCTCTTGCTGTTGGCAAAATTTAAATGGATACAAATTCTTTAAGCTAGTGGATGGAAGACAAAATGGCCCAAGAGAAAATGACCCTTGATTTTCTGAACTAAAAGAAAATGAAACTCTGATTTCATATTTTTGCATCTTTTGCAAACTATAGCTCATGAATCAAAGTATCTTACCTCCTTCCTTATGGGGTATATTATCAATATTCAAAGAAGGAAAAAAGGATTGCCTAAAATATCAAACGCTATGAAGTACCTGTAACTTTTGAAATTAAAATAGCTGGGAAATGACTGATTGAATTGTATATGGCCTGAAGAAAGTTGGCTGCATATTATTCTTATTATTCTTATTTTCTATATATGTAAAATTGTAAAACTGTGATTCAATGAAAATATTGACAAATATGCCAAAAATGCATCTGAGACAGATTCGGCTATGTTTATTGTAAAGTTGACTGTAAAATTTCCACTGTGCTGGTTCTTCAGAAGGAAAAATCTTGCAGTTCTTAAAGTAAGACCTCTACTAAACGAAACATACATAGATACATACATTCATACATAAATAGAAATGGTCTACAGGTGTTGTCCAAAATTAGGAAATTATTCAGCTGGGAAAAAACCCCATATACAGTTTGTCATAAAGTTAGTGACAAACAGAAGATCTGCATGGCCATGGGTAAAACCTTGCCTGCACAGAAAAGTTCTCATTGCACAATTTTTCCCATAACATTTGTGCAAATATCACTATGACAAAAATGAACCAGTGTATTTGTGAAGATGTGCCACTTTAAGGTGACAGCAGACCCCACAGGGCCTTTAGGCTCCTGGTGAGCAATAACTGAGGGGACTGATCTGCACCTCCTGACAGTCACGCAGCAATTCCAGTAACACAGAGAGAGGTCTGTGTTAGGTTTGCTGCAGCTGCGGCAGGACATCAACGCTGGAAGGGACCTCCACAGAGCCACCATCACCTCATGTATATATACGAATATGTGCTTATATTTATAAAAATATCCAAATAGACTGGTGTTTGTACCTCAATTACTGCTGTCAGGAAAGTGGTTATATAGTGTCATCTTGTGAGCTGTGTAGGAGGATTTAGAAATGCACAGGAGATTAATGCTACATTTGCAGTGTATCCCTCCAGCAGCAGGACCATGACTGCAAAAGGGGTCTTGCTTTTTACCCCTCACACTATTAATCCACGAGGTAGAAAATGTGATTGCTCTCTAGTGCTGTAAGGCATGTCAAAAACTTTACAAGCCTGAGGCAACCATCTTTTCTGCAGGCTAGGGTATGTGTGCAGGCTTGTAAAGTAATTTTCTAGCTCTTCATGGAAGACCCCAGTAGTGAGTACTGCTGGGAGGGATGGAAGGACAGAGGGAGGGAGGGAGGGAAAAGGGCTTTAGAGTTTTGAGCTGGAGGATACAAGGAGCAAAATAAATACAATGCTTGTTTGTAACACAAGAGTATTACCTAGGTCTAGATTAAAATAGTTGCCCCTAGCTTCACATCTTCTGATGAACTTTAAGAAATGTACCTGCACCATAGTATTGACAATTCAATTTATAAAATCCAAAGGCAGATAAAGAGCTAAGGGTATTGATTAAACTATTAACCAGTATACTGTTCCTATATTTTATGGCTGCAGCTAAAATAAACATATGTCGATTAAAATTTTAACCTGTTTGTTATCACCATCTGGAGAAGGCTCCACCGCAGGAGGTGAGAAAAATTGATAATTTAGGAATAGAGAAGCATATTTGTCCAATTATTGTGGGGCTTGAGATTTCAAAGGGGAAATCCTTTCAAACACAGTAAGCGAAGAGAACATATAAGCAAATACCACTTCTTTAGTGTCTATGTTATGTTAAGTGGCTTATGAAGTTGTGCACTTTTTAACCCTAAGAGGCAGACCAGTGGAGAGCAGGGTACTGCAATGGAGCGCCAGACATGCAGTTGTCCTTGAAACTTGTTCTGGAGCTGACACTGCTTTCAACTCCAATTAGCTAACTCAAAATCATAGCTCTGACTTTTTTTTAAAGAACTGTCATGCACGAATACACACAAACTGTACTCCAAAAAGTGATGGTTCAGTAAAATATGGTCCTGTGAGCTTTTGGTACTAGAAAGACATTTCCAGAAGCGATGGAGGACAGACGGTGCTGAGGACTGTTGCCAGAACAAGTTCTGCAGGGTGCGAAGAAAAGGCCTGACTGTTCATATGGATGCTACCTCCTTAAAATACTGCTGGTGTTTTCCTTTGGATGTAGTGTTAAGATCCTTCTGACTTCAGATGTTAATTGAGAGAGTGATAAAGGCAGGTCAACCTCGCCACTCCCACTCCCATTTTAAACGACACTTTTACATATTTAGGTCGATCAGCAAGGTGTAGATATAGAACTTATGCAGTATTATGAATCATTAAAGTTGAATAAATGCTTAATTGTACTTGCAGACTTCTTGTAAGCCACCTGACAAGCCCTGGTGGCCCTGGTGATACTGGACAAGGCAGATTCCTTTGCTGAAGGATACAGGCGAGTATGTGCTCTCCATCTCAAACCAGGATCACTGCAAGAATTCCTGAGCGATGCACCATAGACATCTCCAAACAACTTTTTAAGTTTTCACCATCCCTTTTGATCTAACAGCCTTGGATACCCCTTGTCCATTTCCCAACTGCACCACACCTCACTCCTCTAATCACTCAAAAAATCCCATTCCTGGTTACTTCTAACTCCACATATCCATCTTGGGTCAGAGCTTCACAAAACTTTGCATGCATACTAGACCACCTACCTTTTCCCTAAAAAACCGTCCAGAGCACCACCTGACTCCAAATCCCCACAGTTCTTCCAACCTTCTGCTCCAAACCTCCTTCTGCCCAAACCCCTCAACTTCCCTGCTCTTCAATCCCAGTCCCTCCACTGCTATCCCTCACTGCTCCGTGGTCAGGAGCCCCAAACTCTGAACTCAGCTCTCCATTTTTGGATCCTTCACCTTTGCTTGAACCATCTGCCACCATCTGCACTCACTGCAATGAACTTCCATGGCTCTCTGAGCCCACTTTCCCTGCCCACAGCAACTCCTCCCTCACTGACCACCCCAACCTCCCCCGGAGGGTATGACTCAGCTCCTGCATTTCACAGGGATTTCTAAAACCTAAATATAGGCTGTGTTTCCCAGAAATGTACTTTAAAAGGATGCAAGGAACAAAAAGTAAGATCTATTTTAGGAAAACCAGCTGTATTTACACCCTTTATTTCCATACTTTTACTCTACAGTTTTATCTGGAACTGCCTTTTTCTGCCCCTTACCTCTGACAACAAAGAGGGCATTTTTACCTTTATTTCCCTCTCTGTAGCCCTGTATTTGAAAGGAAGGTGGAGGAGGTGAAAGGGGACTAAGATCGAAAGAATTAGAGGTTACTTGTTCTTCTTTGTAAATAATTGCCATGCCATTGACTGAGTGCCCTGAAGCCCAGCTGCCCGCTGACGGACTGCTGCGTCAACAAAAATTTCTCTTGTTTTGCAGGAGTCTTTAAAATTGTAATGAGTGGAATACATTGCAGAGTACAAAAACTCACTACCAATCCTTGATGGCACACAGTTGCTTTTCTTATTAAAACATATTTTTCTTTTCCTCTCACAGCAGAGATGTTACTTTGATGGTGCTTATCTATTTTTCCTTTCTCATGAAGGATGCAGAGTTCTCACTGAACCACTTTTTTTCCCATTGAGATCTACCATTGCAATAAGAACACAGGTTACTTGATAAATCACTTTATTAAACTTTTTTCACCTTTGAAAAAGGCACTTCATTCTTCTCCATTTATAGCACACTACTTCCTACAAGGCACTGTGAAGATACTCTTATTCATTCATTGTAATAAAATAGCTGTGTGAGGAGGTACAAGGTCCACCTGGATAACAAAACCCTTCTAGGTGCCTCGTTTAGACCTTTTCCTATTCAAAATCTCCTTGTTCCAGTATAGGAGGATGTGTGCTTCCTTGTAAATTATACATGTTAATTTTCCTCACAGTCTCATATTACTGACAGTGAACAATAAAACCAGGGTACAACAGAGTAGAAGTAAGTTGTGGGTTTGAAAAGTTACTAAGTGGAACTGGACAAGTAGGAGTCCTTGTTTTTTAGCCATTCAGAGCTTTAAAGGCTAGAATGAAGCAAGATAAAAGCCTAATCTGGACTATTGCTTAGCAAAAGGCATTGAATTTTCAGCAAGCAGCTGCAAACTGCACAATAAATCTATCTAGGGTGTCGTGGGTTTATGTGTTGGATTTTGGTAGCGGGGGGGTTATAGGGGTAGCTTCTGTTAGAAGCTGGTAGAAGCTTCCCCTGTCCTATGATGAGCCAATGATAGCCAGCTCCAGGAGGAGCTTCCTGCTGCTGGCCAGGGCTGAGCCAATTAGCACTGTAATGCTTCTGTGATAACATATTTAAAAACAGAGGAGATTGTTGCACAGAAGAAATTCCAGCCCGAGAAGAGCGGAGGAGAACTTGAGAACAGCAATGTAGGCATCAAGGTCAGTGCATCAGGAGCGGGAGAGGGGTCCCCCTCTCCCCCAGAAGCAGAGGAAGGACTTAGAACTGAGGTCCCTGCAGCCCGTGGAAGGTGCAGAGACATGCCTGCAGCCATGGAGAAGTCCATGCTGGAACATGTAGATTCATGAAGGAGGCTGTGACTCAGTGGGAGGCCCAAGGATGGAGCAGAGTCCTGCAGCAGACCTGTGGCCCGAGGAGAGAGAAACCCACACTGGAGCAAGTTTGTCCCAGGTAGGACTTGTGGCCCTGTGAGGGACCCCACAGGAACAGGGAAGGACTCAGAGCTGTGACCCTCTGTAGCCCATGGCGAAGACCGTGGTGAAACAGGCTGTCCCCCTGCAGCCCATGGAGGACCATGGAGGTGCAGAAACCTGACTGCACTCCATGGAGGAGTGATCCACAGGACAGTAGATTGGGAAGAACTGCTGCCTGAGGGATGGACTCACGTTGGAGAGGTTCATCAAGGACTGTCTCCCATGAGAGGGACTCCACGGAATCAGGGGAAGGACTCAGAGATGCCGTCCGCCTGTAGCTCGTGGTGAAGATCATAGTGAAGCAAGTTATCTCCTTGCAGCCCATGGAGGACCATCGGGGTGCAGAGACTCAACTGCACCCCATGGAAAACAAGAACTGACTACAACCCTCCTTCCCTGTCCCCCTGCACTGTGGAGGGGAGAGTAAAGAGAACATGGAAGGGAGGAGGGATAGGGGGTGAAGGTATTTTAAGACTGTTTTATTTCTCACTCTTTAGCTTTTATCCTGCTTGTAATAAATTTTTTTACCCCACTTGAGTCTGTTTTGACAATTAGTGACTTCTCCCAGCTCTTATCTTTACGCAAGAATCCTTAGCTGTTTTTTTTTCTCTCTCCTGTCCAGCTGCAGAGGGGAGTGAGAGAGTGACTTTATTGAGTATCTGGAATCTGGCCAGGGTCAAACCACCACATAGGGATAGAACAGAACTTTAAGAAAGCCTGAAAGCTTTCATCAGCATAGCTCAGATGGTGGAGGATCTACTGACCTGCTAGACAAGATGCTGTAGTGGTTGATAGCACACATCACTCTTTTCTGGTCAGAACTGGTCTTTCAACAGGAAGAGTGAGGTCTCTCTAATATCACTGGAACAATTTTCTGCATTTATGGTCTCCACATCAAACCATGCCCATTTTGCAATGGACAAGATGAAGGTTGCTTTTCCAGCTAAATCAGCAATTATGTAAGGCTCTTCCTTTTTGACTCATCCCCATTTCATGGGAGTTCAGGAGGTGTGCAAGTGGCAGTAAAATCAAGCTTGCTGTTCTGGTCTGATTCTTCAGTATTAGTGTGAGCAAATGGCAACAAAGCACTTCATCCTCAGGGTAAGCCTCATTTCTCTGACTTAAAGAAGAAGAATAGGATTTCCTAAATATTAACCCTACACTCTGAGAGAAGAAAACACCCCACATTGTCACTGTGCAAAAGCAAGAAATTATGGTCTCTGTACATATTCTACACCATGAAGACCTCTTTTGACTGGATCTAAATGAGAAGGGAGGTGGTCTTTCGTAACGAACCATGCTAGCTGAAAATAAACAGAATTTCCAAGAGTAAACACTTAGATGTGGACTTGGTGAGAAGGGAAGTGTTGGAGCTGCTCACAAAACCTTGCTTAGGGCAACAGGTGCTATGTGTCATCTGTCTGAGAGAGGTTGTGCCTCTCCATCCATCCTAACCACCATTCCATTGCCATCACAATCATAACCAACGCATCTGTCTCTTCTGTAAGGTCAGCAGAAGCAGCTACATCCCAAGTGGACCTTGCAAGGGAGTGAGGGCATATGTAAACCTATTTGGTAGAGACACACAAGTAGAACTGGCAATCAACCTTGTGATTTTCAAAGGCTTCCTTAAAGACTGAGCTTTAAGTTCCTGTGATATTGCATTAAAGCTCAGCTTTCATTAAAATGCAGAAAAAAGAAAAAAAATGAAAGAAAAAAAAAAAGAAAAAGGTTCCAACCTTCATGGCAGCAAAGTCTTGAAGATATTAACTGAAAGCACCTCAGAGACTCAAAACCTAGACTGCAAATGCAAAGGAAGAGTCTTAAATTTTTTGTTTGCATTTACATGTCTATTAAAAAAAAATCATGCATCAAGGTGATAAAACAGAGCAGGAGTGTGGGGGTTTTGGATGTTCTCAGAGGGAGACCGTAAGAATACTATGAAACTGCTGCTCTGACTGACAATTTCTTGCTCATCCAGAGGAGAAGACCCGCTGTGAGCTTTCCACGCATTCCTCAAAAAAACCCAGGTAGAATGTAGTGGGAGCAGCAGGGATTTGGATGAAGCTCTCTCCCCTTTGAGTCTTGTGGCTTGTGCAGAATTCCTGCAAAGCTGAAAGTTGCTGAGGAAGACCGTGCGGTTTCCTGCCAGAGTACAGCTAGGGAGTTCAGGGGTCTTTTGCTGTTCCTGTTCTTTGAGTGCTGGAGTAACAGTGTTGCAGTCCAGTTTTCATCACGTGGTCACAGTCACCACTTCATCTGACCCTAGGACATGGCGGGGGGGGGTGTGTGTCTGTTTTCTTGAGACAGTGGAGGAAAAGGTTCTTGTAGTTCTTTCCTCCTTGCCCTTCCGGTCAGCAGTGCTCACTCCAGCATTTCAAGAGGAGAAACAGACCTTCGGCTCAGCAGCTCCTGCCCACACCCACTTTTGTTGGACCAGCCGCCCACCAGGCCTTCATTCTGCATCCGTCCTCTGGTGTCACTACACCAGGATAGTGACAGTGACGTTTAGGAACAGGTGATAGATCAGCAGGATGGCTGACTGCTCCTTGATTTTGATCCACCACGCTCCACTGTGGTCATGCTTAAATAAGCAAAGGGAGAAATGCCATCAGCTTTCCACTAGATTTCAGAATTTACTACATTTTTACTAGCATCGTGTTTGCTTGAATATATTTATTTTTATCCTTCAAGCAAATATTTCTGCCTCCTGTGAACCTTTTAAATCAATGGAGGCATTTGGCAAGCCATATCAAAACTGCAGCTTTACATATCACTGAAGCAGAAACTAAATGGAAATAATTACTGATGCTTGCCAGTACAGACTTGTTTCAAAATGAAATATGTAGCTCAGAGGGGTGGGCAATATATATCTAATGATTTCCTGTTAGCTTACGTAGCATTGGCTCAGATATTTTTATTTCATTCCAGGATGTGTTCTTTCCCTCTCTTTGGGGAGATCAGGGAGATAGTGATTGCTTGTTTGCTCATTTAACCATATTGAAGAGAATCAAATCTTCACTTATTTAGTACATCTGGAAGATGATATTTGTAGATCCCTCTCACACGTTAGAAATTGGAAATTAACTGGTGTTTGAAAGAAAAAGGGTATGGCATTGCCATACCAGTAGCATCAGTAACAGAGTCACTGACTGAGCAAACTATGTTTTCTATACAATGGGATTGATGAATATTCATAGGGGGTAATGCTAATTTGTTTTCATGTATGTCAGTATAAACCAGTAATACATGGCCTGATGCCACTAACTTGCCCTGAGAAGCAGAGAAGCAAGTCCTGCAGTGCCAAGGACTGCTCCTGAGCCACCACCACATTCTGTTGTCCTATTTGTTATGTACGAGGTGAACATTTAGTACCACTTCTGCTTAGTGCCTTTGGACTCTTGGAAACAAATGTCCTCTAACTGTTACCATGACTAGGAAGTACTTGTGGGAATTGCCGAGAACAGATGCAAATATTGCTGCTTCTGGAGCAGAAGGTGGCCACGCAAGCCAGACCAAAGACCCATCTGACCCTATATCCTCTCTATAGAACAACTGACCTACGCAGCTGCTGAGGGAAGGGGAGGAACAGATAAATGTGTCTCCACTCAACATGGTCATAGTCTTCAGTTATTCTCAGCTTTTAGAGTCAGACATGATTCCTGTCTCCTTCGTCACCCTTGCTGTATTTCTCTTGCAAGTGTCTCTTGAAGTCATGTGGCTTTCACATACCCTTCGAGGTAAGGGCTTTCAGGTCTGCGGCATGCTGCAGGAAAAGCTGCCTCCTTTCATTTGTTCCAAACCTGGTTTGTTTGCTACCTCCTCACCCTTGAACTAGTGTCAATTACCAGACGCCACTAGTGATAATGGCGAAGTATCTGCCCTGTTCTCTCCTATTTTTTCAGAGCAACAGTTCCCAGACTTCGGTTATTACAGTCTCACTGATAACATCAAGACTGCAAAGAGGGGGTTTGCCATGAATTTGTGTCTAAAGCTTTACTTCTGCTGGATCTAGATTTTAAACATGACATCAACAGCTGGACTTCTTGGGGGAATCTCATCCCACTTGGAATTGCTATGGCTTCACAAGTCCAAATTTGTTTATTGCTCCACTAACTGCAACCTCAGGATACAAAAATACGCAGAAAGTTGTATCTTAAAGACCAACTCCACTTTTATTTAATTTGTCTGCATTTTTATTTTGTCTTTTGCTGCAGAGTGAAAATGAATGGGTGTTTTTTGAACACCACTTTTATTGCATTCTTACAGCATACCAGCATGTGCTCATAGTACCCAAGTCCTGGAATAGTGTCTAGTATTAAAAAATGTCCATCCTTTTTACCCCTCCACATGTCACACCTTTTGCAAATCTTTTAAACACAGTAAAAGTATTAAATACTATCTAAGTTTTGCTTACTATAGATAGAAAATCTCTGAAGACACAGTACCTTGAAGTTCAGGAAGAAATTATATGAGAAAGGGCAGAACACCATGAACATGGGAGATGTGACAACAAAAGAAAAAGTGAAATGTAAGTTTTCTGATATATTTAGCAAAACAAACTTCTCTAAAATGTCTTTTACTACTCCCAACAGGAAGCTTATTAACGTTTGATGAGTTGCTGCTGAGCTCATTTACATAATTCTGATGCTGAACTAAAAACAACCAACCAAACAAAAAATACCAAACAAAAAACCCTGAGATACAGCATTAGCTATTCTGCTTCACAAAGTCTCCCATCATGGCAGTGTTACAACATTCTAGCTTGTAAAGTTCTGCTGTTCATTAGTGATTGAAGAAATGCAGGTGAAGTTGGCTCATAACCGAAAGCACAAAAAGGTTGATAAAAAGAAAAAGACAAATAATTTTCAAGTTGGCAGGTTTGCTGCATTTAACATGTACAAACAACATTTCAAATTGTTTAAAGGATGCAAGATCTGCTTTGCATGCAACAACAGTTGAACAGCAAAGAAATCAGAAGGATTCAAAGTCTTTGCCTATGTCACATCTTCCAAGGCTGTCCCTACTGAGGTGACAGGTTTCTCAAAAGGATGCAATATATGCAGAAATCAACAGATGTTTCATCATTAATAAAATGTTCCTGCCAACAATTATTTCACATTTCTTTTAGTATGCCAACCAGTCCAGATTCAAAGAAGTCTGCCTTGAAAACACAGTCTCCAGAGTCTGGGGAGAGGTAGCGTGAAGTTGCTTTCTGGGCTTGGACATCTCCTCCCAAATATACAAAACAAAGGAGACAATGATTTTTGCCTGTGGTTATCACAATCACATTTATAATGCTGGTGACATAATTGAGCATTCACTATGGCTGAAATCCTTGATTGCTTGCCCCTGTTTATGCCAGTGGCGGGGTTACTTACTGACCAGCCCAGGGCAATTTGAGTAGACCCAGATTTGAGATACTGCTGATGAGGGAAAACTGCAGCCTGACAACTAACTACATGGAAGTGCCTTTAATTCAGGTACTTATTTTTGACAGTGTGTGTGTCCAATGAAGCACTCTGCTGTTAAAAGCAAATTTCTGAAAACCACGTTCTGATATTGTTACAGAATTTGTAATATGTAAAATTTCAAATTAAAAAAAAATCATTAAAGAGGACTAATTTGCAAAATCTCCTATAAGCATGCAAGCTTATTTGCAGAATTTTTTTTCTTTCATCCTAAACCTGGCATTTCACAGATGTACTTCGCATTAGCTTCAAAGAAAAGGAATGAACTACTACAAAGGGTTGGAGTTTTTTTCTGGTTTTTTTTTTTTTTTCCTATACACCCACACAAAGCTGGGCAATCCTTAGAGGTAGATACCAAATAATTGTACTCAAGCTAATAGCAACATTCACATAGTTTTTTTAGCTTAACAAACATTCCTGAGCTAATTTGCCTAGAATATCTTTGTAAAACAAACAGGCTCAAAGTGGTGCAAGCAGTCAAAGTAAAATACTTCAAACATTTGAATTAATTTTATCACAGATGGCAGGAATTTACTAGGAAGGTTATTTATATGTTCTCAGGCAATACTGTTCAGGTATAACTTATCTCTGGAACAGAGAAAATCTAAGTTATTTCATTGTCTTTTCAGACAGTTCAAATGGAATTTATTTGCCTTCCTCACTCAGCAAACTGGTTAAGAGGTCTAGCTCTTTAAATGCTGTTATTTCAGTTTCAGAGGAGAGAGGCTATAAAACAGGGGTGCTTCATTAAAATACCATAGGTGGTACCTCTCAGAGGCACAGGAAAGGAGTATTCACTGAGTAAGTAACACATTATAAATTATAATTGAGATTCAATTCTCCCGGGGAGAAGAGAAGGTAACTTGTCATTTGAAGTGTTGTGAGTTTCTGAGAGTGGACTAGGAGTTTAGGGGGTATAATGATATCATTAAAAAATGCCCTTGCAAAGCAAGCAAAATTATACTGTGCTGTTTCTTGAAAACCACAGGAACTCTTTATTGTTCTGTCAGCAGCAGTTCAAAGAGCTATGTGACCCCATTAACATTCACTCAGGCATATATAACAAATTGGAGGAGGGAAATTTCTTGAATAGTTAATTATATTTTGTGTGTTTGAATACCTAACACTATGAGCCATGTAAGCTCAGCACAACAGAATGCACACCTTGCACACCTGGTTTACCTCACAGCTTTATTTGTCTTTTTAATATTTAGAGGAGAAAGCAGTATCAAGGGTAGAGAAAGAGCTGGGAGGTTGGGAAGTGGGAAAAGTAGATAATGGCTAGCTGATTTGATGGCTGTGGTTGAACTGCTCTAGTATCCACAGTCCTTCTTGTATGAGCAGTAATTGTTATTAGATGACCAGAAAACCCTTTGAACCCACATATCCATGTCAGGTAGGAATATGTGGGGTGTTACACATAAGCTAGACTCTTGCAGGGAAATGGAGTTTATCTCATTTTCAATAAGACACAGCTCTTCTGACCAAGCTATTTGTATATTTCTGAGTAAAAAGTTCTCCAAGAGGCTCTTTCACACATGGTGCCAAATGACTACAGTCTCCATGCTGCAGTGACTGTTGACTCAGCTTAAGCAAAGACAGCGGCCAGCAACAGAAACTGAAGTTTGATGGGTTGGTTTTGAGTGCAAATGTTTGAGTTTTTAGAGCAAGTGGTAGGTATTGTCTCCAATGTTAGTGGAAAGCCCACTCACATTGATTAATTAAGTCGGAAGCTTTATCTGTACCAATTAATTAATTTCAGTTACACTACAGATTCAGGAATCCTTATCTCTTCAGGACTGTCCTCTTGCAGCTTTCCTCACACTGAATGATGAGTTTGATAAATTATATGATAAAGGAAAGGACCATCACAAAGAGGTTAACGTTATCTGTTCTGTATGGAGGAGATGTTATTTCCTGAGATAGTTTTAACTTCAGGTTCTCTGTATTTCTAAGTGACACCAAACCAAGTTAGGATTGTCAGTGGGACTCTTCATGAAACTTCACACAAAAGCTAGATAAGGACCCTTTGTAACTACTGCAGATGTCCATTTACATAGGCACTTCCACCAACCCACAAGAAACCATTTTTTCCAGACACTGTGTTCATAAGTCACTGAGCACTCTTACTAGTTCAAAGTTGCTCCTAAATAAACTTGGAAAATAGAAGAGTAAGATTTATATTACCCTATAAGCCTAGGCAAGCTTGAATTCTATTTTCAGTTCATTTAAAGTTCTGCTGTTACTCTCTGTAATTCTTACAGAATGATCAAGTATTTTGCTCATCACATATATATTCATACTTCCGCCTTTCTTCTGCAAACCTGTCAATTTAATGACCTTTTAAATGTATCTGCTAGTTGAAGAATATTTGCATTGTAATTGCACTTGTGTTAGCTATGTTTTTTCTTAGCAGTATTTTTATTGCATGTAGACTGGAGTTGGTTAGAAAGCCTTCCTCTGAAATGGAAATTATTTTTATTACACTTTGGCCATGCTTTAAGCTTCTTCTACGGCAAATAATTTAAAACAGTGGAAGTGTGCTCAGAGTGGAAAGCAGAATGCACATTCAAAAGGTCTAATACATGCCTACCAGAAAGGGATGGAAAAGACATCCTGAAATAGTTATAGGAAGTTTTGAATTACAGAGTAGTATAGCTACTGTATGAATTTCCAATTAAATGCTTTTCTCCTCAGAAAATGCAGATTTGTTGGAATCAAAGCTTAGTGGGGGGCAAGCGGTAGACACAAGGGGAGAAGGAAGTAGGCTGAACATTTCACTTGATGTTTTCGTCTTTCCTTGGAAGACTGTGATGTTTGAGGTTGACATTTTTGCATCTAAGAACCCCTGCTATTCAGGAATGCTTGTTCCAAGTGTTAAGTTTTACACAGTTAAGAAGAGGCATAAAAAACATTTGGGAACAAAACAGATCCCTAGGCAAATTGTTCTAATTGATGTACAAAATTTCCAGCAAGTGCTCAGACATTGAAGGACATTTTCTGCAAGCCTAGAAAAGTCTTTTGAAGTGGAGAATCCCTTCCTGACATGGTGTAACAGGGCTGAAATTAGGGAATTAGGCAATGGCATAAATCTCATTTGTAACAGTTGAGACTTCACCTCAAACTTACTGAAAAATTTGTAGCTGCTTTTCACCATGTTGACCATAAACATATTGACCATACAAATAGGTATGACCATACAAAACCTGAGGAATTTATAGTTCCTTTCTGGGGGAGGAGATAATAATAATAGGTGAGGCTTTAAAGAGAATTGTTATGTGATTAGAAAGGACCTGTTTTTCTGCACATAGTCAAGTCAAACAACAAGCAGGCAACTGTTTCACAAAATCTCATTGCCTTTCTGCAGAATTTTAGAATGTCAGTGACTGCAGCACTTTGTTAAAAACTTGCACCAGAAATTATTACCTTGCCTAGAGAAGCAGAGCGAACACAGAATCCTGCCAAGAGCCCTCTCCTGCACTGAGCTGAGCTGCTGGCCCTTCCACAGCAGCAGTCAGGGACACACAGCCAGTTCCACAGATGCAGCACATCCTTGAAGGCATGTGCTAAAGAGAGGATTGTGAGCAGGAGGTGTAAGGGGGCAACTGATCTTACACTGTCACATCTGTTTTCCCAGGGAACACGAATTTCAGTCCTGGAGTTGTTAGTGAAGAATATGAGTCCTCTCCTAGAGAGAGCAAAGTTCTTATCTACTTGTGCTCGGGGGATAATCCATGCCACATGTCTCAGTGTACAAACATATCAGAGTGACAACTCCTCCTCTTGCTCTGACTCCACTTCCCTATCCACATGTACTTCCATCGCCACCACACATCTCAAACAAAATAGTACCTGTCCCACCTCTGCTGGCACATAGCTCTCACTGAAATGCCACTACTTCTTTATCTTTCTCATCTAGTCTTATATATGTAAGCCCTTTTTTATTTTTGCATAATCACTTTATATATTTCTCACAGCAAGAAGTTATCTGTAGTAAACACTCTCTTGAGGATACATTCAGTTTCCATGCTAAAAAGGAAATAGCTTTCAGAGTTGTAAAAGAAGTTAAACAGATATTACAGATGCATCACTCCTGAAATTCTATGAAATGAGTAAAGGGATAATGTAAATTAATGAAAGTACATTAGAACATGTTCACATTTTATGAGAGGAAGAAAGGTTCAACATACAACACCGTCTATTTATGCATATGTTGGTTGGGAAGGTTGAAGCATGACTGGTGTTAGCTCTAGCTGCCTTTTTACTGTCTACCAGTGAAAACACAGCTACCTTCTGTTCTAGGCAGACTTACTGCAATAAACTATCACGTTTCCTTGCCAGGACTGAAAGAATATTTTCTTCCTTTCTAATGCTTATCAGCAACTTGATGAGATCTTTATTAAAACATAATAACTGGCATTAAAAAGGACTTTCCACTTAACATATCCACATTGCAGCTTATCCTTTACTCACAGCCAAAAGCCTCAAAGCATCCAACTGGTAAACATGGTAGGGCTGATCAATTCTACCAAGCAGTTAATTCCAGTTTTCAAGTGACAAATGTGAGTCTACAGCATACTATGCTTTTCTTTTACCTTGTTCCAGTCAACTCCCTAGGGATGATAGGCACACAATGAGCATAGGCCTTCTTTTACAGAGAGCAAAACCTGTTTATCTACCTTTTTTTTTTTTTATATAAAACGTGTGAATCCCTCTTCTTGTCTCCTATAATTTCAAAGGCACCCTCACTGACAGCTCAGAGAGTACTCATTCTACATATCACAACAGCTGTTGGAGACAGATAGCATGAGTGTTTCTGGAATGATTCAAACTGACCTTCTTTCAATGGATACTAAAAGCTCATCGTTAGCTGTAACTTCATGTTCAGCCATCCAATACAGGCCTCTAATGTGAAGCACGTTGTAATATTGAGGAAGGCAACTAGGTAAACAAATCTGGGAACTTTTGAGGCAGCCTTTAATGCCAAAAAAGAAAAAAAAAGTATGCTTTTTATGTGTTCATATTGCTAGTTATTTCATTCAAATACCTGTGTAAATATGAGCAGTGAACTTGAAATCAAGAAAGTTTTTTGCTACATATGTTCAGGAAGCAGAATATGTAATTGCACCCTACAACATCTGCTAAATTCTGATCTGTAGCCATTTTCCAGTCACTGAAGATCATTAGAACTCGAAGCTTTCTCTTTTTAGAAACAGTTCAACCATTCTTAGTAGGAAGAGGTCCATATTTTCTTCACCGACCAGATTTTTAGGTCCCCTTCTGTAGATTAATCCACATTTATATAGCTTCTCTTGCCTTTATGAACATAAGCCTGAGTTACTAGTTGGTCTTCCAGAGTTATTAGCAGGGACTCCAGTTTGGGAAGTTACAACATGAGTTTTGGACATATCAACACACTGCGATTATGACATGGGAACATTCTGCTCTTATATTCTGAGGAAGCTGCCTGTCCTCTGGTCAAGGGCACAACTAAAGGACCAGTTATCCATCTTCAAGGACCCAACCTAGAATATTCCCTTTTCTTCAGTTTCCTGATCCTGGGAAAGATAATGACAAGGCTTTTGCACAAAATCCAAAATCTAAACATTTCCTTCATTTTTTAAAGTCTTTCAATTCTGGATATAAAGAAGAAAAAACAGTCTGCCTTCAAGTAGGTTTATTTCTAGCACGGGAAGGGAAAGAAGGCTGATTCTCAGCTCCCACAGTTCAGCATTAATCTGCAGATGTGCACAGAGCAGTTACACTGTCCCAGCAACTGATCACAGCAATGTGCTCACTCTTATCTTCCAGATTTTCAACATGAAAAACTGAGGATCAGCCAAACAATCTAATGAGTGGCTTTTGAATCTGCAGTTAGTTGCCCAGAGATAAACAGCTTTAGAATCTACATTGAGGGGCTTTTTGTATCTGGTACTAAGCTTTTTTTGGCTTGTCCTTGTCCAAGCCAGTGTATAAATGTGCCTATAAATGGGTTCACTTGCCTGTCTTATGTCACTGAGGATTTTATCTATTCTGACTTTGGTAGGCAATGACAGAGAGCTCTGTCTTTCTGTTAATAGGACTGGTTATATATACACCAGTTGAGACACAATAGCATCATAGGATACTTACAGCATAGGCAGACTTATCCGCACGCTGCAGATTTCTGCAGAACGGCTGAGCTAGAATAAGACTTTTTAGAGTGTTCTTCAGTTCGTGACAACGCGGATTCTCTCTGACTTTAAATTTTCAAGTAACAGCAGTATTATGTTCAGAAACTTTATGGAAAGACTAGTTGCATCTTGTACTTACTATGCAAGACATCTTATAGCCTACATCCTTCACCTGACTCATAAAGAGTTCAACTGGAAGTACTTAATCAGTCAAAGAGATCATGTTTACCTCAGGTTTCAGAGTACAAATGTATTTAAACAAGGAAAGAAGAGTCAGTTCCTTGCTCCAGGGCCTGAGCTGGCGAAGGAAACATCAAGTTTGCAGGGCAGAGAGTTTGGTAAAGTCTCCAGATGCACAAGGGATGCCTGGGCTCTGATCACATGCTCAGTTTGACCATAACAAATATTAGATTATGCCCACTAACCCAGGTCATGATGACCTGAAATACTGTTTCATTACCTCAGCTTGATTCTAACAATAACGACAGAAATCAAGTTCTTCTTACCACTCATAATGAAATGGAATATTAAGTACTTTGATTTTCAGATGAAAATTATTGAAACAAATGTATTTCTGGATTTTTTTTTTCTAGATAAATTTGGAAACCTATTTTGCCATAAGAGTTCTATTCCAAAAATGTTGTTCCAGAAAAAAAAATGTTTTTCACTTGAAAACTTTCATCAGCTCTAAAAGATCGTATTTTTTACTAAGATTTGGAAAAACAAGCATACAAAAAAATTACACCTTTGACATAGTATTGAATTGCATTTTTTTCGTTCAAGCTTTACATTCTATTTTAAATTTTGAATATTTTATATTATAGCTCCTCCTTTTGAAGCACAAAATGAAAAATATTTGATTGTATAAGGCAGTGTCAAAAGACAAGTAATTTGCTGGTACAATTTAACTGACAGTAAGTTTCTCAATCCCACATAATTACAGTAGGCGGAAATTTTATAAAAAGACTTTTAAAATCTATTGCTCATGTTAAAGATGAAAAAGCTTCAACTATTTCTAAATAGGCTGAGTTTTCCATAATCTGGCATCTCATTCCAGATTTTTAAGTGGGATAATCTCCAGTAATGTCTAAACAAACCTGTTACCTTGATTATCTGACTTGCTCTCAACATTAGAGCTATTCTGGACAACTGTACCTTGAACAATTTTCTAAGACAAGCTTATTCAAGTTTCTCTTATATTTGAAGATTTTTTTCAGAAGATTTTTATCTATACCAGTGTCTGATTAAAGTGTTCTTAAGTCAAGCATTATCAATTTCCTTTCATTTTCCTCTCCTCCCAGAAATACCAGCTTCAAACTTTTACTGGCTTATGATAAACTGAAGATAATTTAAAAAAAAAAAAAAAGAGAAATGTAATGGATCTCCTAATATACTTTATTGGTCAAATCTTCTGCCAAACTATTACTAGTGAGAATCTGGGGACAAATTTCTGATTGCAGATCTTGGTTGTTCCCTGTTGTTATTGCTATTTGCTGTAATGATTGTGACATCTGATTCAAAGCCTTATTGAACCCTAAAGAGCACTCCTGCAGTGATTCATCATTGTCACAAAGTAGGCATAGGGCTGCTTTTTTAAGAGTCACTGTCAACACATATGAGTAGAACTGCATGTGACAGAACTATCAGAGAAAGAAAGAGTGCAGGAAATAACCATTCACTCTACTTGTTGTTTCAGTACCTTGAGACAGCCTTGGGGCAAGTTAGCCTTCATGTGAGGCAGTACTAGGTACACAGGATTGCAAACCTTATCTTCAGGTCAATTTTGAATCCAACTTGCTGATTTGTGCCATAAGCCACTCAGCTGGGTCTTAGTAGTAGACCATAAATGTTTTGGAATATTTCTGGCTGCTATTAGAGAAGCTGTTGCATTTCAATTCAGAGTACTAGCTGGGGGAATTTCTAAATTGCTATGTGCATTCACAAGGAAAAATGTACACAAACTGCAGTGCATAGCTGTGGCGTTGGATAAATCAGAAGCAAACAGTCTTTCTCTATACTCACTGGTAGAAGTACCCTAAAATCAAAAGTCCTGTCTGGAGGCAAGGTAACTACATCCTCCAAGCAGAAACCAACCACTGTTAAATAAATAAAAAAAAAAAAAGGCTGGACTTCAGAGGACACACAGCCTATACACTGTAACACTTCCCATAATTATTAGAGGTCTCCAAATGCAGTGGTTAGTAGCAAACATCCTGCCTACTAAGAAGTGACCACTTCTCACGTGCTTTACCTGCTTCATGATCGCAACATTGGCTTCTTACCTTTGCTATTGAACTCTGGTGCTTCTAAACCGCCATGCAAAATGACAAAAGATTAGTCTCTGGTTAACTTAAGCCATAATTAAATTTTGTCTACTATCACAGGATAATTATAAGCTCAGCATGACACACAGAGAACTATAACTTCACAGATGAAGAAAACAGGGAGAAAAATATGCTATGAAGGGGAAAAGCTGTTCACATTAAAAGAATAAGGATTAGAAGTCAAAACTTACCAAGTAATTGGCAAAATAGATTGGTTTTACACACACCTCTTTCCCCACCTTTCCATCCACATGACAATCTTGTGTTTAATGTATTAAAACTCGAAAGATCAGTAAGGTC
Source organism: Cephalopterus ornatus (assembly GCA_013396775.1). Classification (NCBI taxonomy): domain Eukaryota; kingdom Metazoa; phylum Chordata; class Aves; order Passeriformes; family Cotingidae; genus Cephalopterus; species Cephalopterus ornatus. The sequence continues at coordinate 44,664 of VZRE01001718.1, forward strand.
TAGGAAGCATGCCATGAGCTCAAAGCATACAGTAGCAATTATCTTGTGATAAAACATCAAAGCTTGTTACTCAGAGATACTTTAGGCACTAAGAATACATTCCTCCCTGCATTGTTGTGACATAATGAGAATTACTATACTGTACAAATACTTGTTTAGCATCTGTACTACTGTAGTTTAAAGTGGAGACATAAGGCTATTTTTAGGTCATTAGATAACATAACTGAGAAACAGAGTTATAATGAATAGTCTTGTGTGATGCAATACATACATAAATCCGTACAGAACAAGGAGTAGTACTGAGCAAAACGTGCATTCAGACGTGTGGTGATGTCAATGTTACTTCATCTCTCTAAGTATTTACAGACTTTACAGTATTTGGAACTGATCAGAATATGTAATGGCAATATATTAATTTCTGCAGCCAAATTCATTAGATTTGACTAGTGTTTGTTTTACAACACAAGATGAATTAACATATGTATGTGTTTAATGCTTGTTATCTGCACTTAATGATAATGCATTGCAGCAGCAACTTGAGGAAAAATAAATTAAATGCAAACACACAAAAAAGTGGCAATATATTAATTGGCTGAAAGTAATTTGAAAATAAGAAAAAAACCAAATGCATAAATTATTAAATACTATTTATTTTTAAACAATTTTATATTTCAGAATGTGGTGACCTGAGACACTGAATGAGATAGGAGTTTAAGAAACTATGGGAATATGGTTCAGCCATGGCATTAAAATTATCATTACACAGAGAGAGGCTAAAAGTTTCTGGCTCAGATACCCCCATGTGAACATATGGGTTCAATTCCAGTAGAAATTGGAAGAGAGAATTATTTTCTTTCCACCCACTTACTTAGACTTACACAGGACTTAATATAACCCAAAATTTCTTTTTATAAAGGAGGACTGAGATAGCCATGTTATCTGCCTGTCTCAATTTTTTCCGGACATCATCAGCTCATGAGAGTAGGACCTGACTTTTTTACTTTCAGAGGCCTCCAAAGCAACTTATATTGTTACACTTTTTCTGTATGTAAGTCTGGTCTCCAACTACATTTTACACAAATTTTACACTAGGATAGCAATAGTTCGTTTAAAATAATATTGGCACAAAGTCTCAGTGAAAGTACTTTCAACAGCAATGATAAGAGCTAAAAAAGTCCAAAACTAAAAGGCCTCGACCATGATTGTTTGCTAAATATGTGCTTTATGAGCATGAATGACTCACTTCTAAGCCTCATAAACTGGAGTGCAGCATTCACAACTCCTACAACTTGTCAAGCCAGTGGTTAGTTAAATCTAGGACATGTTATCCCAATTTGTACTTTCAAAGAGAGTTACATTTCTAGAAATCATGGAGAAGACAACAGTAACTTGACCTTAAATAAGAAATAAAATGCCCACACAGACACGAGAAAGGCAGTCTCCTTAAATTGCCCAGCACAGCATATAAGGCTAATGACACAATCTTAAGATCAGCTTTGGTACTCTCAAGTTTCGGCACTTCCAGAAACATATTGTTAACAACGGCAAATAAACTGTAGTCAGGCAACCTGGCAGTGCCATGGCCAGAAATCAGAAGGGGTGAAGGCTGAATTGGCCTCCTACCAAATAGATGGAAAAGCAAAAGTTGGACAGGCACAAGGACAACTGGCTAGAATTTGATTTCCTTGTGGATGTCACTTGCCTTTGTCTTCCTTCTGATTTGAGGGGTTGTTTTGAACTGGAGAATGAAGTGATAGCATCAGCAGGAGAAGATAAGGTATTATCCTAAAGACTAATTGCACAGCTCGACTTTCCAATGTGTTAGAATAGATGAAAAGTTCTCACAAAGGGAACACAGGCTTTAAACTGATGGCAGATTTTTTTACCTCATTTTTGAATAATAACATGAAGTAGAGACAACCATGATCTAATTGTAAACTATTTGTTAGTCAAAAAATTAGTTGAACAAACTGTTCTTTCTATTATTCTTGAGGTATTTATGACTGCAGAATATCTGGTAAGCACTAAAAATAAAATGAAAACTCAATGACTTATAATCTCTCTTTTTAAATATGTAGTTACACGAAGCATGTGGTCCTTGGGCAACCTGGTATAAGATTGAGGTCAGCTCTGCTTTGAGCAGGGGGTCGGACAAAGTAATGTCCAGAGCTTCTTATAACCTGAATTATATCAAATGCCCTCAATTAATAAGGTTATGTCAGACTACTTTTAGACCTAAAAATCAATCTTAGGTCTAACAGCAGGGATGGGCTCAGACTTTAGTGGAAAGAACTGAAGTCCTTTCTGAGTACCACGGTTTTTCCTCACCCTCGGGTTGCCCCACCAGGCCCCAGCTGCCTTGTCCTTTCTACCTAACCCTGTAACAGCACATGGTTTTAGCTTGCTCCTATTTATCTGCATGCACCAAGTGGACGTGCAGCCCCTGAACAGTCTGAACCATAATGTAACAGGATCCTGTGTGACAAATAAAGGCAGTCAGAATGAGGGCACAACAGGGAGCCTATCCTCCCTCTTCTTCACTTCCCTCCAACTCAAATGCATCCACGTGAATACAACAGCACACTTCCATCTGCTGAGGGAGCTGCTCTCTTCTCCTGCCACCCTCCCTCTGCACACACATGTGCTTGCATTTGGACTGCACGCTCCAGAAGGCAGGATTTTAATCCCCCCCCAAATTCTCTTATGGATTAAACCTCAAACCTCTAACCCTCCTTTTAATGCTGTGTTAAGTAACACACATATTGGTTACATTAATTTACAGCTGAAATGGAAGAGAAAGACAGATAAAATGGGATATCTGAAAATCAATCTATGCTGCAAGTAGATGGGACTTTAAAGCATTCTGGATTATTTTCTATACCCTTCATTTTGCCCAGTGCCTGATGAGGCAAAAATCATTGTCTGTAGCAATAAAAGTTGCAAGTATATGCGTTACCCTCCACTTACCTGTAACCCTTCAATGGCCAGTTTGAGGATAGATGGTGTAAGCTTGGAGGCTTGCTTGAAAGAGAAGTTGCTCCAGTCTATAATTAGAATGAAGCCATTTATCTGAAGCTCCTGATCTTCGATGAGCACTTCTAAGGAAAGTAGAATAGCCCGAAGAATATCTATGAAGGAGTTCCTAAAGACAAAGCAGAAAAAAAAAATCAATGGTTGCAGTTATCTTCAAATCTCAAGATACTCAAGCTTTGCTGTGGATGTGGCATGACTGAGGTACAGGGATTTATTCTAGTAGAATTCTTCTGAAAAGAGAGTTGTTTCAAAGGTGTCATTAAAGAGCTCCTGCTCTAAAACTCACATTCTCCTCCTCAGTGTGACAAATCTTGCTCACTGGTGGATAAAATAAACACTGAATGAGATCTCCTCAATTCTTCTGGCATTCCTTACAGCAGATATTTTAGCTAAGCTACATTGGCAAACTATTTGTCTGTGGTGAAATGAAACAAATTCAAGCTATCAGTTTAAATCCTCATTTGGATATACTTTACTGTTTTTGTTTGTTTGTCTCCCTTCTTTTCAGAGAAAGGAATAAATCAGTACAATAAAAGTATAAAAGATATGGTTACAACTAGGTTCTGTGCCTTCCTGTTTGAGTAGAGGGAATAATCCAAGGCTTTGTACAATAAAGTTTGACTGTTGCCTTATTTCTGCAAACCAAATGCAACATGAAAAATGGTTGCACCCACTTAAAATGGGAACTCTTTAATTATCAGCTACAATAAGCTGGCTGCAAGGCTTCCCTCAGCTCTGGGAGAATAATTAAAAACCTTGGAGACCTTGAAGGATATAGCAAGTAACAGAGAAGAAAACGTTGAAATGTTTTCTTTAATGTGCAAGTCTGTAGCGGGAAGCCTGGGCCACTCTCTACTTCCACCTCATGCCTTTTACAAAAGAGTTGGACACTTTGATGACTTAGTCCATATTTATACCTGAGTAAGCTGAATCAGGTGGTTCTTCTCATCTGTCCTTCCCATTAAGACGATTTACAACAATAGATTCTTTTAGAGAGCAATAAATAAAGAAAGCTTCAGAAAGTAAAGCTTAACCTTGTCTAAAATGAAATTGTAACATACTGCTAGTGCAATCTTCTTTACCTCTGCATAATTCTCAAGTTTTGATGAGGCCTGAGGTGTCTTACAGGGAAGGTTCATACCATGTTCTCCCATGGAGATTTTAATTTAATCCTTTTCTGCTGTTTTCTTTACTTTAAAACTAAGTCTTCAAGTGTTGCTTCAAATTCTACCTGAGATAAAAAACCTATGTGCAACCAAAATGAACTTCTCTGCCATCAAGACCTCTACCCCTGAATAGCACCAACACATAGTAAACTTCCATTAGAAGAAAATGGTGAAGTGTTTTCTTATTCTTGCTCTTTTCTCTCAGCATGTTTTGAGTGGAAATGTACATCCTTTCTCTGAAGACCTGGTCCCTTGAAAAAGCTGTTTCTGAACTCTGTCTTTCTGCAAAAGTTAGAAGTTTCTCTGAAGTGTAATTGCTGAGACAATAAACAGAGCTAAAAGACATTTAATTTTATTACTGCTGAGCACCAAATCACCCCTTCCTCATTTACAGTTACAGGACAACCTTGACCTTTTCAAATCCTATGAGAAAGTTGTGCTAAACAGAAAAACTGAAGAAATATTTCCTTAGCAATGTAAGGTGAAGGTATACTGATTGGACTGGCATCTGACATTTATTTTTAGTCTAAATTTATTTTGAAAAAACTCTGTTATACTACCTATTGCCCAGCTGAAACAAATGATGTCTTTTAAGCAGCAGCATCAGATGACTACACTCTCAAAGGTGAAAAAAGCAAATATACCTCTGGAGCTATCTACTTAATATATCCTACACTGCCCCAGCATCCCTCTTCAGGATGGTCAGCCTTCCATAAGAACTGTCCCATGGAAGCTCCCAGAGGTGTGCAGTGGCTCCAAAAGCATGCTCACACACATGCTAGCCTTCTTTGGAATCTTGTTGGCATCAGTGCAGAATAATATCCATGGATGGGCTTCCTGGCTACATTGGGGAAGATGGAATAATCCTGACTTCAATTTAACCCCACAGTTGTGAACCTTAGAATCATAGAATCAACTGGGTTTCAAAAAGGCCTCTGAGATCATCAAGTCCAACCTTTGATCCACTACCACTGTGGCTACTAGACCATGGCATGAAGTGCCACACCCAATCTTATCTTAAAAACCTCCAGGAATGGAGAATCTCACTTCCCTGGGCGGCCCATTCCAATGCCCGATTACCCTCTCTGTAAAGAATTTCTTCCTAATATCTAACCCTAACCTCCCCTGGCAGAGCTTAAGATCATGCCCTATTGTCTTACTGCTGGTTGCCTGGGAGAAAAAACCAACCCCCACCTGGCTACAACCTCATTTCAGATGGTTGTAGAGAGTGATGAGGTCTCCCCTGAGCCTCCTCTTCTCCAGGCTAAACAACCCTCGCTCCCTCAGCCTCTCCTCACAGGACTTGTGCTCAAGTCCCTTCACCAGCCTGGTTACTCTTCTCTGGACCTGCTCCAGCACCTTGACATCCTTCCTGAACTGAGGGGCCCAGAACTGGACACCATACTCCAGGTGTGGCCTCACCAGATCTGAGTACAGGGGAAGAATCACTTCCCTGGTCCTGCTGGCCACACTGTTCCTGATACAGGCCAGGATGCCATTGGCCTTCTTGACCACCTGGGCACACTGCTGGCTCATGTTCAGCTTCCTGTCAATCCGAACTCCCAGGTCCCTTTCTGCCTGGCTGCTCTCCAGCCACTCTGTGCCCAGCCTGTAACACTGTATGGGGTTGTTATGGCCAAAGTGCAGGAGCCAGCACTTGGCCTTGTTGAACCTCATCCCGTTGGAATCACCCCAACTCTCCAGTCTGTCCAGGTCCCTTTGCAGAGCCCTTCTGCCTTCCAGCTGATCGACACTCCCCTCCAACTTGGTGTCATCTGCAAATTTGCTAATGGTGTACTCAATCGCCTCATCTAAATCATTGATAGAGATATTAAACAGGACTGGGCCCAACACTGGTCCCTGGGGTACACCACTAGCAACCGGCCACCAGCTGGATGCAGCCCCGTTCACCACCACTCTCTGGGCCCAGCCCTTCAGCCAGTTCTTAACCCAGCACAGAATGCACCTGTCCAAACCGTGGGCTGCCAGCTTTTCCAGGAGTGTCCTGTGGGAGATGGTGTCAAGGGCTTTGCTGAAGTCCAGATAGACCACAT